>CM060386.1:94473964-95073964 GCA_030545235.1 Helianthus tuberosus | reverse complement strand
GAACAGGAGCTCTTTCTGGAACCTTTTTAGGATCCTGGATCCTTGACTTCTTTCTTCCCAAAAGCTCCTTCAAGTGCCCCTTGCTTAAAAAGTAACCAATCTCTTTTCTTAGTGCAATACATTCTTCAGTGAGATGCCCGAAATCCTCATGATATGCACACCATTTGGATTTGTCTTTTGTTGCAGCTGGCTTATCACTTTTTCTGGGCCATCTTGCTTTTTCACCTAAATTCTGCATTGCAAGGATCAGTTCATTGTTATCAATAGAAAAACAATATTCAGAAATGGGAGGATAATCCTCATCATCCTCTTCCTGTTCTACTGCATGCACGTTCTGGTTGTCAGACTTGTTATAAGATTTGGACTTGTTGTTCCTGAAGTAGGATCCTTGTTTTTCCTGCTTCGAGGATCCTGCCAGTCTCTCCTGGATCCTTTTATCATCCTCTAATCGGATGAATCTAAGGGCCTTGGTTCTTATTTCATCAAGATTCCTGCAAGGGGTCATGACAAGATCATCATAGAATAATGAATCCCTAAGCAAACCCATTTTAAAGGCTTCCACAGCCGTAGCTATATCCAGATTAGGAATATCTAAGGATTCTTTACTGAACTTAGTGATATAATCTCTAAGTGATTCATTTTGACCTTGTGTTACCCTATATAGGTCACTAGTTAAACATTCAAATTTTCTACTACATGAGAATTGACTATTAAACAGTTTAACTAGATTAGCAAATGAAGTAATAGAGTAAGGGGGAAGACTTAGTAGCCATTTAAGAGCTGATCCTGTTAATGTGGATCCGAAACCCTTGCACAAACATGCTTCTTTTAAAATCTCTGGGATGGGATTGATCTCCATCCTTTCTCTATATTGAGCTACATGTTCTTCTGGATCCGTTGAGCCGTCATATAGCTTAATGGTTTGTATTTGAAACCTCTTTGGGATTTCTGCATCACAAATGGGTGGTTCAAAGCGAGATACCCTGTGGCTTCCATCTGCAATTTCAGGAATGGGCTTAACCACTCCTGGAACGCTGGATATCATATCCTTCAGTTTCTGTAATTCCCTAGCCATAGCTTGATTGATACATGTATCCTGCACAAAGCCATGGTTAGTGTTATAAGAATTATTCAAAGTGTTACCTCCCGGAGGAATCAAGTTTGGAATTCCATATGTGAATCCATATTGACGAGATTCTGGTATGACTGAAGGACCAGAAGAGGCAATGGTCTACATTGGAATGAAGTCTCCTTGATGGACATCCGCACTTCCGGTGTAACACCCCGAAAACGGGTTTGGTAACGTTTATACTAAAAGACGGGTAATTTACCTTTAGTGGTAAAAGAAACCCGGTGAATATTAGGATTCTTAAATAAACAAGAATTTGCTAACTAGGAATTTTAACCTAGTTAGCTAATAGTTTAGAAATAACTTATAATAGGGTTAAAATTAGCCAAGGTTATTAGAGAAACTAAAGTGGAGGGACCTAAGTTGTAAAACTTGAAACTAGAATTTGTTAAAACAAATTAAATAAAAACCAAACACACAAATTAGTGTGCTGGGTCGATCAAAAACGCAGGGGAGCGACCAGGAGTTCTCACCAAACCCTAACTCCACAAATTTGATCAATTGAAGGCTAATTCCTGTCCCAAATCGAAATCTGAACATAGATTCGTGATCCTCATCACAAGGGGGTTACAAGGTATGTGAAATTTGGTGCTAATTCTCTGTTTGAAATTCTCATGAAATTGGGAAAATCTGAAATTCATGGTTGCATGTTTGTTTTATGATGAATTAGGAACCATATAGTGTCTAGGGACAAACCCTAGACAAATACAAGTTGAAATCATGTGAAATTTTAGTGAAACCTATGAACACCATTGAAGGTGATTAGTGGGTTATGTGTAATTTGATGAACACTAGGAAATAGAGTGTTGATCTAGTATAATTGACAATTTTGAACTGATTTCAGAAATTATAGAAGTTAACAACCTTGTAAGATGGTTGATTTATGTGAAATTAGGGCTAAGAGATAAGCTAGAGACTTGATAAATAAACATGTAAAATTCTGCCCTTAAAGTGTTTGTTGAAATGCCTCAAAGAAGGCTTGAAACTAGAATTTTTGTAGTTAAAACACCTAATTGTGATGTTTTGGCTATTATGCAAAATGTGATTAAAAAGAGTTCAAAATGTGATGAACGTGGTTAGAACTTTGGTTAAAACGGTGGTCTAAAGATAACGCCTACCGGGTAATAAAAAAATTGCTAAAACTAGTTGATGAACTCGAATATGCAATTAGTATACTAATGGGCATTTGACTTTTAAAAAGTCAAACTGACCTATAATACGATAAATGGTAATTTTTGATATGAAATGCGTAAGGTGGAATAATCGTATTAAATTATGATTAAACTAACCACCTTAAAAACGAATGATGATAGTTTGACGCGTAACAAGCTAGGTGGAAGCTTGATGAGGGAGCGGATCAAACGAATCAATAAGGAAAGCGTGGCATGGATGCAAGGTAAGTAAAGCTTACGCCCCTTTTCATTATTTACAAATGACATGATTGCAAGTATAGTATATGAATGCTACTAAGTGGTTGGCATAGGATGTTCCGACACGATTCAATGAGAGTCGGAACGAAGGGAAAATGGTAAGAAATCATAAGTTATGGACAAGGGGTAAAATGGTAAATTAGTCATGTAGTGACGAACAAACAAGAACGGTTTTAAGTAAAACGAGTACAAGGAAAACCGGGATAGGTTTAAAGGGGATGATATGGTACTTAAATACCATCTCATATGGACAAATGGTCAATTTGACTAAATAGGTCAATTGGTGTGGGTAACGCCATTTGACAATAACATTTGATGATTGCTTGTTGAGTTTTGTAATCACAGGAAATAACATAAGCTTGCGTTGCTTTAACTATAAGATTCAAAGCAAAAGCTAAGTAAACGGGTCAATACTTTGACCCGAGCCAGGTACGTATAACTAAGCTTTTCAGTTAAACATAAAATTTTGGTCAAAATATTTAGTGAAAGTCCTTCGTCGTGAAGTGAGGGACTAAAGTTGACCAAAACACCCTTGAAGGGTATATTGGGCAAACGACTCATAGGGGTCATTTAGGAACTTGCGTAAAGTTTATGGAATCATTAGACATGAATAAAGGTCATAGGAATGTGCATTCGCGGGTCAAATGCTCAAAGATGGTCATTTGCGTAAAATGACCAACCGATGGGTAAAATTGGGGAAAAAGGGGTTCATTACGATAAATCCACCACAAAATAGTTGTGGTGGAATATTTGTAGTTAATTAGATTTGGAACTTTTGTAGCGACAAAAGAAAGGCACAAGTTCTAGACTAAAACGCGTAACTACCCTTAACGGGTCAAAATATGCATTTAAGCGTAAACAGGATTTTATGGGTAAAATTGTGGAAAAAGGGGTTCATTACGATAAATCTACCACAAAATAGTTGTGGTGGAATATTTGTAGTTAATTAGATTTGGAACTTTTGTAGCGACAAAAGAAAGGCACAAGTTCTAGACTAAAACGCGTAACTACCCTTAACGGGTCAAAATATGCATTTAAGCGTAAACAGGATTTTATCACTTGAGAAACCCGTGATTTGAGATTAATGTAATAGGATATATTGAAATAATGAATTTCATGAGCTTAGCGGTCAAATCAACTTGTTGGTGTGATAAAATTATGAACGGATCAATTTTTGGTAAAAAGGGTAGTGAGCCGAAGACTTAAAAGTCTGCAATATTGTTAATCCGGATATGGGATTTTAACTCCATAAGATGGAGAATTAAATTACGGACGCGTAGGAAAAAGAATCGCGTAAATCGGATCAATAACGAAGAAGTTATAACCGTTTCCGTAAAAACCGTTGTTGCTGAAAAATACAGGACACAGATCTGAATCTGCTGGAAAAGGCACTCCCCCGCGCCACGCGAAAGGAGACCTGAATTACGTCGCGACACGCGGGGCCTTCTAGCGGCTCGCGTAAGATTACTCGAAATCTGTCGCGGGGCGCGACAGATCAGAAAGCTGGAATTTTTTTTATTTTCTTGCTTATTTGATTTTGGAACTAGATTTAATCTATTTTAATGTTGTCAAAACTAACACTTGACGTGGTTTTGACATTAGGTGATGTTGAAATCTTTAACGGAGGGCGATCAAGAAAGAAGCTACGAAGAACCGAACACTAAAGATTAAAGCTTCCGCACGGCGTTACGTCATAACTTTTAAATGGCGAACTTACTTATATTATGTTGAAAACTTTTAAAATGTAAAAGTTTTAAATTACCTGTATTTTCTAATGATATTTAAACTTAATTACATGTTTGTTGTCGTATTTATACGATAATTTCTAAAATAATAACATGGGTGTTACATCCGGGTTGCACACTTCTGAAGAATCCCTGATCCTGAAAGATGTTGGATCCTTGATGTGCTGTAACTGGGGGTCTCGGAGGATAATCCATCGATCCGTAAACCTGAGATGAGGATCCTTGAACCTGAAAGGAGGATCCTTGAACCTGAGAGGATCCTTGAACTGTGTGCGTTCCCATATATCCTCCTGAGCTAACGAAGGATCCCTGATGCTAGAAAGAGGCTCCTGAAGGCTGGAAGCTGGATCCTAAAGCCTGACTCATAGTTGTTGATCCATAACGCCTTCCCAATGGTCCACTCTGGTACTGGATGTCCAGAGCCGCAGATTGCAGGGCGGTTATAGCTGGAGTGTCGAAATCCAGTGATCTAGGCACCAATGGAGAGTGATCCTCCACTGATTTCTTATGTTTCTTGATGTCACCAATCTCCCGGAGGATCCTTTCGTTGGTTTTATCCTGCTCTTGTATGTGATCCCTCATCTGCAAAATCAAAGTAAAAAAATCACTGTTAGTAGGGCTAGAAGAAACAGCAGATGTTGGTGGTTTTGGGAAAATGGGGCTTTGTCTCTTTGCAGCATTTTCAGCATTCTTCTGGGATCCAAAAGGTGGTGGAGGCAAAGGTGGAACGCCCTATGAAAAAGTGACTGTCGGCATGGAACTTGAAGTGTTCTTTGCTGAAGAAGCCATCTGCTTGGAAATAATGAACCGAAATGATCACAATGACAAAAATTTCTCAGAAATGAAGCACCAATTTCCCCACGGTGGGCGCCAAACTGTTTTGGTCAAAAATCAGACTAGGATAATGCAACCAAATCTTCTTTTGTGAGGAATGATGCTTGAATCAATGAACAAATGTATGAATAACTTGCAAATGAAATGAACTAGTGACACAAGGATTTGTACGAGGAAAAAGCCCTTGATCAAGAGATGATCTCCGGCATAAAAAACCTCGGGTGATGGAAACTACTGATCACCAACTATAATTAAACAAATGATGATTACAACTCGGGATGATAACAAGCTTGTTACAAGGATCACAAGAGTGCAATGTGTATGTAATCGCCAATGAACTGTTGAGAGCTTGCGAGAGTGTGTATGTTTGCTAACTTGTTCTAATTCAAGCTTGTTATCCCCTTTAAAAATAGAAATAATCCAAATAACAAACTATCCGCTAAATGTGCAAGCTACCCACGACTTCTAAAACGGTCATTCCAGCCATGCACGTGTGGAATATTATAGCATATTCCCCAGGAATATCGGCAAGACCAAGTCCAATGCGTATACTCCTGCAAAACAAGCTTAAATATAATGAAAGAAACCGTTAGTGTAAGGATAACAATGAGGATCCTGGATCCTGAACCCTGTAACGTCTTCTAAGGATCCTTAATTCAAACAGAATTGAGGATCCGTGGTCCTGGCTGCACTTGAGGATCCGTGATCCTTAGTTTTAGAAAATCTATCCCTAACATCGGTAATGTTAAAAAAGTATTGATATTCTTTTAACACGTATTGTCATTCTTTTGGGCATAACATCGCTTTACTCTTTGGGTTTTTCTTTCGATTACTATACTGAGTGTTGGTTGTCACACCCCAACTGATGACGGAAACTTCGGGGCACGGCACTAAGCGAAACAGATTGTCCAGGAGAATCCATAACAACTATTTGTTATAATATATTAAAGGTTCATGTCCCATACCACAAACATATAAAATAAGAACAGTTATTACAGACATTGTTCTCAAAGACAAATATCCATTCCGACAACTCAGATTTTATTTAGTGTGTTTCTAGACTCCATCCTAGCTCGATTTTATCAAACAGGAATCAAACATCCTAAGCACCTGTCACATACATTAAAATAGAGGTCAATACACATAGTGTGAAGGTGAGCATACAAGTTTGATAGTAATATTAGATGTTTGGGTCAAAAATTACCGAAGCAATTAAGTGATCAAATTAGTTAAGTGAGGTAGTGTGCTAAAAATGTTTGTGAAAAATATGTTGGATAAGTTGTTAATAAAAACAGTTTTTAGGATACGGCTCAGGATATCGAGCTGTACCTATAATCAAACAATGAGGAAAAATGTAAAGGGTGACACGGGATATACGAGGAAAGCCCTTGATCAATCTAGATCGCCGGCATAAAACCTCGGGAGCTGACAATCGCAGCTGCCTTGTTCTTCTTATTACTTCAAATATCAGGATACAGTGCAGGATATGATACGGATCGACTAGTTGTTACAATGCAATTCGAATACAAGTGTAAGTGTATTGTGAGTGATTGCAGCTAGAAAGAGTAAGAGTGTTCGAAGAATTGTGTGTTCTTATCTGATCCGATCAATCCTATTTATAGTAAAACAAAGCTAACTAACTAGCCTACGAATCCGGGATATAGCGAATATTCCCTTGGTGAACGTTGTAGTCCACGTCTTCCAGCTTCAACGTTCTTATTTCAACATATTAGCCCGAGTCTTTAGGAGAACAGGTCCAATTGAACGTTATAGACTTGCTTCATTAATCTGCACGTGAATTAATTAGTCACTACCAGGATACTGTGTCAGGATGTTACCAATATCCTAATCCGGTATCCTGATCACAACAAAAGAAACATAGTCAGAATATTATCCAGGATATATGAGCAGAAAATCACCCATAACAATTGTCCCCAAAATATATCTGTTGGTATACCAATTCCAACGGATATATTTTAAAAATCTTATCTCCTATACCGAGGCAATTAAGTTGATGTGTCGGTTGAAATGACTCGCTACAACTTCCAACGCGATATTTACTCAACACCCCATATATCCAGCCTATATCTACTCAAATCATTTGCTTTATGATCATAACAATCCAAGCAAATTTCAGGTATTCTTCTTCCCTTTCTCTTCTGTCTTTTCCTTACTAAGATCCTCCATGGCCAGCCGAACAAGATCCCAAACGGCAGACTCTGTTCCTACCTTCCGTGAACAGAACCTGCTAAAAGAACCCTCAAAGGAGGTGTTGATGCAGATTTGTGTCCGATGCTTGTCGAATAGATTAGTTTTATTTTACGCTGAATTTGTAATAGTTAGTGAAACGGTCTATCGAACGTGTATAGACCCGCTCGTTTGAAGTGGTCAAACGAGAGGGTTATTCGGTTGACCGTGTGGGTTTTGCTAGACAAACAGTTAGATTATGGTTGTATAATGTTTGGTGTCGAAGGATAAGGCATCGAAGGATTGTGTATATCCGTCGATGAGCTCGAAAGATATCCATCGATAGATGAAGATGGACCTCGAAGGATATGTCATCCTTCGAGGTATATGTGTATCTTTCGATAGCTGGATGATCGACAGATGATCTATCGATCAATCAGTTAGATCCTTCGACCATACAACCTGTGTTGGGTATAAATACCAACACTTTGTCATTTGCAAGACTAAGAGAGTAAGAGAAGGTTTGAGACCTCACCCGGGGAGAGATCACCACTTGATCTCTCCCGGAATGTATACTCCTTTGGTATTAGTTCGGTTATCATGTAATCGGGCCGATTTGTAACGTTTTACTACCGGATTAATACAAAGTTGTTTGTTTATCATTGCTAATCTCTTCCGTCTTTGAACATAATCACACGAATCACGGTTTCGGTCCCGAAACTCGGTCCTACAATTGGTATCAGAGCCATGGTGCCCGATTTAGTAAATCTAACCGTTTACTAAGTCACATGTGCTCTAGATCTGTGATTTTTGTTCAAGATCTAAAAATGGTGAAAATGGAGAAAAAGACAGATCTGGACCCGAATATTCAGATCTGTGCTGAAACGAGTGTTCGGTTTTATGTTTTTCACCTATATAATCAAGTTATCATCATCAAAAATCAAAAATACAATGTTTTCGTCAAATCTGCAAAATTAAACAGAGTCTGTGTTCTTGATGTTCTTGGTAGCTTCATATTTCGAAAGATGTAAGGGTGCTCGAAAGATCAAACAGATTTCGAAGGATCATCTTTACCCTCAACAACTTCGAAAGATCCTTCATATTTCGAAAGATCAGACAGTTTCGAAGGATCCAGAATCGAAAGATCAGACAGTTTCGAAGGATCCAGAATCGAAAGATCAGATTTCGAAGGATCACCCTCATCCTCAACAACTTCGAAAGATGATCCTTCGATCCTTCGAAAGATGATCCTCGAAAGATGACGGCTGATGTTTATGTAGCTGCTGCTGTTTTGCTGTTAATCGGAGGTAGAGAGAGTATGAGCTGCAGATTGTTCATCGAAGTCAGACATGAATATGTTTGCTGTTAATTCTGGATCTAGAAATATAGATTCAGCAAACTACAATGTCTTGAGTATCGCAGATCTGTTACTTACTGGGTATCGAAGAAGGAGGAGGATGTCTGGTAGTTGTCGGATGAATTAAGGTTGCTGCTGATTGTTCGATTGAACAAGAAGAAGGAGACGGCTGGGATTTTTAGTTGGGGGTATTTGATTGAACTAATTTTTGTTTGGGTCTGGTGTGGATGTTGTATCGAGAAAGAAAGAACTTTGTCTTGTTTGTTCTTCATGTATCGCAGACAGAGAAAGAAGAAAGACAACATTGGCGGCTGTAAAGTGAGTGTCGCATAGGTTTTTTTTCAAGTCTTCTTTGTTTCTGTTGGGCCCATTATAACGATACAACATCAGATTGGACCACAAAATGGGAGTCAGGTAATTGAATTATTTTTTTTTTGGGCTACAAATATGGAATATCTGCTGTGTAAGGATGGATAGTTTTTATGGGTGGGACCACCGATTTCTATTGGGAATCTATTTTTAATGTGGTCTGAATATTGCATGAAGGGCCCTACTTTGATTAAAGGATAATTCTTTTATTGGTACCCACTTGGCCATTTGATCTATTTGTTGCGGAAGTTTTATTTGGATCAATTTAGGATTATAGTTCTTCCTTTTGGCATAAGTGCTGGGTTTTGGAAATGATTCAAATTAGAAACTCACTGATTGGGCCCACTTGAAAACAACAACTATGGACCTCATTTTGTTTGAGTGACAGACTAGATTTTGGTGGGGTTTCATTATATGTTTCTTTTGGGCCACGAACAAGATTGGGCGGGCAACTTTATGATATATTTTTTCGGGTATTCGCGGAGTTGATTTGAATCGCGCTTCTACATGTAAACGTCAAAATTCTTACGGAATTTGGGAGCGCGAGGGATGATGCGGCATGAAAAAAAAAATGATGAAAACTTGATTATTTGAAAAATGTGGGGTAGTCACGGTTACCGATGCAAATGTCAAAAATGGTGACGCGACTATTATGGGCCAAAAACCAAAAACAGAACGGTATGTTCACTTCCGCACGTCGATTGTTTATGATTGTTATCGGTTATTCGAAAATGTTCGAAAGCATTTTGTTATTTGTCATATTCTCGCATTTGAAGACGAACGTATGAACCTAGAACGCCAACACCGGTCCTAACGAGTTCACAAAGTCTTTGGAGGGATACAAGTCGGATCCGATGGGGTACTAGGCGATATTGCTTTATCAACTAGAATATGCAACGAATAAATCCTTTTTGTTTATTGTCATATTCTCGCATTTGGTAACGAATGAATGAACCTAGAATGTCAACACCGGTCCTAACGAGTTCACAAAGTCTTTGGAGGGATACAAGTCGGATCCAACGGGGTACTAGGGGACGTTCTTATTCAACTAGCATATGCAAAGAAGAAATTCGTTTTTGTGATTTTTCGAAAAACCAAGAACATTCAACGGAGATTGATGACAGTTCCGCTTAGTGGAGGGAACTGGTGAACATTTGACGACAGTTTCTCTGAAGTGGAGAGAATCTGTTAAGGTTTAGAGATCTTACCAAAGAAATAGGGGGAATAAAAATTTTCGTATGTTGAATTTCTTCGGTAAATTTCTAAACGCAATCACAGGTGGTAGAGTTTGTGATTTTCTGGTGATACTAACGGTTCGGCGTGGAATGTTTTGCACAGACACATATTTGAGGATTTTAATTAATTCTCCAGCCAGCGTGAAGGGTTTTGCACGGAAAAATACAGGTTTCTAAAGTCTACAGTAGTTACAAAAGCGCTGTTCACTGAAGACCTGGGGAATCTTTATGAAAGCTGATAGTTCAAGACTGAAGACATGCAGGATTCGGTTTTGGGTTTGATGTTTCCTTGGGATTTTACAGGGATCTGGGGGTAACTCAATTCGTTGAGTTTGCAAACGATGTACTTGGTCTAGCTGACTTCCTGAGTACTGATGCTGAAGATCCGTAGTGCATTACGTGGTCAACTTCACAAAGGCGAGACAATGAGATCTGGATGTAGTTCAACTAAGCATGCTGGTTGAGCTTGCAAGGGATACACTTGGTCTAGCTGACTTTCCTGAGTGTTGATGCTGAAGATTAAAGTGCATTACTTGGTCGATTCCACAAAGACGGTTTACAGAAGACAGTTCACCAGAAATCTCTATCGATGTAGTATGTTTGTATGAAATAGAGTTCTTATGACAAGATCAAGACTTGATGCAGTTCTTAAAGATTGGAACCCTTATCAAATGCCGGTTGGAGTATTGGAAGATCAGCGGAAGATCGGTCAATTGAGGAAATTGCACAACACCCAACACGGATACGCGTACTTTAAGGGGGAAATATTTTACAAGGAGCGTCAAGATACTACTTACCTGGATCATCGGTCAAGGGGGAATTTGTTAACACAGAGAAGATGAATACTTGACTGAAGATCGATTGCAGTTGCATTTTCAGCATTCGACAGCAACGGACAAGGGGGAATTTGTTGATGCAGATTTGTGTCCGATGCTTGTCGAATAGATTAGTTTTATTTTACGCTGAATTTGTAATAGTTAGTGAAACGGTCTATCGAACGTGTATAGACCCGCTCGTTTGAAGTGGTCAAACGAGAGGGTTATTCGGTTGACCGTGTGGGTTTTGCTAGACAAACAGTTAGATTATGGTTGTATAATGTTTGGTGTCGAAGGATAAGGCATCGAAGGATTGTGTATATCCGTCGATGAGCTCGAAAGATATCCATCGATAGATGAAGATGGACCTCGAAGGATATGTCATCCTTCGAGGTATATGTGTATCTTTCGATAGCTGGATGATCGACAGATGATCTATCGATCAATCAGTTAGATCCTTCGACCATACAACCTGTGTTGGGTATAAATACCAACACTTTGTCATTTGCAAGACTAAGAGAGTAAGAGAAGGTTTGAGACCTCACCCGGGGAGAGATCACCACTTGATCTCTCCCGGAATGTATACTCCTTTGGTATTAGTTCGGTTATCATGTAATCGGGCCGATTTGTAACGTTTTACTACCGGATTAATACAAAGTTGTTTGTTTATCATTGCTAATCTCTTCCGTCTTTGAACATAATCACACGAATCACGGTTTCGGTCCCGAAACTCGGTCCTACAATTGGTATCAGAGCCTTGGCTCTTCTCCTTGTTAAAACCGAGAGTTTTCGGACTGTTTTCGGGTTTAAAAAGGTTCACTATTTTTCTGGAAATTCTTGCTATTTTGCCTTGTGTTTGACTTAAAACCTTGTTATTCTTCATGTTAACATGTTAGTTGTTGGTTTTTGTTAAACATTTTTGCAAAATCTTGTGTTTGGAAGTTTGTTTTTCCCTGAAAATTTATAAGTGTTCTTGAAATCTTCATTGTGTTCTTCATAAAAACTACCCTTTTGATCTTAAAATTGAATTTTGAGAAGTGTTTGTGCATTGGAAAGTGTAAACTGATTAAAATATTGGGATCATTACCCGGTTGGTGAAAGACCTACATGTTCAGACCTGAAAGATATGGTCTGAACATACTTTCTGCAGAAAGTTTCTACCAACCCGTCAACTTTTTCACCAACCTATCTGTCCTTTGTCAACTGTGTCAGAACCAATCGAAGGATATCCTTCGAAGTCGAAAGATCATCCTTCGATCTGTGGAGGTTCGATAGATAATCATCCTTCGAACCAAGGAGTATTTTCGAAACATACATCTTTCGGTCTACTACTCATTCTCGAAAGACAAGGATCCTTCGACTGGGGAGTCTTTCGAAGTCATTGTTCGACACTCAACAGTGTTCATCTTTCGGTCTACAGTACGTTTTCGAAGGATAAGGATCCTTCGGTGGGGAATCTTTCGAAAACATTGATCCTTCGAACCCTGTTGATCTTTCGAACAGGTGTTGATCTTTCGACCCTTAATCTGTTTGTGTTTAACAGTTTGTATTGTTCAAGTCTTTTGAGCAGGTATCCTTCGGCTGATCAAAATGAATTCGATGTGGGGCGTTCCGGTAAATACAGAAATGTATTTTGGCACTCCAGCTCCGGATTCGGGTTCGCAAGCTAATGCTACATCTACCGGTCAATGGGCTTTTGTATCAAATCAAACGCCGAGTGTTCAAAGCATTTTACTAAGCGAAAGTGAAACGGGAAGTTTGAATAGGCCTCCAAAGTTGATGCATTTAAGTGAATATCCGGGATGGTTTGACAGATTTCATACATATGTCCTTGGTCAAAATACAGAGTTGTGGTTGCGGTTCATCACAGATTTTGATCAAACAATAGAGGTTGCTGCATCATCTGCTGCTACATTTGCAGATCTTAACGAAGATCAAAAGAAAGTCTATGATTTGGAGAAGAAAGCATATGCCATCCTTACTCAGGCATTAAACAAAGATATTTATCATCAATTCGTCAGTTTCAAGACAACGAAACAGTTGTGGGACGCATTGAAGATAAGGGGCATAGGAAATGAAGCAACACGTCAATTAAGAAAAGATCTGCTAAAGAAAGAGTTTGATGGTTTTGTTTGTATGCAGAATGAATCTCTAGGAGATTTGACAAGTCGATTTACCCATTTGCTGACTGAATTGGCAAATACTGGGGTTGTGACAACTTCAGTAGAGATAGTGAAGAAGTTTGCAGATGCACTGCCACCTCAATGGAATAATTTCATAGAAATCATGAAATACAATGGCACTTTGGATACAACAAGCTTCGGTGATTTTGCTCAACTCCTGGAAAACAAGAATCAGGAAGAAACTCTAAAGGCAAAAAGAGTTGCAGTGCCACAAAATCCTGAAATTTATTATGGAACTTCTAGCACTTCTACAAAACCTTCTTCACACGCTCAAATTCAAACAGCATTTGTGTCTAGCACGAGCTTGTATGGTACTCCTCCTCCAACAACAGATATGTTTGGAAATCCGCTTAATCCAGCTCCTCAACCAGCACCACAACAGCAACAGCAAATCAGAACAACTGATATATTCGGAAATCCTCTTCCTCCTCAACAGCAACAACAAGCTTGTTATGGAAGTACATCATCTGCTGGTCAACAATCAAAGCCAAATACAGTACGGCTCGACACCTCAAGCTTTTCTAAAGTCAGTGTTGAAGTAGCAAAAGAACATATGGAGCTGCTAAACACTGTGGTGAGCGCATACTGTGGATTAGTGGAGGGTCAGATTGGTAATATTAATCTGACACAAGAAGACTATCAGCAGATAGATAAAGAGGAGATGGAAATGATGGATATTAAGTGGGCCTTTGCCAGTGCTGTTAGGCGAGCAAAGGATTTTATGGAAAGAACAGGACGAACCAGCTTGGAAAGCAAGAAAGATACCAAGTATGGGTTCGACAAGCAAGCTGTAAAGTGTTTCAACTGTGGGGAACGTGGTCATTTCAAGCGTGAATGTACAAGACCAGCTCAGCATGGGAACCAGAATCCCTTCAGAGGTCAAGGAAACAGGGCCAATCAGAACCAAGCGAGGAACAATGATCGCACACTGGTGCCTGTCAACAACCAGACTCAAGCAGGACCATCAAATGCCAATCAGGCACTTGTGGTTCAAGTAGATGAAGGCTGTGATTGGTCAATCCAGCTGGGAAACGATGCACCAGATGGAACAGCTTGTTTTGCTGAAGTGGTTAATGATCTTAAGCACGCCAGTGGTGGAGAATCTTCCACCAATGGTGGTGAATCTTCTGAGGATGAAGACTCTTCCGGTTATAGTGGAAGTTCAGATGAAGAGTCCTCCGCTTCAGGCGATGATCATGTGGATGACACATCAAGTGCGTCAGTCGATGCAAATATTGATGAGCTTTTGGATGAAGCTGCAGCGGGAATTCAAAGAAGATCTATTTTGGTGGATCAAGCTGCTTATTCTTCGTCTTCTCTCCATTCAGCCTTTATGGCTAATGTCGACAGTTCATCAAGTCAGGTATGTGTCGACGAACCCACTTCTGTTAGCTGTAATAACTGTGATTGTTTGCATGTGAGATGTGCTGAGTTGGAAGCAAACATGTCTGAGTTGCAAGGCAAACACGATGCTTTACAAGCTAGTTTGTTTGAATTGCAAGACAAACATGTTTCTGTGAATGATAGGTGGTGTGAATTGCAAAGCAAACACGAGGCTTTGCAAGAGAAATATGATGTGACATTTATTCACAATCAGAAATTGACCGTTGATCTTTCAAAATGCACTGAAGCCAATATGTTTTATGGAAACCATGAAAAGGAATTTAAGTCAATGATTGAAACGTTAAAGAAAGATAAAACAGAGTTGACAAAAATGGTTTCCCGAAAACAAACTGACATTAACCTGTATATAACTCGTCTTGAGGTTATGCAAAAAGAAATGGCTTGTGTTAAAACAGAAAGTGAGGCGATCCGACTCAAGTTAGACAGTTATTTGAGTTCTAGCTATGTGTTGGATCACATCATTGATGTTCAGAAAGAAAAACGGGATGTCACATGCATAGGTTACAAGAAATGTCCACCACCCGTGAGAAACAATTTTGATGCTTTGCCTGATGAGGAGTATAGGACTCACTTTGAGCCATCTGTTCCTTTGGACGTTGAGGAATTTGCAACAGGGCTCGGATACAAGAAAGAAGTATCATCCGATTCAGATGTGTCAGCGGATACATTTGTAACTGCTGAACAGAATCAGGATCCTCAAGTTGTGATTGAGGATGCTGATTCTTCTGATGATGAGTCTGATGATACTGATTCGGAAAAGTCTGATGCAGTAATCAAAGAAGAGGACATACCTCTTGAGAATCATATCCTATGTGATCCTCCCACAAAACCTGCTAAGACTGTTCCAACCGAGTCCACATCAGCAAAAGAGTCGGAGAGTGTGGATTTGCTGTACACTCTTGTTGGTGATGATAAAATCTATTCAGACAAAGATTTTCCTATTAAAAATGTTAATCAATCTTTAATCAGTAAAGTCTTTGAAAATTCGACAAGTAAGTTTTTGGGAAAGACAGGACCACATGTTACAGTCACACAGTGTCCTCCTATCCCAAAGGCTGAAGTTAGAAAACAGTTTGGGAACAAGAAATTACCAACAGTGCCAAAACAGCAAAACCATACCAAAACAAATGGTAAGGCACCGACTCAAAATCAAAAGAAGCCGAATCAGAAGAAGAAGAAGAATGTGAACTTTGTGAAATCTAAGGGAACGGACAAAATTGCAAAGTTTGAAAATCAATCTAATTTAGATTTTGTCCAAAAGGCAACAGTGATGAAAAGGAATGAACCAAGTAGTTCAAAACCTAGTACCTCGGGTTCACAAAGTTCATCATCGGCAAGACGACCACATGATACTTCGGGGTTTGTTGAACGAAGATCATGTTTTGAATGTGGTACAATCGGGCATATCATCCGAAATTGCCCGTATCTTCATAAGTTAAAAGGAAAAGATGATGATCCCCGTGGCCCAACTGACAGTAGGCGATCTGTTTCTGTAAAACAAGATCCCCGACTCATAAGAGAAAGGGAAAAGAAACAGAAACGCCAACAGGTCAAGAAAATTGAAAAGGCAATTAAAACCGATGTGGTTCACAAACCATCTGTTTCAGTTAAACCAGATAATTCAAAGTTTTCAAAAACTTCAAACAATCAAACTGGTAAAACTCAACAGACCTGGAAACCGAAAACGGTTACTGAATCAGGGGGACCATCAAAATTTCCGAATCATCAAAAGGTGGAAGTTATTGTTGTTGATAAGAATGGAAGACCCAAGACCACAATGGCTTGGGTCCCCATCTCCAACTAATCGATTGAGTTTATGTGCAGGGTGTTCCAGGAGGAACTATCAGTAGTCATTGGATTGTTGATAGTGGGGCATCCAGGCACATGACAGGCGACATGAAGCTTCTCTACGACGTCAAATCTATTAGAGGAGGTTATGTTGCTTTTGCTGGAGATAAGGGCGGATATATAACGGGTGAAGGAATGATTTCCAACGGGGTTGTTAGCTTTGACAAGATCAACTTTGTGCAACAACTTGATCACAATCTTCTTAGTGTTTCTCAAATTTGTGACAAGCAGTTCTCAGTACACTTTGATGCTAATGGATGTTATGTGCTGAAACCCGGCTTCAAAATTCCAAAAGAATGGATTCTCTTGTCGGCTCCAAGGATAAATGATCTGTATGTCCTTGATATGAGCCAAGCTATCACAACGTCTGCACAAGCAACTTGTTTCGTTTCTAAAGCCACAGAAAAAGACACAATCTCTTGGCACAGACGAATGGGTCACATTCACTTACGCAAAATGAATCATTTGGTATCAAATGAATTGGTGAATGGTGTTCCTCTTAAAAATTTCCATCTTCAAGACGTCTGTGTTTCGTGCCAGAAAGGAAAACAAACGAAGAAGCGACACCCCACAAAGAAAGTCAACACGGTGGCTGTTCCTCTTGAACGTTTGCACATGGATTTGTTCGGTCCTGTCAAGCACAAAAGCATTAGGAATGATCAATATTGCCTCGTGATTACTGATGATTATTCAAGATTTTCGTGGGTGGCGTTCATGGCACACAAGAGTGAAACCTTCGGTATTATCAAAAACTTGATCATTCAGATTGAGAATCTTTACAACTTGAAGGTTAGGCGGATACGTAGCGACAATGGTACTGAATTCAAAAATCATGCCATGGCGGAGTTTTGCACTTCAAAAGGTATTCTTCACGAATTTAGTGCAGCTTATACTCCTCAGCAGAATGGCGTCGCTGAACGTAAAAACCGCACATTGATCGAGACTGCTAGGACTATGTTGGTAGAGTCGCAGCTACCCATTCCATTCTGGACTGAAGCTGTGTCCTCTGCATGCTATACTTTGAACCGAGTCCTTACAGTCAAAAGGCACAACAAGACCTGCTTTGAGCTTATCAACAAACGGAAACCAGACTTGTCTTATCTTGAACCGTTTGGAGCTCCTTGCACAATTATCGATCCTCATGGAAAGTTTGGGACAAGATCAATCGAGGGATACTTTCTTGGGTATTCCACCCCAAACTTAAGAGTCTGGAATCTAGAGACTAAAAAGGTTGAGGAATGGTCTGAAGTCAGAGTACAAAGGCACACTCTACCAGTCAGAAATCCTGGTCAGCCTTGGATGTTTGAGTACGATGACTTTTTCAATTCGATCAATGTTGAAGCCGTTGAAGAAAGTGCTGCGGCAAGGATGTTTTTCGAGAGCGACAATGCAACAGATTCACCGTTGGTTCGTCCCATTATAGTCAATCAAGAACCATCTTCAGTGAACAATAATGCTCTCGACAATGAGGATTTTCAAGATGCTACCGAATTGAACGAATCTTCAGAGGATGACGAATTTCTAGATGCAGACCAAGGACCATCAGCAGCAGTACATGGTACTTCAGAGGGTACACCTCCAGTGGATGTCCCTAGAACAGCTGAAACTTCTGCATCATCCTCTTCGTCAATTCCGGGACTTGAATTGATTGCTGATCTCAATCTCAACAATTTGGGTACAAATATTCCAGTTCAAAATAATCCAGCAACAAGGATTCACAATACCCATCCTCAACAAAACATCATCGGAAATGTTCAAAGTGGCGTTCAAACAAGAAACATGTTGCGAAACAACAACAATGCAGGCCTGTATGCAACTATCCGAGAATCTGGTCAACAGAATGATTGGTCTTTCGCGTGTTATGTCTCACAGGAAGAGCCAAGAACTTGGAAAGATGCTTTGAAAGATAGCTCATGGGTTGAAGCGATGCAGGAAGAACTGCAACAATTCCAGAAGCTTGGTGTCTGGAAACTCGTAGAGAAACCTGCTGGATACAAGAAGATTGGTACCCGCTGGGTGTTTAAATGCAAGAAGGATGACCGTGGGATTGTTATTCGGAACAAAGCACGATTAGTCGTTCAAGGTTTTCGTCAGATTGAAGGGATAGACTACAACGAAGTCTATGCGCCTGTTGCGCGTCTAGAAGCAATTCGGATCTTTCTGGCTTATGCCTCATTCAAAGGTTTCAAGGTATACCAGATGGACGTGAAGAGTGCTTTCTTACATGGTGTGGTAGAAGAAGAGGTGTACGTCGAACAGCCTCCAGGTTTTGAAGATCCTATCCATCCCGATCGGGTTTGGTTGCTCAACAAAGCTCTATATGGTCTACATCAAGCACCGCGAGCTTGGTACGCAACCTTATCTAATTATCTGCTGGAGAACGGTTTTCGCAGAGGTCTTATCGATTGTACTCTCTTCATCAAAGAACAAGATGGAGATCTTCTACTGGTACAGGTATACGTTGATGATATTATATTTGGTTCTACTAATGATGTTTTGTGTAGGGATTTCGAGCGTGTTATGCAGGATAAATTCGAGATGAGTGCTATGGGGGAAATGACTTTCTTTTTGGGCCTACAAGTACAACAAACAGAGTCTGGGATATTCATCCATCAGACTAAATATGTTGGTGACATCTTGAGCCGGTTCCAGATGTCTGATGCAACGCCCATCGGTACCCCATTGCCACAAAATCACGGAATTACTCCAGACTTGAAGGGTCAAGATGTTAGCCCCTCACACTACCGCGCGATGATAGGATCCCTTATGTACCTTACAGCATCAAGACCAGATATAATGTACCCAACGTGCCTGCTTGCCAGATATCAAGTGAACCCGAAGGCCTCACATCTTGCAGCTGTAAAAAGGATTTTTCGTTATTTGAAGGGTTACCCTGACACCGGTCTGTGGTACCCTAGGGATAATAACTTTGACTTGATCGCATTCAGTGATTCTGATTTTGGCGGATGCAAAATCGACGGCAAATCCACAACGGCTGGATGTCAGTTTTTGGGAAATCGCCTAGTCACATGGCAGTGCAAGAAGCAGACGTGCGTCGCTACATCAACATGCGAAGCTGAATACATTGCTGCCTCAAGTTGTTGCTCCCAAGTCCTGTGGATACAACAACAAATGCGTGATTACGGTTTTGAATTCCTAACTACTCCTATTTACGTTGATAATTCTGCTGCATTACAGATCACTAGAAATCCTGTGCAGCATTCAAAGACTAAGCACATCGAAATTAAGTATCACTTCATACGTGATTGCTTTGAGAAAAGACTAATCGATGTTGCTTACGTCCACACCGATGACCAACGTGCCGACCTTTTTACCAAAGCTTTTGACAAATCAAGATTTGACTATCTTTTGTTGGTAAACGGCATTAAGGTCAAGCAAGAGTAATCCACATCGGAAAATCATTTTTGTAAATACCTTTGTGTTTTAAATTTGTCTTAGTTTATTGATTTTAGGGGGAGTAAATCCAAAATTTGAAAATCCAAAAACATCGAAAAATTTCAAAAACACAAAAACAATAGAAAAGCAAAAATGAGTTTCCTGGCGAGCAAAAGAGAAAATGATAGTACATCAGTGGTCTGTCTAAACCTCTTTAAACCTAAAATGAAAAGCGATAAGCAGCTCTATATAAGATGTATCGGTAGGCTCACAATCATTTTAAAGTGTGCAGGGTGATATAAACTTAAAATCGACTGAAGACTGGGTGGGAACCATTCATTGGCATATGGTCTTAGTACCGAAATTTCGTTTGAGAGATTGCCGAGGTTCTGAGATATTCGGTCTTTATGCTGCTTATCATCTGGGTATCATGGTTGTATCTTTTACCGAAAAATAACGGGGACGCAAGTCTAGATCTTCCATGATACTATACATACGTGTACATATTGCATACGACCTCAATAAGTGATCAACAATCACATGTCCAATCAAAATAAGTGATAATATATCACAAATTCTTTCCGGGTGTCAAGTTCGTCTCTCTGCTGTACGAAAGTACTGACCTGTTCACGGACTTGCTCCTGTGCCCTCATGCATATGAAAACCAAGTTCCTCATCAATAAGTGATTCTATCACATAGGGCTTGTTTTCAATCAAAATAAGTGAGTTTCTCACATCATATATGGTCAAACAGATGATAATCGGTATACTCACCGGTAAGATGAACCCTCGTGCATACCTTGATACGGGAATGTGTCGTGATGTGGATGAACACCGGTCGGTAAGTATAAATTATACCTTAACGTATCCCCTCGCCATGATTACATCTGATAAGTTGAGCTTAAGTGGACAACAATACCGATAATTGTTATAGGATGCTTATCTTAATGTTATCTAATTGAACAACAAGAGCGTTTTGGCATGACCGTACACTGATATGATTCTCTTACCCTCGAAACTCGCAAAAAGAATGTATGTATATATTTATTTACTGCCTTCAGTCTTTACATTTGAAATATTCAAAAATACCAAAAAGATTTTAAGTGTGTTTTAATATAAACTTTCAAAAAGCCAAAAAGATTTTATTTCTATCTTATTTTCGATCGTACGATGTTGGAACTCGAGTCTTCGTTACCTGAAACCTGAACGAAAACCGAAAATGACTAAATCTTCATAAACGGTCGAAATTTGCAAGTGTTGAAAGTGAAAATTGAAATTGATAAAAATCTTTAAACTTTCATACTGTCGGACGGTGCTTGTTTAAACAATGGTCACATGTGTGTCGTTTACTTATGATATTCCAGGCGGTTGTTCTTATTACGCGTTTAGATTTCTTGCATGTGCAGATTCTAAAGGCTAGGAGAACATGGTCGATGACAAGCTTCGGAATGAAGACACGACGTGAAGGCACTCAAAGGATGAAGATGATCGAGTTGCCGCTGACCATCATCAACACCACAAGGATCTCACTTCATAAAGATAAAGACTTTCACGAGCATAACTCAAGGGGGAGCTTATGTTAAGGGGGAGTTTGTCAACACACTTCCTACATGAAACGGGGAGTTTGTTGATACACTTTCTGCTTTCAAGACGTGAAGACTTTGAAGATCCTCCGACATTGAAGACTTGAATAGAAGTCAAAGACTTGAAGACACAAGAACTTACAAGAATGAAGATCGAGACAAAGCAACAGCTGTTTGTTGATAAGCCAGACAAAGCTACAGCCAAGGGGGAGTTTGTTGGTGCACTTATGTCTGCACTTTGTCTGTATTCGGTCACAATGAAAAACGATGTCTTTGTTAGTCTGTAAGTTTGACCAAGTCAACCATCCTCCTGGTTTGACTTGGCCAAACAGTCAACATTATGTTTGTAATGTGTTGGTTCGAAGGATGGTCATCGAAGGATCACTTATATCCTTCGATGATGATGAGCTCGAAAGATGGACCTTCGAGAGATGGACCACGAAAGATCACATCCTTCGTGATACATGTTGATCGTTCGAGCTGTTCCTGGTCGAAAGATGATCTTTCGACCGGTCTGCATGATCCTTCGACCAGACCTGCAGTGTTCGGGTATAAATACCCGTGTGTTGTGTTCATTTCGACAGATGACAGTTAGCAGAGAACACACACACACTTAGAGAGTTTACAGGACTGATTTGTAAACATTGAGCTGTAACCGGACCTTTCATACGTTTAATACAAGTGGTGTTAATCGTTGAGTCTTGCGTGTCGTGTTATTGCGTGTTCTATCTCGGTTTGCTATTTCGGTTGGATTCCGCACAACCGGAGTGGTTCGTATACAAGGATTAGGCGACTAGATCCTCCCCTAGCCGGACCTACAGGAGGTGTGTTCGTTCGATAATGCTGATATCGCAGCCTTACAAACTTCCAGTGCCTTCCCCGCCGGAGCAATCATTCGTCCGTTTGACTGAGAGGTCCGATCGGACTTTTGTTCCGAGGAGTGGGTATGCTTTTTCGCTTATCCTTTCTCAATAGGGCTCCGATATCCATTCCCAGCCTTCATATCTCGCTTTTTTTATCTTACCGGCCTTAGTTACGCCCAAATCATGCCTATGGTTTGGCGTGTACTAGTTACCTTGGACCAAATTAAAGCTCGTCACGTGCCTGACCTGTGCATCGAGGATCTTCCGATGGCATATCGTCTAAGGTCCCATGGTAACAGCCGATTTCTCCTCTTCTCCACTTCTAAGAACCCACTGATCCTCAAGGCCACTAAGAACGAAGATCAGTGGCAAAGAAAGTTCTTTTTCGTAAAAAGGGATTCCATCGCTAAGGGTTTTGACCTGCCAGTAGAGTGGTTGACTTCGGGTAGGATTTAGGGTTTTAGGAATATCCCCAGTCGTATCCTGAGACTGTATCTTGAACTGATATCCTGATATATTTATTTTTTGTAGTGAACTTCAAGGAATTGGCTCCTCCAAGTGCTGAATCAGAAGGAAGAATAAAGGAAATCTACAATCTCCAGAAAGTGAAAGGACCTTTACCTTGTTATTCACAAGCTCAAGCCAAAGATCAAGTTCCAACATGTCTGGTAAGTATAATTTTACAAATTATATTCTAAAAATATATATGAAGACTGAGTGTTTCTCCCCTTTACGCAGTGCCGGTCATAAATCTTGAAGGATTCGAACTCGGGGAATTGGATAGCTATTATGGTCCTGTGCAAGTCAAGCAGGAAGCGAATCCTAAACCAACTGTCACGTCAAAACCCACCAGCTCCAAAGCCGCCACTGCTTCCAAGCCTTCCACTGCTTCAAAGCCACGCAGCTCCAGTTCCCATAAGAGAAAGGAGCCAGACTCCCCTGCTGCCTCATACGTCTTTCCGTTCAAGAACCACGGATTCTCAGAGTCCAGCAAGTTCATGACTGGCTTCCTCAATCAGGTAGGTATCCTCGTCCTATATCCTGCACATATATGTTGATTATATATTTTGAGTATACATATTGATACCTGTTCACCCGTTTGCAGGGTCTTGAACAGTTGGTGTTCCTGTATGAGGACTCATACGGTCTGAACAAGATGCTGGAGGCTAGGTTGAGGAAGGCAGAGGCCACCGTTGCAGATCAAGCAGCAATCGCCGCCGCCAAATCACAGCACTACGAAAACAAATACAAGGCGATAATCCAGGAACATCAAGCCGCCCTCAAGAAGGCTACCCAAGAAGCCCAGGCTAAATATGATGCAGCCCAGGTTCAACACGAACAGGACATGACCTCATATAGGGAAAGCCTTAAGGGTTCCGTCGTTATCTCTCTCCTCCAAGCCAGGTTGAAAATGGCCTACGAGGCTAAGACCATGGGCCTAGAATGCCCTTCGTGGAATGTTGAAGCTTGGGAGGCGAAGTTGAGGGATCTCGGTGACAATCCTGTGGAGCATCCTGCGAAGCCTGCTGTTGAGGAGCCTTCTAAGGTGGCTGAGAAGGTAGGTGATGCTGGTGGTGATGCTGCTAAGGATACTGGAGCAGATGCTGGTGCTGATGAAGCCATGGTCGAAGAGGGTGCTACCCCTTGAGAGCAGCGAAATGGGCAATGATGGATGTTGATGCTGAGGCCGGAGCCCATTTTTTAAATTTTGTAGTTTGTGGTCTTTGAACAATTTCTTTTTCCTATCTGTTGAACAATTTTAATTTCCTACATTAAGACAATATGATGGCCAAAGGTGGATGGGTCATGAGTTTCAGGATGAAGCCCTTGGTCATCAATCAGTATGGTTTATTTTGAACAATATAACAGTTGGAAGTGGATGGGTCTCGGTTTGAGATGAAACCTTCAACTGTTAAGTGTTTTGGTCAAAAATCAAGCAAGGATAATGCAACCAAATCTTTTGTTGTGAGGTGTGATGCTTGAATCAATGAACAATGTTAAGGATAACTCAGAAATGTAATGAACAAGTGACACAAGGATTTATACGAGGAAAAAGCCCTTGATCAAGAGTTGATCTCCGGCATAAAAAACCTAGGGTGATGGAAACTACCGATCACCAACTAAGATTAATCAAAAGAAGTTTACAACTTGGGATGATAACAAGCTTGTTACAAGGATCACTAGTGTACAATGTGCAAAAAATGTATGAAATCGCCAAGTAGTGTTTGAGAGTTGTTAGGAGAGTGTGTGTATTTGCTAAAATTAGCCAAGTGTTCTAACTAAAGCTTGTTATCCCCATTTTAAATTAGAAATAACTAAACTAACTAACTATCCGCAAATTATGCAAGCTCCCCACGATCTCCACAACGTCCACAAGAGCCAAGTACGTGCGGAATATTGAGGGAATATGCTCCAGGAATTTCGGTGAGACTTAGTCCATGCCTTTGCTCCTGCAAAACAAGCTTTCGTACAATGAAGACAATCGTTAGTACAAGGATAACAATAAGGATCCTGAATCCTGATCCTGCAACACCTACTGAGGATCCTTAATTCAAACAGAATTGAGGATCCATGATCCTGGCAGCACTTGAGGATCCGTGATCCTTAGGATTGGAAAATCCTCCCCTAATAATTGCCTCCAAAATATAGGGAGTAAAGTGTAAATTAGCGAGTTATATTTTCTTGATCTTATCCGCAACAAACTAATGGATATATAGCTATTAGGATCTAACTATCCGTTACAGATCCTACGTCATTGAAGCGACATCCCTGCAAAATCATCATTATAAATTCAAGTTAGAGATAAGGATCCGAAGGCATTTAAATTCGTGCGTTACACCCTTTAAATCCTCATTCGAAGATCAAGCAGGTACTTCTTTCTCCTTTCTCTCTTCACATTCTTGATATGTTCTTCTTTGAAACTTTTGAATCACGATGAAGTTAAGATCATCCCCTGCCAAGGATCACCAGAAAGATAGCCCTTTGAAAAGCCAAGGGATCATCAAAGATTCTCCGAAGGAACGTTGCTGCTTTACTGATCCGGAGATTGACCGGATCCGTCACTGCTTTCCGGCAGACTCTGTCTTCAAGCCTTTTGACCCTATCGCCTTGAGCGATTTCGTTTCTGAAACTTGGGTTGCCTTTCCAGTCACCCCATTTCTGATAGGATACTCCTATCCTTTTCCTGCTTTTACCCAGTCTTTCTTCTCCCTTATCGGCATATCCTACATCCAGGCTATGCCAATGATGTGGAGGGTTTTGTATACCCTAGAAAGGATAATTGAGCAGGAGGATATAGAGTTAGGAATGTCTGAACTTGCTGAACTGTACAACCTTGTGAGCCATGGTTCACACTGTTAGGGGTCATTTTCTTAACATACGTATCCTGACCAATATCCTGCCTTTCTTTGTTTATTTGTGATCAGAATGCTGGAAGAGGATATTGCTAACACCTTGGGCGATATCCTGAGGCTTATTGAATTAACCACGTGCAGGTTAAGGGCTGAGGCTTGCTAACGGTTAAGAGGACTTCTTCTCCTCAAGACTCGGACGAATTTGTTGAGAAAGAGACGTTGAGCCCGAAAGACCAGGTCTACAACATTCCAAGAAGGAATATTCGGTGGATCCCGCAAGTTTAGGGTAGTTAGTTATTTTATTTTTACTATAAATAGATGAGGTCGGATCAGCTTAGAACACAACAATTCACACTTACACTCTCGATCACTTTCACTCTTTAGCTAATTGCAAACACCACACTTGTATTTCATTTTCATTGTAACACTTAGTCGATCCGTACCACATCCCGCACTGTATCCTGATTTTTGAAGCAATTGAAGAACAAGGCAGCTGCGATTGTCAGCTCCCGAGGTTTTATGCCGGCGATCTAGATTGATCAAGGGCTTTCCTCGTACATCTCGTGTCGTTTACTTTATTTTCGCTCATTGTTTGATCATAGATACATCTCAATATCCTGAGCCGTATCCTGAATACTGTTTTCCCAAATAACTTAACAAGTATATTTTCAACACACTTTCTAGCACACTACCTCACTTAACTAATTTGATCACTTAGTTACTTCGGTAATTTTTTACCAAAACAATTTGGCGCCCACCGTGGGGCAAGTGGTGCTCTCTTTACTAAAAATTTTTGTCAAATCGCTAATCGGTTTTCTATTTTCGAAACTTTTTACCACATTGTCCATAATGGCCTCAAGATCAAACATGAGTTCCTCTACTGTGTCTGCTATGACTTCTGCTACTACCGGTTCGGTGCTTCCACCACCTCCTCCAAGGATGCCAGCCTCTACACAATCTCAAGATGTTATCCCAACTCGGAGTGTCCAGAGATCTGCTCCCGTTTTAGCTTCTAATGATGAAATTTTAACCTTATTTGGAAGTGTGCAGGAACAAATGAGGCAGCAACAGGAAACAAACCAAATGCTTTTGAGGGAAATACAACTCCTGAAGGCTGGCTCGAGCAGATCTGCCGAGGACAATGTCACTCCGTTACACCCCAGAGCGTTGAACTTTAGTTCAGCTGTATATACCGAGGATAATAGGGGGAATATCGTACCCAGTCTTCCTCAGAATCATACTCCTGAAATACCCTCCTCGATTAGGATGTCAACCATAAGGAGCTCAGGATATGTTCCAGGATATGGGCAGAATCCTCCAACTGGTAACGTGTCTAATAATAATAATACTCATGCTGCTAACAGTGGTGGATCTTTGCAGGATACAGATGTGACATCAGCACTTACCAGGGAACTTCAGAAGTTAAAGGACATGATATCTAGTGTACCTGGGGTGGTCCAACCGATCCCGGAAGTGTCTCAAGACAGCCACAAGATATCTCGTTTCGTGTATCCTATCTGTGATGCTGAGATCCCAAAGAGATTCCAAACCCCCAACATGAAGCTTTATGATGGGACTACGGATCCTGAGGAGCATATTGCCCAGTATAGGGAAAGAATGGAGATTAACCCTATCCCTCCGGAGCTCAAGGAAGCATGCTCGTGCAAGGGATTTGGTTCTACTCTAACAGGATCAGCCTTAAAATGGCTGTTAAACGTTCCTCCTCACTCAATTACTTCATTTGCTCATTTGGTTAATTTATTTAACAGTCAATTTTCTTGTAGTCGGAGTTTTGAGAAACTAACCAGTGATCTTTATAGGATAACTCAAGGGCCTCAGGAATCCTTGAGGGATTATGTGAACAAATTTAGTCGAGAATCCTTGGATATCCCACATCTTGATGTTGCAACAGCTGTGCTAGCTTTTAAGATGGGATTACAAAAGGATTCTCAGTTTTATCAGGATCTTGTAATGAATCCCTGCAGGAATCTCGATGAAGCTCGTAACAGGGCTTTGAGATATATCCGTCTGGAAGATGACAAGAAGATGCAAGAAAGGATGAACTCATCCAACACTTATGAATCGACTAATAGGAAGTCAGAATCCTCATTTAAGTCATATCGGCCTAAGCCATATGGTAGAAATGAAAACAAGAGAGTGAATGCTGTCGAAGATGAGGATCCTGAAGAGTATCCTGAGTTGTCTGAATATTGCTTTTCTGTTAATATTCCTGAATTGATGTATGCTATGCAGGGTCTAGGAGACAAGGCTAGATGGCCTCGAAAGAATCAACAAAAGGCTGACTGGAAAGATAAGTCGAAATGGTGTGCTTTCCACGAAGATTTCGAACATATGACTGAGGATTGCATTGCTTTGAGGAAAGAAATAAGCTATCTTATAAGCAAGGGATATCTGAAAGATCTCTTAGGGAAAAAGAAGACTAAGGGTCAGGATACTGACAAGGATCCTGAACGAGCAGCATCACCTCCCTCGGATGCCAAGATAATCAACTTCATTTCGGGAGGATCCGACATTTGTGGGACCTCGTATTCGGCAGCAAAGAGACATGCAAAGGAAGCTAAAGCCGAAAGGGGAGACAGACCTGTCAGGATGACTACCCTCACGACTGACAAAATGATCACTTTTGATGCAGATGACAGAGATACTGTCCAGGATCCTCACCATGATGCTCTGGTAATAACGTTATATGTGGCTAACCATTTTGTACGCAGGATATTGGTTGATAATGGCAGCTCCGTCAACATAATCCAACTAGAAACTCTGAAGAGAATGAATGTATCTCCAATGGATATCACTTCAAAGTCTACCGTGCTTGTTGGATTCAGTGGAGAGGCTAGAAACACAGTGGAAGAGATAAAGTTGCCAGTATACGTGGAAGGAGTCAATTCGATACAACGTTTCTGTGTGATGGATTCTCTATCCTGCTATAACATCATATTGGGAAGACCGTGGATTCACGATATGAAGGCCGTGCCATCAACATATCACCAATGCATCAAGATACCTACCCCTTGGGGAATGGTCAAAGTAGATAGTGATCAGCAGGAGGCGAAAGAGTGCTACTCATCCTCGATGAAATCCTCAGCCAAACCTAGTGCAGCATAGCAATTAAAGACGCGGGCCCAGGATATTGTGGAGGATCCGGAGCAGGATGTGAAGAAAGTTATCCTGGACCAGGACAACCCCGATATTTCGGTGCTCGTAGGGACCAATATCCCTCAGGATATTGAAGAGCAGTTAATTAACTTTTTAAAATGCAAGATGTCAACATTTGCATGGAAGCATGAGGATATGACAGGCATATCCAAATATATTATCACTCACAAGCTTGGAATTGATAAGTCATTCAAGCCTGTGCAACAAAAAAGAAGGAAGTTTGCTCCTGAGCGGAACACGATTATCCAGGAGGAAGTTGAAAGATTATTAAAGTCAAGAATGATCAGAGAGGTTAAGTTCCCAAGGTGGCTAGCAAACGTGGTTGTAGTACAGAAGAAGAATGGGAAATGGAGAGTTTGTGTAGACTACACAGACTTGAACAAAGCTTGTCCTAAAGACCCATTTCCTCTTCCCCATATTGATGCAATGGTAGATGCCACTGCCGGGCATGAAATGCTGACCTTCATGGACGCATCCTCAGGATTTCAACAGATCCAAATGGAGCCTTCTGACCAGGAGGATACCGCCTTTATGACACCAACAGGTATTTATTGTTATACAGCTATGCCTTTTGGTTTGATAAATGCAGGTGCAACATACCAAAGATTGGTGAACATGATGTTCAAAGACAAACTGGGGGACACCATGGAGGTATATATCGATGACATGGTGGTGAAATCTAAAAAGTCTGAGGATCACCTTCAGGATATCAAGGGAGCATTTGATATCCTGGATCACTACAACATGAAGCTAAATCCTGCTAAATGCCATTTCGGAGTGGGGGCAGGGAAGTTTCTTGGATATATGGTGACAAAAAGGGGGATAGAAGCAAGCCCAGAGCAGATCAAAGCTATCCTAGACATAAAATCACCCTCAAATATGAAGGACGTACAAAGATTAACAGGCCGAGTAGCAGCTCTAAATAGATTTATCTCAAGATCCTCAGAAAAATGCAAAGACTTCTATGATATCCTAAAGAAGAACAAAAGATTCGAATGGGGGGAAAAGCATGAAGCAGCCCTGCAGGATTTGAAACGGTATCTTTCAACCGCACCTCTATTGATGAAGCTCGAAAATGGTGAACCACTATCCTTGTACCTTGCTGTGTCAGGGAATGCTGTAAGTGCCGTTCTTATAAAAAACCATGAAGGTCAGCAGTATCCTGTTTATTATGTTAGTAAAAGTTTGTTAGATGCTGAAACTAGGTATTCTCATCTAGAAAAATTGATATTAGCTCTAGTCATGGCATCAACGAAACTTAGGCATTATTTCGAGACACATAGGATACATGTTAAAACAAATTATCCTGTCAAAAATGTGCTTAGGAAACCAGAGATGTCAGGCAGGATGGCCAAGTGGTCAGTAAAGTTGAGTGCTTATGATTTAGTATATGAACCTAGAAGTGCCATAAAATCTCAGGCTTTAGCTGACTTTGTGGCTGACTTTAGTAGTGACATTCAGGACGAGGTAGACCTAGAAGTTCAACAGTTAGGAGAATCCTCAGGATCCTGGACATTATATACTGACGGTGCATCTAATGTAAGAGGAATAGGATTAGGAATACTACTAAAATCGCCACAGGGGGACATATTACCCCAGGCTATTAGGTGTGAATTTCCTGCTACTAATAATGAAGCAGAGTATGAGGCTTTAATTGCAGGATTAGAGTTGGCTAAGAGCATGAGTATCAAAAATTTGCAAGTATATGTTGACTCTTTGTTAATTATTAACCATTTTAATGGATCCTATGCAGTTAAGGGTGAGAAATTAATCGAATATCTCGATATTCTCAAAAAATTAGCAGGATATTTCGATGTTTTTATACTTGAACAGGTACCAAGGGAGGATAATGCTGAAGCGGATGCCCTAGCAAATTTGGGATCATCGATCAGGATACCTGAAGGGACGCAAATACCAATATTACATGTCTTATATCCTGCAACGAATCCTCAGGATAAAGAAGTAGCTAGTATACAGAATCCTGGAGCAGAACATCCTGAAGAGGATCCTAAATCCTGGACGGCTCCAATCATGAGATATCTCAAAGAAGGACACATCCCTGGAAATGAAAATCCTAAGGCATTTAGGATGAAGGTATCACGATTCACTATTATAAATAATATTTTATACAAGAAATCTCTTGCAGGACCGTATTTGAGATGCTTGGAGGATCCTGAAGCCAAAGAAGTACTTCAGGATATACATGAAGGGGATTGTGGTAACCATGCTGGGGGCAGATCGTTATTCTCAAAAGTATTAAGGACAAGATATTATTGGCCAACAATGAGGAAGGATGCAGCAGAACATGCTCGAAGATGTGACGCATGTCAAAGACATAGTAACATACTGCATCAACCGGCTGAACCATTATATCCTATTGTTTCCCCTTGGCCATTTATGAAGTGGGGTATGGATATAGTGGGAAAGCTACCAAAAGCTCCGGGAGGAAAAGTCTTTATGCTAGCAATGACGGATTATTTCTCTAAATGGGTTGAAGCAGAAGCATTCGTTCAAGTAAGAGACCAAGAAGTAGTATCCTTCATCAAGAGAAATATCCTGACCAGATTCGGAGTACCAGCCGAGATAATTTGCGACAATGGTTCTCAGTTCATAAGTAAGAGGACTACTGACTTTTGCAAGAGTTGGGGAATCAAAATAATTACGTCTACTCCGGTACATCCTCAAGCAAATGGACAAGCAGAATCCTCAAACAAGATAATTGTCAATAACTTAAAGAAAAGGCTTGGAGCCAAAAAAGGAAGATGGGCAGAAGAATTACCCTTTGTTTTATGGGCTGATAGGACAACGGTAAAGAATGCAACAGGCCAAACCCCGTTTTCCTTGGTGTTTGGAGCAGAAGCAGTGATTCCAACGGAGATGACAATACCTACTGCAAGATCTATCTTAAGTGATCCTGAGCAGAATCCCGAAGCCTTAAGTCAGGATTTAGACACTATAGATGAAAAGAGAGATACGGCAAGGCTAAGGATGGCAGCATATCAACAGAGAATATCCAGGGCATATAACAAGAATATTAGAACCAGAAGATTTAAGGTTGGAGATTGGATGTTAAGAAAGGCTTTCCAAAATACTACTAATCCTGCCGATGGCAAGTTAGCTCCAAAATGGGAAGGACCATATGAAGTTGAATCAGAAGCAGGGAAAGGAGCATATAGACTCAAGAATATGGAGGGGGATATGCTGCCGAGATCTTGGAATGCTATACACCTTAAGCTCTATTTCAAGTAAGTTAGAATTTAATTTCTAACTCAGGATGGTATGAATTCTACATCTTTTAAATATGTTTGGTTTAATTTGTTCTTTGTAACCCAATACTGACTTAATCATCGCAGGGGTGTTAGCTAAGCTAACACCCACCTTAGTTTACAATTGTTTTGCAAGATATGTTTCAGGATATAGCTCCAGGATATGTGCTCAGGATAACTCGAAAGACTAGAGGATTGGCCCCCTCTCTCACGTTTAAGGGATACTGATCCCTTCACAGGTTTAAAGGTATTCACCTTTCTTCCGAATTGGGTTTAAACACCCCGCCTGGAGCGCAAGTTATTCAGGGATAGTTCAAGGTGGCGGGACCAGTCCATGTAAAAGTGGCTGACAATTTCGTCACTATTGGCTATATCCTGAATCCTAACGGTATATGAGGATTGATCACCCTCTCTCACGAAAGGGTATTTTCATACTCTCTAAGCTTTAAAGGTTTTCGCCTTTCTAAGTCTTGGAGTTTATACACTCCCGCCTGTAGCGCATGAAAAATTGGGATTTTCCCCAGGATACAAAGGATTTATCTCCAGTACGTCCTTGGGTTGTACCCTCGGGATGAGAAAAATTGCTTATGCCATGGAAACTAACATTAAGTAGATTTCTAAGATACTTGAAGACATTGTACACAGGGGACATCCCTGCCAAGATGGTGGTGTAAAGCTAAAAGAATGAAGTTTGCGACTAATGCACTAAGTACCTTGCACTGGGGACATCTTCATTGGAAGAGTTGCAAAGGGATTGAAGTTCGGTAATAGGTTTATATCCTATGTCTGGTATGATCTTTCCTTTGTAAGCCTCATTTATGTTTTTAGTAACATTATGTTAAGTATCCTGACATATATCCTCAAAGTCCTTTTAAGGATATTTGATTAGGATGTTTGAAACTAGTATTGGCTTGGAACTTTTATCGTCATCAAAACTTGGTTTTGAAGAGATAAACTATTTTTTACTTTCTAAAGAAATTTTTATAAAGTTAAAGGAACGTCTGGAAGATCTATTTAATAAAAGGCTTCTGCAGTATGTTCCTGAGCATACTGGTCAGGATATTTTGTAAAATAACAGTATGAAATTTTTACAAAGCTAAGACTTACATTAAACAATGCAAGGTGACAGAAAATAAGTCAAAAGATAGTTATATTATTAACAAGTCAAAAGTTGTGCTTTTGGTTTCACTTTAAACTAAGGCCCATCCGCCAAAAGCACAATTAGTTTTTACCATATTTGTGTAACGGTTGCAGGATCTGTCTCAAAACAGGACCCGTCCACCTACAACCGTTACTATGTTCAAAACAAGTTATACTAATCGATGACCAAGGGCTTCATCCTAAAACCTAGGACCCATCCACCTTTGGTCATCACATTGTTCTAGTGCAGGAAATGTAAATTGTTCAAAGACAGGAAAAGTAAATTGTTTATGCAACCACAACCATGAAATTAAAAAGTGGGCTCCGGCCTTGGCACGTATATCCATCATCGCCCACTCTGCTGCCTAAGGGGCAGCACCCTCTTGAACAGCAACCTCCTTGCCAGCATTCGCCCTAGCATCACCCTCGGGATTCTTCTCAGCACCATCACTGGCATTGGCAACCTCCTCTGCCACCTTGGAAGGCTCTTCACCAGTATGTTTTGCAGGATGAGCAACGGGATGACCTCCGAGGCCCTGTAGTTTCTCCTCCCAAGCCTTTACATTCCAGGAAGGGCATTCAAAACCCAGATCCATGGCCTCATAAGCCATCCTTATCCTGGCTTGGAGAAGAGAGACGACCACCGAAGCTTTTAGGCTATCCCGGTATGAGCTCATATTCTGCTGATATTGGAGAAGAGCGGCGTCTAGCTTGGCTTGAGCATCCTCATTAGCTTTGTGGAGGGCGGCTTGGTGTTCCTGAGTCATTGCCGTGTATTTGTCTTCATAGTGCTGGGATTTGGCAGCTGCAATGGTTCCTTGATCAGCTATGGTGGCTTGAGCTTTCTCCAGCTGAATCTGCAACATCTTGTTAAGACCGCTAGCGTCTTCGTATAAATGCATGAGGCGATCCAGACCCTATCGATAAAGACACAGGTATTAATGTGAAAAATAAGCAGGATAAAGACTAACATACTTGTACAGGATATCGGAAGGAAAATTCTACCTGTTTGAGGAATGAGGTGGCTTCGTTAAACCCATGATTCTCAAGAGAGAATGTTTCAGAAACAGCTGGGGAGTCAGTCTCCTTTCTCTTCCGAGAGCTGGATGCCCTGGTCCTGGATGCCGGGGGACCTTTGGGGGCTGAAACAGTCTTTGAGGAGGTAGGCTTTGGTGTAGCAGATGGCTTTGTCTTGGATTCTTGTTTGATGGGTTCAAGGCTGGAGTAGCAATCTAACTCATCAAGTTCGAAACCTTCAAGGTTGACGACTAGTACTACATAAGGGAAGATATTCTTAAAACTCATCATATTTTTGAAAAATAATTAACATATGAAGATGTGCTTACCAGACATTTCTGAGCTTGATTTTTGATGAGGATCTGTGAGAGACAGGGAAAAAGTTCTTTCACTGGCAGGAAGACGGTAGATCTCCTTGATCTTGGATTCGGATTCTGCGCTAGGAGGCACTAAATCTTTGAAATTCGCTGCATAAAAACATCAGAATATAAGTCCGGGATACAGTTTGAAGATATGATTGGGGATATTCCTAAAACCCTAAATCCTACCCTTGGTTAACCATTTAACCGGTAGATCGAAACCCTTATCAATGGAGTCTCTTTTGACGAAAAACAATTTTCGTCGCCATCGATCCTCATTCTTGGTGGCTTTAAGGACCAAAGGGTTCTTGATGGAGAACAGAAGATAACGGTGATTGCCATGAGATCTCAACCGGTATGCTACGGGAAGGTCCTCAATAAGTAGGTTAGGAAAATGACGAGATTTGATTTGATCCAACACTATCAAGATTCGCCAGACCATTGGCATAACTTGGGCATAACTAAGGCCGGTGAGGTCGAAAAAGCTAGAGATAAAAGGTGGAAACGGGTACCGGAGTCCAAGAGAGAAAGGATAAGCGAAAAAACAAACCCACTCGTCGGATGATGCATCCGATCGGGCTTCCTTGTCAAAGGGGCGAAAGACCGTTCCGGTGAGAAAGGCACCGGAGTCTTTGAGAGCAGCAATATCAGCATTATTGAAGCAGCAAATCTCCTTTGCTGGATCGGTGATAAAGTTTTGACTTATGGGGGTTAAGGCTGACCGGTCTGAGCGGGATTTCGTTCGTGGTGCCATTGAGAAAATTAAGAAAAATTAAAGAAAGGAGATTAGAAAAGAAGATACCTGATGCTTGCTCGCAGATAAGGATGACCGAGACAAGGAGTCCCTCGGTTAATATAGGATGAATGTAGGGGGTAAAACGTAAATAATGCCTTGGAAGTTGCACCGCTGTCATTTCAAGAGTCTAGTTATATTAATTACCTTAAGTTATGTGGTAAAGTTTTGAAATATATCCGTTGGATTGGTATCCCAACTGATATATTTGGGGACAATTGTTAGGGGTCATTTTCTTAACATACGTATCCTGACCAATATCCTGCCTTTCTTTGTTTATTTGTGATCAGAATGCTGGAAGAGGATATTGCTAACACCTTGGGCGATATCCTGAGGCTTATTGAATTAACCATGTGCAGGTTAAGGGCTGAGGCTTGCTAACGGTCAAGAGGACTTCTTCTCCTCAAGACTCGGACGAATTTGTTGAGAAAGAGACGTTGAGCCCGAAAGACCAGGTCTACAACGTTCCAAGAAGGAATATTCGGTGGATCCCGCAAGTTTAGGGTAGTTAGTTATTTTATTTTTACTATAAATAGATGAGGTCGGATCAGCTTAGAACACAACAATTCACACTTACACTCTCGATCACTTTCACTCTTTAGCTAATTGCAAACACCACACTTGTATTTCATTTTCATTGTAACACTTAGTCGATCCGTACCACATCCCGCACTGTATCCTGATTTTTGAAGCAATTGAAGAACAAGGCAGCTGCGATTGTCAGCTCCCGAGGTTTTATGCCGGCGATCTAGATTGATCAAGGGCTTTCCTCGTACATCTCGTGTCGTTTACTTTATTTTCGCTCATTGTTTGATCATAGATACAGCTCAATATCCTGAGCCGTATCCTGAATACTGTTTTCCCAAATAACTTAACAAGTATATTTTCAACACACTTTCTAGCACACTACCTCACTTAACTAATTTGATCACTTAATTACTTCGGTAATTTTTGACCAAAACACACACCGCTTTTTATTCAAACACAAACCCGGTGAACCTCATCCAATCCTGAAAACCACCAAGAATGACACCAACTGGAAGAAATGTTTTTTCTTCGTTAGGAGGGACTCTATCCCGGATGGGAAGGATCTCCCCAGAAAATGGGCCACCCATGGTAGGATAGAGGATCCTTATAGAAGGATCATAGGATAACCCTATTCCTGTAAGGATAACTGACATCTTCTTCTTCATTTTGCAGCTATCTCTGTCTCTCACATCATTTCATCACCTGCAACAGAGGAGAGGATCACCGCTTTCTGGAATCTTGATCCTGCAACAAGATCATTCCAAGCAAACACCAAGGATTCTCAAGAAGTATCCTCAGGCTCAGTCACAATGTCAAGTAAGTATCCATGTTTGTATGTAATTAAATGTTTAAATGAAAATAAAACAAGAATACTTATTTGTTGTTTTGGATTGACAGGCGCTGGAAAATCATCAAGGTCTGCCACTCGCGTCAGTGTCAGTGATCTTAGCATCGTGGCTCCCCGTTCCGGAAAAAAGAAAACTGCTGCTAGCCCAAGTGCCATAGTCCCCAAGCCTGTCACCTCCAAGGGGGGAAAGAAGAGGAAGGCTACTGAAGCTGAAAATCTTGAAGGCTTGCCTCTTATCCGCCACCAGTTCCAAGAATACTTTGCTGATGTAAGGATCACTGATTCTACCTGATTATCCTGCCCACTTGAGGATCACGGATCCTGAACTTTACCTTGTCTTTTTGCAGAAATTCGCCAAGGTCGAAATGCTCTTTGATGCATACGTTGAAGAGGCGGAGCAGAAGCATCAGGAGTTCCAAAAGATCTTCCTGGCCAAGGATCAAACCATCTCCTCCCTCGAAAAGGACCTCAATCTGGCGAAGAAGCAGGTGGTCATGGCCCAGATAAATGCTGATCACGAGAAGAATGAGCTGCTGGAGGATGCTAAAGTCTCTGCTGCCATCACCATGTACAAGATCAAGCTGCAAATGGCCCAGGAGGCTGAGGATCCTGACTTCGACAGGACCACTTGGGACAAGGAGGGCTGGAAGGCAAAGCTGGCTGAGCTAGAGGATGAGGAGGAGGCTACCGAGGTCTTGGCGATTAAGGCAAGTGGCAGCGGGAAAGATCAAGCTGGTGGTGATGATGCTGGTGGTGATGCAGCCAAGGTGTGAGCTGCAGAAATGGGCGATGATGGATATTTCTAGACGCGGCCGGAGCCCATTTTTTTTAGGATTTGAAAGTTTTTTTTTTTTTTTTGGTTTGATGGTGTTTTGATTTCAAACAATGATGGTCTGTAATAACTAAACAATAGCTATTAGGGTTGAGCATCATGGATCCTTTGAACAATAGGTAGGATAATAGGCGGTGGAGGGATCCTCTGTTTGGGGGATGAAACCACTTGTTATCCTGCCATCTTTTATTTCCTGCACTATTAAGACCTGTTAACAATGGACACCCTTTGCCAACCCAAGTGGACGGGCCACGTATTGCTGGTAGAAACTTGGGTTGGCAATTTTGACAACCTTAAAAGGGTTTAACTTTTGTGAATAAATAAAACTTTAACTTTTTGGCTATTTCCCGTGTTGTTATCCTTGTGAATTCTTTATTTTTCAACAGTTGTTATATACTTTGTTTGAATTTATTAAGTAAAGAAGAAAATTTTAACAAATCATGTTTAAAAGTTTTAGGATATGATCAAGGATCAAATATCCTATAGTCGATAAATTCAGAAAAGTTATGCAACTTAAGGATCATTAGTTCTGTTGTCAAAGGATAAGGGTCACTTATACAAATAATGAATAAAATCAAAGTGATCAAGGATCATACCTGAGAATCCAAGTTAGGATCCTAACCCCTTAACATTTATAATCAGGATAACCAAAAGACAAACCTTAGTAGAAGGTAACGATCAAGGATCCTTGGTTGTTTAGCTTCAAAAACCTGAAATGGAGCATAACTTGGGACTAAGCCATTATAAGAAAAGAGTTAGCAACTGGGGACAAGCCCAACAATTCTGGGGACAAGCCCAATATACTGGGGACAAGCCCAAAGGATAACTAGGGACAAGCCCAAAGGATAACTGGGAACAAGTCCAAAGGATAACTGGGGACAAGCCCAAAGGATCTTGTGTAAACTGGAGTATGGCCCTCACTGGCGACTATCCAAACTTAGTGACATGAAAATGCCAAAACCTTAGCTAACGTGAAAACGTTAGAAACCTTAGGAACGGATGTATGGTACGTCTACCATTATACTTAGGATCCTGGATACAGCCAGTACAATGAAATTGTCAGCCCCTAAAGCGAGTACTGGTCCCATTGCCATGAACTGTACCAGGATCATCGTGCGCTACTGGCGATGGGGACAGGCCCAAAAAACTGGGGTCAAGCCCAAACAACTAGGGTCAAGCCCAAATAACTGGGGTCAGGCCCAAATAACTGGGGTCAAGCCCAAATAACTGGATACTTCTGTGGATACTCAATCCTTTGTCAAGGATATGTCATCTTTCTGCAAAACTCAGAACTAAGTGAAAGAAGGATAAAGGATCCAGGATCTCCACAATCTCCACAACGTCCACAAGAGCCAAGCACGTGCGGAATATTGAGGGAATATGCTCCAGGAATTTCGGTGAGACTTAGTCCATGCCTTTGCTCCTGCAAAACAAACTTTCGTACAATGAAGACAATCGTTAGTACAAGGATAACAATAAGGATCCTGAATCCTGATCCTGCAACACCTACTGAGGATCCTTAATTCAAACAGAATTGAGGATCCATGATCCTGGCAGCACTTGAGGATCCGTGATCCTTAGGATTGGAAAATCCTCCCCTAACATTAAGTAGTTATGGTACAAAACTAATCGTGCTTTTGGTGGATGGGTCTCGGTTTGAGATGAAACCAAAAGCACAAACTTTTGCTATGTTAATAAACTAACTTTCTTTTGGCTTTATCCATCGTTGTTCATTTTTATTTTGCAAAGATTGTTTTGATAACTATTGTTTGATTCGAACACGATTTCAATTTTCAATCTTAGTGTATCATATTTCAAACATTTTGACCAAATACCCTGAAATATATCCTTAGAATACATCTTGAGAATATATCCTGAGAATATATCCTGATCAGGACACTCATAAATGTTATAAACAAACTTTTGCTAAACATAGTTTCAGAAATTTAGACAATTTAGATAAGGCTTTTAAAGGAACAAAAAGGAAAGATTATACCAGATATAGAGTACAACCTTATCCTTAAACTTCGATCCTTTTGCAAGCTTTCCATCGAAGATGTCCCCAGTCTGGGATACTTAGTGGACTAGGCCCTAGCCTGATCCTTGGAGCTTTTCATAATGCCTTAGTAGGAATGTCCCCTGTTCATGTCATTGTCAAATACTTAGGAACTCTTGTGATCACAACTGATTTCACACTTTATGTATAACTTTAGTATCACAGGGGATAAACCCTAAATATCCTGGAGATAGATCCTCAATATTCTGGGGATAAACCCATAGGTATTCTGGGGAAAATCCCAAATTTTCATGCGCTACAAGCGGGAGTGTATAAACTCCAAGACTTAGAAAAGTGAAAACCTTTAAACCTTAGAGAGTATGAAAATACTCTTTCGCGAGAGAGGGTGATCAATCCTCATATACCTTTAAGATCCAGGATATAGCCAACAATAACGAAATTGTCAGCCACTTTTACATGGACTGGTCCCGCTATCTTGAACTATCCCTGGATAACTTGCGCTCCAGGTGGGGTGTTTAAACCCAATTCGAGAGAAAGGTGAATACCTTTAAACCTGTGAAGGGATCAGGATCCCTTAAACGTGAGAGAGGGGGCCAATCCTCTAATCTTTCGAATTATCCTGAGTGCATATCCTGAAATTATATCCCGAAGCATATTCTGCAAAACAACCTTAAACTAAGGTGGGTGTTAGCCTGGCTAACACCCCTCCGATGCTTAAGTCAGTACTGGGTTCAAATAAAATAGAATTATATTTAAAAGAGATAGAATTCATACCATCTTGAGTTAGAAATTAAATTCTAAACTCACTTGAAATAGGCTTTGAGGTGTATAGCATTCCCGGATCTTGGTAGCATATCCCCCTCCATATTCTTAAGCCGGTATGCTCCTTTCCCGGATTCCGATTCAATCTCATAAGGTCCTTCCCACTTAGGAGCTAACTTTCCATCAGCATGATTAATAGTGTTCTGAAAAGCTTTCCTTAACACCCAATCTCCAACTTGAACCTTCTCGTCCTTAGATTTTTGTTATATGCTCTGGATATCCTCTGTTGGTATGCTGCCATTCTCAACTTTTCTGCTTCCCTTGTTTCATCGATAGTATCCAATTCTTGGCATAGGGCTTCAGGATTCTTCTCAGGATCCTGGAGGTTGAATCTCGCTGTAGGTATCACCATCTCCGTCGGGATTACTGCCTCTGCACCAAATACTAAGGAAAATGGGGTTTGCCCAGTTGCACTTTTCACTGTCGTCCTATTAGCCCATAAAACAAAGGATAATTCTTCCGCCCATCTTCCTTTCTTAGCTCCTAGTCTTTTCTTCAAATTGTTGACTATTATCTTGTTTGAGGATTCTGCTTGTCCATTCGCTTAAGGATGTACTAGTGTACATGTGATCATTTTGATTCCCCAACTTTTACAAAAATCGGTTGTCCTCTTACTGATAAACTGAGAGCCATTGTCACAAATTATCTCAGCTGGTATCCCAAACCTAGCAGGATATTCCTCTTTATGAAGGATACGACTTCTTGGTCTCTGACTTGAACAAATGCCTCAGCTTCAACCCACTTAGAGAAATAATCTGTCATTGCCAGCATAAAAACCTTTCCTCATGGAGCCTTTGGCAATTTCCCCACTATATCCATCCCCCACTTCATGAATGGCCAAGGGGAAGCAATAGGATACAGTGGTTCAGCAGGTTGATGCAATATATTGTTGTGCCTCTGACATGCATCGTATCTTCGAGCATATTCTGCAGCATCCTTTCTCATCGCCGGCCAAAAATATCCTGTTCTCAACAACTTTGAGAATAATGATCTGCCCCCAGTATGGTTGCCACAATCCCCTTCATGTATATCCTGAAGCACTTCTTTAGTTTCGGGATCCTCCAAGCACCTCAGGTACGGTCCTGTTTTGGTCAAAAATCAAGCAATGATAATGCAACCAAACTTTCTATTGTGAGGTATGATGTTTGAATTGATGAACAACACTAAGGATCACTCTGAAATGTAATGAACAAGTGACACAAAGATTTATACGAGGAAAAAGCCCTTGATCAATGAATGATCTCCGGCATAAAAAACCTCGGGTGATGGAAACTACCGATCACCAACTCAGATTAAACAAGAAATGTATTACAACTTGTTATGGGTGAAATTCTGAGCCCATATCCTGGAAAATATCTTGATCTGTATCTTATTTATGTAGTATCTGTTTACATCTGGGATGCTGGTTCAGGATATTGGTAACATCCTGAACGGTATCCTCGGGATTACTAATGGATTATGTGCAGGTACGTGGGTTAGAAGCTAGCAACGTTCACAAGACTTATTCCGCGGAAGACTCGGTCCAAGTCGTTCAAAGGAAGACGTTGAAGCCGTATTACTCGGTCAATAACGTTCGTAATGGAATATTCGGAGTAGCCCATATTTGTAGGGATTATTGTTTGTAATTCGTTACTATAAATAGGTGGGTATACCAGATCAACTAGGACATCACAATTACACTCGCTACACTCTAACACTTGCTCTCTAGCAATTTCCACAAAATCATTGTAACACTTAGCGATCTGGTCTATATCCTGCACTGTATCCTGAAGTTTAAAGCAATAAGAAGAACAAGGCAGCTGCGATTGTCAGCTCCCGAGGTTTTATGCCGGCGATCTAGATTGATCAAGGGCTTTCCTCGTACATCTCGTGTCATTTCCTTTACTTTTTGTTTATTATTTGCTCACTGTTTGATCGCAGATACAGCTCAATATCCTGAGCCGTATCCTGAATACTGATTTTCTAAATAACTCAACAAGCATATTTTCTATACACTTTCTAGCACACTACCTCACATTACTAATTTGATCACTAAATTGCTTCGGTAATTTTTGACCAAAACAATTTGGCGCCCACCGTGGGGCAAGTGGTTCTCTCTTTACTAAAAATGTTTTGTAAATCGCTAATCGGTCATCTATTTGCAAAACTTTTTGCCACGTTGTCCATAATGGCCTCACGATCAAACATGAGTTCCTCTACTATGTCTGCTACGACTTCCGCTACTACAGGTTCGGTGCCTCCACCACCTCCTCCAAGAATGCCAGCCTCTACACGACCTCAGGATATTATCCCTACCCGCAGTGTTCAGGAATCTGCCCCTGTTTTAGCTTCTAACGACGAAATTTTAACCTTATTTGGAAGTGTGCAGGAACAAATGAGGCAGCAGCAAGAGACAAACCAAATGCTTTTGAGGGAAATACAACTCCTGAAGTCTGGCTCGAGCAGATCCGCTGAGGATATTGTCACTCCATTACAACCCAGAACTTTGAACTTCAGTTCAGCTGTGTATACTGAGGATAACAGGGGGAATATTGTGCCCAGCCTTCCTCAGAATCATACCCCTGAAATACCCTCCTCGGTCAGGATATCGACCATAAGGAGCTCAGGATATGCTTCAGGATATGGGCAGAATCCTCCAACGGGTAACATGTTAAATAATAATAATACTCATACTACTAACCATAGTGGATCCTTGCAGGATACAGATGTGAGATCAGCACTTACCAGGGAACTTCAGAAGTTGAAGGACATGATATCAAGTGTGCCCGGGGTGGTCCAGCCGATCCCGGAAGTGTCTCAAGACAGCCACAAGATATCTCGTTTTGCATATCCTATCTGTGATGCTGAGATTCCAAAGAGGTTCCAAACCCCCAACATGAAGCTTTACGACGGAACAACGGATCCTGAAGAGCATATTGCTCAGTATAGGGAAAGAATGGAGATTAACCCTATCCCTCCGGATCTCAAGGAAGCATGCTTGTGCAAGGGTTTTGGTTCAACCTTGACAGGATCAGCCCTGAAATGGCTTTTGAATGTTCCTCCACATTCGATTACATCTTTTGCTCACTTAGTAAATTTATTTAATAGTCAGTTTTCTTGTAGTAGGAGCTTTGAAAAATTAACAAGTGATCTCTACAGGATAACGCAGGGGCCTCAGGAATCCCTTAGGGATTATGTGAACAAGTTCAGCCGGGAATCACTAGACATTCCTCATCTTGATGTTGCAACAGCTGTGCAAACTTTCAAGATGGGGCTGCAAAAAGATTCTCAATTTTATCAAGACCTTGTAATGAACCCATGCAGGAACTTGGATGAAGCTCGGAACAGGGCCCTAAGATATATTCGGTTGGAAGATGACAGAAAAATGCAAGAAAGGATGAACTCATCCAACACTTATGAGTCACCTAACAGGAAGTCGGAATCCTCATTCAAGTCGTATCGGCCTAAGCCATATGGCAGAAATGAGAACAAGAGAGTGAATGCTGTCGAAGATGAGGATCCTGAAGAGTATCCTGAATTATCTGAATATTGCTTTTCTGTTAACATTCCTGAATTGATGTATGCCATGCAGGGTCTAGGGGACAAGGCAAGATGGCCTCGAAAGAATCAACAAAAAGCGGATTGGAAGGACAAATCAAAATGGTGTGCTTTCCACGAAGATTTCGGACATATGACTGAGGATTGCATCGCCTTGAGGAAAGAAATAAGCTATCTTCTAAGCAAAGGATATTTGAAAGATCTCTTAGGAAGAAAGAAGAATAAGGTTCAGGATACTGAGAAGGATCCTGGGCGAGCAGCATCACCTCCCGCGGATGCCAAGATAATCAACTTCATTTCGGGAGGATCCGACATTTGTGGGACTTCGTATTCGGCAGCAAAGAGACATGCAAAGGAAGCTAAGGCCGAAAGGGGAGACAAACCTGTCAGGATGACTACACTTACAACTGATAAAGTGATCACATTTGATGCCGATGACAGGGATACTGTCCAGGATCCTCACCACGATGCCCTGGTAATAACGTTATATGTGGCTAACCATTTTGTACGCAGGATATTGGTAGATAATGGCAGCTCCGTCAACATAATCCAACTAGAGACGCTTAAAAGAATGAATGTATCTCCAATGGATATCACTTCAAAGTCTACTGTGCTTGTTGGGTTCAGTGGAGAGGCTAGAAACACAGTGGGAGAGATAAAGTTGCTGGTGTACGTTGAAGGAGTCAACTCAATACAACGTTTCTGTGTAATGGACTCTCTATCCTGCTATAACATTATACTGGGAAGACCGTGGATTCACGATATGAAGGCCGTGCCGTCAACATATCACCAATGCATCAAGATACCTACCCCTTGGGGAGTTGTCAAAGTTGATAGTGATCAGCAGGAGGCGAAAGAATGCTACTCATCCTCGATGAAATCCTCAACCAAACCTAGTGCTGCATAGCAATTAAAGACGCGGGCCCAGGATATCGTGGAGGATCCGGAGCAGGATGTAAAGAAAATTATCCTAGACCAGGATAATCCCGATATTTCGGTGCTCGTGGGAACCAATATCCCTCAGGATATTGAAGAGCAATTAATCAACTTTTTAAAATACAGGATGTCAACGTTTGCATGGAAGCATGAGGATATGACGGGTATATCCAAAGATATTATCACTCACAAGCTTGGAATTGATAAATCATTCAAGCCTGTGCAACAAAAAAGAAGGAAGTTTGCTCCTGAGCGGAATGCGATTATTCAAGAGGAAGTTGAGAGATTATTGAAGTCCAGGATGATCAGAGAGGTTAAGTTCCCGAGGTGGCTAGCAAACGTGGTTGTGGTACAGAAGAAAAATGGGAAATGGAGAGTCTGTGTAGATTACACAGACTTGAACAAAGCTTGTCCTAAAGATCCATTTCCTCTCCCCCACATTGATGCAATGGTAGATGCCACTGCTGGGCATGAAATGCTGACTTTCATGGATGCATCCTCAGGATTTCAACAGATCCAAATGGAGCCTTCTGACCAGGAGGATACTGCCTTCATGACACCAACAGGTATTTATTGTTATACGGCTATGCCTTTTGGTTTGAAAAATGCAGGTGCAACATACCAAAGATTGGTAAACATGATGTTCAAAGACAAACTGGGGGACACCATGGAGGTGTACATTGACGATATGGTGGTAAAGTCAAAGAAAGCTCAAGATCACCTCCAGGATATTAAAGGAGCATTTGATATCCTGGATCAGTATAATATGAAGCTGAATCCTGCTAAGTGCCATTTTGGGGTAGGAGCAGGAAAATTCCTAGGATATATGGTGACCAAAAGAGGAATAGAAGCAAGCCCGGAACAGATTAAAGCCATCTTGGATATTAAATCACCCTCAAATATGAAGGATGTTCAACGATTAACAGGGCGAGTGGCAGCATTGAATAGATTTATCTCAAGGTCTTCAGAGAAATGCAGGGATTTTTATGATATCCTGAAGAAGAACAAAAAATTCGAGTGGGGTGAGAAGCATGAAGCAGCCCTACAGGATTTGAAACGATATCTCTCAACCGCACCTCTACTGATGAAACCTGAAAATGGTGAACCACTATCCCTGTATCTTGCTGTATCAGGGAATGCTGTAAGTGCCGTTCTTATAAAAGACCATGAAGGTCAGCAATATCCTGTTTATTATGTTAGTAAAAGTTTGTTAGATGCTGAAACTAGGTATTCTCATTTAGAGAAATTAATACTAGCATTAGTTATGGCGTCAACCAAACTTAGACACTACTTCGAGACACATAGGATACATGTTAAAACCAATTATCCTGTAAAAAATGTGCTTAGAAAGCCAGAAATGTCGGGTAGAATGGCTAAGTGGTCAGTAAAGTTAAGTGCCTATGATTTAGTATATGAACCTAGGAATGCCATAAAGTCTCAGGCTTTAGCTGACTTTGTGGCTGATTTTAGTAGTGACATTCAGGATGAGGTAGACCTAGAAGTTCAACAGCTAGGAGAATCCTCAGGATCCTGGACATTATATACTGATGGTGCATCTAATATAAGAGGAGTAGGATTAGGAATACTACTAAAATCGCCACAGGGGGACATATTACCCCAGGCTATTAGGTGTGAATTTCCTGCTACCAATAATGAAGCAGAATATGAGGCTTTAATTGCAGGATTAGAATTGGCTAAAAGCATGAATATCAAAAATTTACAAGTATATGTTGATTCTTTGTTAATTACTAACCATTTCAATGGCTCCTATGCAGTTAAGGGTGAGAAGTTAATCGAATATCTCGATATTCTCAAAAAATTAGCAGGATATTTCGATGTTTTTACACTTGAACAGGTACCAAGGGAGGATAATGCTGAAGCGGATGCCTTAGCAAATTTGGGATCATCAATCAGGATACCTGAAGGAACCCGAATACCAATATTACATATCTTGTATCCTGCGACGAATCCTCAGGATAAGGAAGTAACGGACATCCAGGATCCTGGAGCAGAATATCCTGAAGAGGATCCCGAATCCTGGACGGCTCCAATCATAAAATATCTTAAGGAAGGACACATCCCCGGAAATCAAAATCCTAAGGCATTTAGGATGAAGGTATCACGATTCACTATTATAAATAATATTTTATATAAGAAATCTCTTGCAGGACCATATTTGAGGTGCTTGGAGGATCCTGAGGCCAAAGAAGTACTTCAGGATATACATGAAGGGGATTGTGGTAACCACACCGGGGGCAGATCATTATTATCGAAAGTATTAAGGACAGGATATTATTGGCCAACGATGAGGAAAGATGCTGCAGAATATGCTCGAAGATGTGATGCATGTCAAAGACATAGTAACATACTACATCAACCAGCTGAACCATTATATCCTGTAGTTTCCCCTTGGCCATTCATGAAGTGGGGGATGGATATAGTAGGGAAGTTACCAAAAGCTCCAGGAGGAAAAGTTTTTATGTTGGCTATGACAGATTATTTCTCCAAGTGGGTTGAGGCTGAAGCATTTGTCCAAGTTAGAGACCAAGAAGTAGTATCCTTCATAAAGAGGAATATTCTGACTAGGTTTGGAGTGCCAGCAGAGATCATTTGTGATAATGGGTCCCAGTTTATAAGCAAAAGGACTACCGACTTTTGCAAGAGTTGGGGAATCAAAATGATCACATCTACTCCGGTACATCCTCAAGCGAATGGACAAGCTGAATCTTCAAACAAGATAATAGTGAATAACTTAAAGAAGAGACTTGGAGCCAAAAAAGGAAGATGGGCAGAGGAATTACCCTTTATTCTATGGGCTGACAGGACAACGGTAAAAAATGCAACCGGCCAAACCCCGTTCTCCTTAGTATTCGGAGCGGAGGCGGTGATTCCAACGGAAATGGCGATACCTACTGCGAGATCTATCTTACAGGATCCTGAACAGAATCCTGAAGCCTTATGTCAAGATTTGGATACTATAGACGAAAAAAGAGACGCAGCAAGGCTAAGGATGGCAGCATATCAGCAAAGAATATCCAGAGCATATAACAAGAACGTAAGGACTATAAGATTTCGAGTTGGTGATTGGGTGCTAAGAAAAGCTTTTCAAAATACCACTAATCCTGCCGATGGCAAGCTAGCTCCTAAATGGGAAGGACCTTATGAACTCGAGTCTGAAGCAGGGAAAGGAGCATATCGACTCAGAAATATGGAAGGGGATATGCTACCAAGATCCTGGAATGCAATACATTTGAAGCTTTATTTCAAGTAAGAGTAGAATTTATTTTCTATCTCAGAATGGTATGTATTCTATTTTTAAATATATTTTTGTTTATTGAACCCACTACTGACTTAAGCATCGGAGGGGTGTTAGCCAAGCTAACACCCACCTTAGTTTACAATTGTTTTGCAGGATATGTTTCAGGATATAGCTCCAGAATATATACTCAGGATGAATCAAAAGATTAGAGGATTGGCCCCCTCTCTCACGTTTAAGGGATCCCGGTCCCTTCAAAGGTTTAAAGGTATTCACCTTTCTTTCGAATTGGGTTTAAACACCTCGCCTGGAGCGCAAGTTATCTAGGTATAGTTCAAGGTAGCGGGACCAGTTCATGTAAAAGTGGCTGACAATTTCGTTACTATTGGCTATATCCTGGATCCTAAAGGTATATGAGGATTGATCACCCTCTCTCACGAAAGAGTATTTTCATACTCTCAAAGGTTTAAAGGTTTTCACCTTTCTAAGGATTGGAGTTTATACACTCTCGCCTGTAGCGCATGAAATTTAGGGTTTATCCCCAGATATAAGGGTTTATCCCCAGGATATTAAGGGTTTATCCCAAATATGCTGAAGATTTATTTCAGGATATCAGGGGTTTTGCCCCAGGATATGCGGAATTTACTTAAAGACAAGGTATGAATACATTTGTGTTTCTGTGTCAAAAACAGGGGACATACATTATACTGTTCAAAGAATGGATATAAGTTCACAAGTATGCACTGGGGACAAAACTTATAATGAAGGATAAGAATTGGTTCTGTACGAATCTCTGGTATGATCTCTCCTTTTTATTTGGACAATTTGTGAATTATATTTTAATATCCTTATCAAGATATCTTTCAGGATACCTTTTGGGATACATCTATAATATATATTCCTAAAAGTGTACAAACCAAACAATTTTTGCAACTACGATTTTCATAGCAATAACAACAGTAATTGGGTCAAAAGAAAAGTTATATTATTAACATACCAAAAGTTGTGCTCTTAGTTTCACCTCAAAACAAGGCCCATCCACTAAGAGCACTAATAGTTCATAACCATATTTACCCAACAGTTGAAGGCTTCATCTCAAACCGAGACCCATCCACCTTCAACTGTTGTATTGTTCAAAAAGCATGCAGGAAATGTAAATTGTTCAGGTACGGGAAAGTAAAATGCAGAAAAGTAAATTGTTTGTGGAACTACAAACCAACATTCAAATTCAAAAAGGTGGGCTCTGGCCTTGGCACGTATATCCGTCATCGCCCACCTAAATGCCCTCACACAGCGGCATCTCCTCCAACTTTCACCGACTTCTCCGCTCCAGCATCCTGACCAGCATCCTGCGCAGCATCCTGACCAATGTCCATCTCAGCATCACCTCCAGCATCCTTCTTCTCTCCTGCTTGGACCACCACCTCTGCTGACTTAGAGGACTCACCGGCTTCAGCAGGAAGTGGCACAGCTTTGCCTCCGAGCTCCTTTAACTTAGCCACCCAGGATTCAACTGACCAAGATGGACAAACAAGGCCCGTCTCCTTGTGTCACACCCCGACCACGTAGAACATACCAAACGTGGCGGAAACATCGGGGAGTGTTGTAACATAATTAATGTTTCAAATCCATGGCAATTGAAGTTTCGTTTTATTCATTAAAAGTGTTACAATGTCTTAACAAACAAGGAAATACAACATAATTAACTAGTCTTGCATCTTTTATTGTCACTAAAGCCCAAGTCTGTCTATGTGTGTCTTGATTATCTTATGCAACAGCTCCTGAAAAACACATGTGAAAATAGGTACGTCAGCATAAAAATGCCTGTGAGATACATAGGTTTTGTGAAAATAAGATTCATGACTTATGTTTGAGAAAATGTTTAGTCATGAACCTTGTTATTTGCTTTGTCTTTTAAATCATTTGAAAAACGATAAGATCAGATGATAAGTATAAATAAATGTAAGGTTAAATGAATAACCAAGAAAAAATGTGTTTGTATAAGATAAGTTGTTTATAAATCAATGTCTTGTGAAAGTATGTTATTTGTATGAAATGTTCTATGTCTCAAACTGAAATGATTCAAATAACGTTACGACATGTAATACCATACAAACACTTATATATAGGAAGTACCAGCGGCGTATCCACCATGCTTGTATCATATTACACACGCATCGTTACTTAATCACTTAATCAAACCAAACCAAACAATGTAAAATGTTCATGTCAAGGTGTAAATCATGTCAAAATGTCTATGTCAAATATCCATGTCAAATGTCTATGTCAAGTATCCATGTCAAATGTCTATGTCAAATATCCATGTCAAATGTCTATAGTCCAAAAGTAGTCAAGTAATGTATAACCAAAATGATATGTATGGTAAGTAAAATTTAGACTACTTAAACCATAAGTAAAAAATGTACAAAACAAAGTATTGAAGTAAAACTTGGTTTAAATCAAAGTTATGTTTTGTAAGATATATGCATGCTATACTGAATATGAACATTTATGCGGTATTGTGAAAATTCATACATCCAAGCCTTGAGACAGACGGATAACTATGTAAAAGTGAGTTATCAAGAGAATATGTATTCGGATTCGGTCATTCCTTTCATCCCCTTTCCCTGGGATGTCCGGAACGGGATTTGTCAAGTCCTATGGTACCACTACCTACTACCGAGCGGCATGATCGGTGTTAATGAATGTATAGTATAGTTTAAACAAACCAAATGTCATACCAAAATGTAAGCATGTTTTATGAAGATAATGTACCTAGTATGCTAGAGTAAACATACAGGGTAGAGCTATAAAACAATGTGTCCATATGTTACTGGAACATATGCAACAGAGATGCAGTATAAAACAATGTACTAAGTATGCAAAGTCATCATACAAAGTAGAAAAGTTACGTAAAACAATGTACTAAGTATGTTATCAGTCAACATACATAGCAGAAAAGTCATGTAAATCAATGTGCTTAGCATGTTATCAGTCAACATACATAGCAGAAAAGTAATGAAATCATGTACTATAATGTACTAACAAACATAGTCGGTATATGATGTGAAAACAGGAAAGCATGAAAGTAACAAGTAGGCACATGTGTTCCACCCCAAAACAGTTTGGAAAACAGTAAAAGAGGGGTCTATGTACTCACTTGAGATTGCTCAGTTGTCTAAAGATAACCACCAAGCAGAGCTAGAGATCACGGAATCAAACGGCACCTAATATAGGTAACTATGTTAAATAACCGGACCTAAATCGGAAGATTGGATAGAATGAGGTTTCGTAAACCAACCGAGTGTAGAGACTCGTGTCATTTGGTTTTAACAAAGCCTACATACTAAATGAAACTTAACCTAAGTGTCTACGACCCATTACGACCCGTTTAGGTAGCTTATGCTACTTTAACGCGTCGTTCGCGTGAAACGCGTTCGGACCGCCTAACTAGCCCTATGACAAGGGTTATATGCCTAAACATATTACATAATCAGTTATGTGACAAAGGTTTAGGTTACATATGCTTAATTACCAATTATACATGAAAAGGGTATTCTGGTAATTTACCTAAGGCATATAAACTACCTATCATACAACTACTTAAACGATGTGACCATAGGGTATAACCTCGGAAGGTTATTCCCTACCTACTATGGTCACCTAATGTGTTTGGTCGGATCCTAATGATCGACCAAACTGGGTCGGGTTCGAGGTATAAGCGATTTATTAGATCGCTTACCCTACGACCCTAGACAACGTGGTAATCAGTAGGCATAGTCCCAAGGGACTATGACCATCGTGATTACAATCACGTTGCGAAGTTCTAACGAACTTCGCATTGACCATTACTGGTCAACGCTGAAAGTCAAACAAAGTTTGACTTTCTGACTCGAAAAGCAGTAAAAATAAGGAAAAGAACGAAAGAATACTTACGAAGGGTCCCCGAATGCTAACCCAGATCAAAATAGCTCAGGTATGAAACGAAGGTTCCAACTTAGAGCTTTCTTAATCAGATTTGTGGGTTTTTAAGCCAAAGGGGGGGTGGGTATTTATAGATTTCGGGTAACCGTTAAGATCGTTTCTTGAATAACGTGCCTTAATCGGAACCGTACACTTGTCGTAAAGTTGTGGTGTCCAGGAAGTTTGTTCTTATCCGCTGACTAGACGATAGGAAATGTGTGGTTGAGAATCGAATAGCTGGGACCCGCTTGTTAAAACATTGAATCTGACCAGATCATGCAGTCGCGTAGCGCGACTGGCAAGCCTCTAGGGCTCGCGCTACGCGACACCCTCACCTGTTTCAGAAAAGTTTCAAAAGTTATAGGAATGGTCCCTGCACGTGTTTAAGGCCTTTTTCGATGCGTTTGAACCCCCTTAACCTCATTTCAAGGCTCTAAAATGAAGTTAAAGTATAGGGAACTCAAAACATACTCAAAAATATGCCGGATGATGGTTCGTTTGGTCGTACGAACGCGATGTTCGCTTAATTACAACGGAATGCGCATAAGCGCGAAAAACGATCCAAATGACGAAACGAATGGATTTTTCTTAAGGCGAACACTAAAATATAATGTAGTCATGCTTACATAAATTTTTGGATGTCCAGATGTATTCAGAACGTAAGTTATGCGCGAAAATGCAAACTTGTGCACTTTTTGACACTTTTAGTCCCTGAATGTCCCAAAAGTTTATTTTAGCACACCGAACCCCTCAAAGCCTATTTCTAAGCTATGTCAAGGATATTTAAGGTGTGTTTAACTTATGGTTATGTTCCGGAATGTTCGTTACAGTTCAAATTGACATACTTTCGCAGTTTGTCATATTTAGTCCCTGTAAGCGAATTAACTTGTTTTTGCCATACCAAAGCCTTCAAAACTTATTTCTAAGTTATGTAAAGGTTATTTAAGGTATGTTAAGCCTATGTCACTATTCCGGAGTGTTCGTTGCATTAAACTGGTTATATTTACGCATCGGTGCGCGTATAACCTTCCAGAAAGCGATTTAGAGTTTGAAATTGAACGAGAATTGATATGTGCAAATGATACACATATTTTTACAAATCCCAAGTATGAAATATAATATTTCATTGGTTCGGTATTTGTTTGATGGCTGTGGAGGCACAGGTGTTACACCTTGGCCTCGTAGGCCATCTTGATGCGTGCTTGTAGCAGGGAGACGATAGCAGAAGCCTTAATTCCCTCTCGAAAGTTGATCAAGGCCTGATCATGATCCATTTGAACGCTGGCAAGTTTGACCTCAGCGTCTTGGGTGACCTTCTTTAGCAAGCTTTCATAGTGCCGTCTCTTCGCTTCAGCAATAGCACCTTGGTTAGCAACGGTGCTCTCGAGCTGCTTGATCCTGGCTTCATGAAGTGCCACAGTACCACAAGCGTCATTGTACAAGTGGAGCAAATGCTGGAGGCCCTGCACATTAATTACAGGTATGGAGTTAGAATGTATGCTGACTAAGACATCCTACCAGGATATCCTGTTAGGATATACGTGCAGGATATATGTGCAAGATATACATGAAGGATATGCGTCAGGATATTACCTTGTTGAGAAAGGATGTCATTGGCTCTAAGGAGTCAGAGAAGCTGAGTTCGTCATAGGAGAACCCTTCTGAGCCTGGAGCACTGACCTCAAGACCCTTTCTCTTTTTCGCTGCGGAAGCACGGGTTCTTGGATTCGCCTTGGGAGCCGGGAGTGGCTTGGAGCTAGTAGCAGCAAGAGTCTCCTTCTTGACTATGGCTGGAGTTGGATAGCTGTCAAGTTCATCCAGGTCTAGATAGACTGGGACTTTGCTGGAATCTGCACACAGGGAGTAAATTCTAAATCCCTCCTATGAATAACAGGTAAAAAAATATGTGTGCAGGATATCATGCAGGATCCTTACCAGACATGTTGGCACTTGAAAGAGGGCTTGGAGTTGGTGGAGAAGGATTGAAACTTCTCTCTGCCTCTGGAAGAAGTCTGATGGCGTCTATTCTTTCTTGAGAATTAGCAAGAGGAGGTGCAATCTTCCTGAAATCAGCTGCACAAAAATGAAAAGTTATTAGTTCAGAATATGAGATAGGATAAGAGACAGGATCATTCTTAAACCCTAAGTCCTACCCTTTCTTAACCATCTCATCGGATAATCCGTTCCACCGGGGATTGAATCCCTTTTTACGAAGAAAAACTTGGATTGCCAACCATCCTCGTTTTTGGTGGCACGAAGTATCAATGGATCACCGGAAGTAGAATAAAATAGGAATCTAGATGAGCCAGGGCATCTAAGCTTGTAGGCTAAAGGGAGGTCATGGACAGAAAGGTCAGGTATGTGGTTTCTCTTGATTTGGTCAAGAACAGACAAAACACGCCAAAGCATTGGCATGGTTTGACTAAAAGAAATTCTAGTGGTGTTAAAAAAACTCGGTAATGAAGTCTGGAAAGGGGAATCGTAGCCCTAAGGTAAAGGGGAAAGCATTGAAACAAATCCACTCGGTGGAAACCATATCTGACCGGATTTCTCTATCAAAGGGTCGGAATATGGTTCCATCCGGAAAGATACCGGAAGATTTCAAAGCCGACAGATGAGCACTATCAAAGGTGCATGTTTCATTCTCCGGTTCTTGGAGAAGATTCTGTTGGATGAATGTGGGAGCCGAGTCGCCTGAACTGGACCTCGTTTGCCTAGGCATTTGGTCGCTTGAATTCTTGCCGGGGTAAGATGAAAGATGGTTATGAAGATGAGAGAGAGAATATTACCTTTTTCTTGTCGATTGTGGGTAAAAAAGGAGATGAGGATGAGAAGATATAGGGTATGATGAGTAAATATAGGCCGGGTGGTTGAAAGCTGTCACATCAGAAGTCTTATCTCTTAATTGCCTCGGCCACTGTGAAAAAATGTAACCGTTAGGATATCAAACGGTAACATTTTTGGGGACAATTGTTATGGGTGAAATTCTGAGCCCATATCCTGGAAAATATCTTGATCTATATCTTATTTATGTAGTATCTGTTTACATCCGGGATGCTGGTTCAGGATATTGGTAACATCCTGAACGGTATCCTCGGGATTACTAATGGATTATGTGCAGGTACGTGGGTTAGAAGCTAGCAACGTTCACAAGACTTATTCCGCGGAAGACTCGGTCCAAGTCGTTCAAAAGAAGACGTTGAAGCCGTATTACTCGGTCAATAACGTTCGTAATGGAATATTCGGAGTAGCCCATATTTGTAGGGATTATTGTTTGTAATTCGTTACTATAAATAGGTGGGTATACCAGATCAACTAGGACATCACAATTACACTCGCTACACTCTAACACTTGCTCTCTAGCAATTTCCACAAAATCATTGTAACACTTAGCGATCTGGTCTATATCCTGCACTGTATCCTGAAGTTTAAAGCAATAAGAAGAACAAGGCAGCTGCGATTGTCAGCTCCCGAGGTTTTATGCCGGCGATCTAGATTGATCAAGGGCTTTCCTCGTACATCTCGTGTCATTTCCTTTACTTTTTGTTTATTATTTGCTCACTGTTTGATCGCAGATACAGCTCAATATCCTGAGCCGTATCCTGAATACTGATTTTCTAAATAACTCAACAAGCATATTTTCTATACACTTTCTAGCACACTACCTCACATTACTAATTTGATCACTAAATTGCTTCGGTAATTTTTGACCAAAACACAACTTCGGATGATAGCGAGCTAATTACAAGGATCACTATAGTGTAACGTGCAAAAAAGTGTGTAATTGCCAAGTGAATTGTCAAGAGCTGGTGAGAGCAGTTGCGAGTGTGTGTGTTAAGCCTAAAATAGCCAAGTGTTTCTATTTAGCTCGCTACCCCTTTTAAAAATGGAAAATATCTAAGCTAACAAACATTCCGCATTTGGTGCAAGTCCTCCACGACCTCCACAACGTCCATTTCAGCCATGCACGTGCGGAATAAATATGGAATATGCTCCAGGAATATCGCCAAGACCAAGTCCAAGCTCGTACTCCTGCAAAACAACATCATATTCAAAGTAGACAATCGTTAGTATAAGGATCCTTAAGATGATCCATGATCCTGATCCTGCAACACTTCTGAGGATCACTAATTCTAACAGAAGTGAGGATCACTAAACCCAACAGTAATTGAGGATCACTGATCATTGGAAAATCCTCCCCTAACAATTGTCCCCAAAATATAAGGAGTAATTATGTAAATAAACGAGTTATATTTTCTGTTCTTATCCGTAATGAATCAACGGATAACTAGCCGTTGTAATCGGACTAGCCGTTACGAGCATGACGTCATTGAGGTGACTATCCTGCAAAACCATCATTATAAATTGAAGTTAGAGATAGGGATCAATTCGCATTTAAATTCAAGAGAAACTCCCTTTAAATCCACATCCGAATATCAAGCAGGTATCTCTCTTCCTCTTCTCCCTTTACGTTTTCTTTCTCTGTTCATCTTCTTCTCTACCCTCATGACCAAGATGATGCTAAGATCCTCTCCGGCTAAGGATCACACAAAAGACAGTCCTCTTAAGAGTCAGGGGATCATCAAAGATTCGGTGAAAGACAGTCCTCTTAAGAGTCTGTAGGAATCTCTCCATGTTGTATGTATCTCATGATTGGGAGTATCCATGATCCTGAATGAGATTGAGTATGATCACTAGGGATGATTGCAGAATCCTCTCCTATCTCCATAGCTACATGATCCTCGATAGCAGGGGTCAGGATATGGATAATAGGAATCCTTATATCTTCCGGGATCTTCAAGGATGATCCTAGATTAGCTAATGCATCAGCCTCTGCATTATCTTCCCTTGGTACCTGTGTCAAACTAAAGGAAACAAAAGAGAGTGCCAATTCTTTGACTATCTCCAAATATTTGATTAGCTTTTCACCTTTAACAGCATAGGATCCATTAAAATGATTAGTGATTAATAATGAATCTACATGTACCTCAAGATACCTGATCCTCATATGCTTAGCAATTTGCAAACCGGCTATCAAGGCTTCATACTCAGCCTCATTGTTGGTAGTTTGAAATTCACAAGCTATGGAATGGGGTATTATGTCCCCCTGTGGCGATTTTAGTAGTATTCCAAGCCCTGTTCCTTTTACATTAGAGGCTCCATCAGTGAAGAGTATCCAAGGATCCTTAGTTTCTTCAAGCTGTTGGACTTCTAACTCAGCTTCCTTTTGCAAATCACTACTAAAATCTGCCACAAAGTCAGCTAAGGCTTGGGATTTGATGGCAGTCCTTGGTTCATATCTTATATCATATGCACTAAGCTTCACTGCCCACTTAGCCATCCTTCCTGACATTTCAGGTTTCCTGAGAACATTCTTAATTGGAAAATTAGTCTTAACAATAATGACATGAGTCTCAAAATAATGTCTTAATTTAGTAGATGCCATAATTAATGCAAGGATTAGTTTTTCTAAGTGTGAATACCTGGATTCAGCATCAAGTAAACTCTTACTTACATAATAAACAGGATGTTGTGTACCTTGGTGATCCTTAACAAGGACCGCACTTACTGCCTTTGAGGATACTCCTAAGTATAAGGATAATATATCCCCTTTTTCTGGTTTCATCAAGGCCGGGGCTGAGGATAGGTAATCCTTAAGAGCTTTGAGGGCACTTTCATGCTTCTCAGTCCATTCAAATTTCTTGTTCTTCCTCAGGATGTCATAGAATTCCTTGCACTTTTCTGAGGATTTGGATATGAATCTGTTCAAGGCTGCGATCCTGCCTGTCAATCTTTGCACATCCTTAGCATTGGCAAGAGATTTGATATTCACAATAGCCTTGATTTGCTCTGGACTTGCTTCAATGCCCCTCTTTGTCACCATATAGCCTAAGAATTTACCTGCCTTAACACCAAAATGACACTTGGAAGTATTTAGTTTCATATTAAATTTATCAAGGATATTGAATGCTTCCTCCAAGTCTTTGAGGTGATCCTCAGCTTTATTGGACTTAACTACCATGTCATCAATATAGACTTCCATAGTGTGTCCAATTTGTTCCTTGAACATAATATTGACAAGCCTTTGGTAAGTAGCACATGCATTCCTTAGTCCAAATGGCATAGCAATATAACAATATATACCAGTTGGGGTCATAAAGGCTGTATCCTCTTGATCAGATGGTTCCATCTGAATTTATTGAAATCCAGATGAAGCATCCATAAAAGTCAACAACTCATGACCCACAGTAGCATCCACCATGGAGTCAATGTGGGGTAATGGGAAAGGATCCTTGGGACATGCCTTGTTTAAATCAGTAAAATCGACACATACCCTCCACTTTCCATTTTTCTTTTGAACAACAACCACATTGGCTAACCATCTTGGATACTTAACCTCTCTTATCATACCTGCCCGAAGTAGTTTATCTACCTCTTCCTGGATAATAGCATTCCTTTCAGGTGCAAACTTCCTCCTCTTTTGATGTATAGGCTTGAATGACCTATCAATACCAAGTTTATGAGTAATGATATCCTTAGATATACCTATCATGTCTTCATGTTTCCAGGAAAAGGTGGATTTCCTCCTCTTAAGGAAGGATACTAGCTCCTGTTCAATGTCGCTAAGGATCCCTGATCCTATGAAGACTATGGATTCAGGATCATCAGGATCCATGAGGATTTCTTTCAAATCCTGTTCTCTTGCCTCCAAGATATCTCTTGAAGGATACTTTAATTGCTATTGCTCCCTTGGTCTTGAGGCTGGCTTCATTGATGATGTATAACAATTCTTAGCCTCTTGTTGATCACTCTCAATTTTCACCACTCCCCATGGACTTGGAAGCTTTACACATTGATGATAGGTGGATGGGACTGCCTTCATATCATGTATCCATGGCCTGCCAAGGATAACATTGCAACAAGATAAACAATCTATAACACAAAATTTTTGATAAGAATGCAATCCTTCAATATAAATAGGGAGTTTGATGTCCCCCAATGTGTTTTTGGTTTCCCCACTAAATCCCACAAGTACTGAGGATCTTGGGACAATATCAGACTCCGGTATATTCATCTTCTTGAGGACATCAAGCTGAATGATGTTCACAGAGCTTCCTCCATCTATAAGGATCCTGCGAACAAAGTGGTTAGAAATAAACAATGTAATTACAAGACCATCATGATGAGGATCTTGGACATCAACACGATCATCCTCATCAAAGGTTATTGTTAGGGGAGGATTTTCTAACAATTAGTGATCCTTATTCGTTATCCTAACTAGTGATCCTTACTTCTGTGACAGGTGGTGATCCTCAGAAGAGCTTCAGGATCAGGATCATGGATCACTTTAAGGATCCTCTTACTGACGATTGTTTACTTGTGTTTTTGAAATATCTCGCAGGTATATCAAGCTTGACCAAGTCTTAGCGACATTCCTGGAGAATATTCCTGAAGTATTCTGCACGTGCTAGATCAAAACTAGACGTTATGGAGAACGTGGAGGCTTGGCCCGAAAGTCGGAGAGTTTGTTAACTAGATATTTTTCTTATTTGAAAGGGGTAACGAGCTAGTTAGTGACACTTAGTCATTTTTGGCAGTTTCACACACTCGAAAACGCTCTCATACAAGCTCTCGTTCAAACACTTAGCAATTACTTACACTTTTTACACATTTCACCGTAGTGATCCTTGTACCTAGCTCGTTACTATCCGAAGTTGTAAACGTTTATTCATTTATTTGAGCTTGGTGATCGGTAGTTTCCATCACCCGGGGTTTTTTGTGCCGGAGATCAACTCTTGATCAAGGGCTTTTTCCCCGTATAAATCCTTGTGTTGTTTGTGCATTCTACATTGAAGTGATCCTCATTGTTGTTACACATTTTAAGCATCATTCCCCTATACAAAGAGTTTGGTTGCATTATCATCATCAGATTTTCTGACCAAAACAGTTTGGCGCCCACCGTGGGGCAATTGGTGCTTTGCCTTAGAAGAATTCGCATTTCTGTGCTCATTCCGGTTCACTACAATCAAGCAAATGGCTTCCTCGGCGAAGAATGCTTCAAACTTGATGCCCTCATTCACTTCCTCACAAGGCGTTCCTCCTTTGCCTCCACCACCCTCTGGATCCCAGAAGAATACAGAAAATGCTGCGAAGAAACCGACTCCCATTTTCTCAAAACCATCTTCTTCTTCTGTTACAACTAATCCTACTACTAATGATCTCTATACCTTGATTTTGCAGATGAGGAATCATGCACAAGAGCAGGATAAGACCAACGAAAGGATCCTCCGGGAGATTGATGAAATTAAGAAACAGAAGAAAACGGCAGAGGATCATTCTCCACTGATGCCCAGATCTTTGAATTTTGACACTCCGGTGGTTACTTCTCAGCCCTCTGTGGTTCCAAACATTCAATATGCGGGTGGACCAAAGGGAGTGCACTACGGAACAACAGCTATGACCCAGGCACTAGGTTCATATTTCCAGCCAGCAGGATCCTATCCCCAGCATATGGGATCCCTCACGAGTACAGGAGGATATTCAGGAATGCAGCAGGTTCAAGGATCCTCCTTCGTTCCAGGATCATCCCAGGTTCAAGGATCCTCCTTCGTTCCAGGATCATCCCAGGTCCAAGGATCCTCCTTTGTTCCAGGATCATCCCAGGTCCAAGGATCCTCCTTCGTTCCAGGATCATCCCAGGTTCAAGGATCCTCCTTCGTTCCAGGATCATCCCAGGTTCAAGGATCCTCCTTTGTTCCAGGATCATCCCAGTTCCAGGGATCCTTCCAGATGCCAGGATCCTTGAGGAGTTTGCAAACAGGAAGTTCAGATGTTCATCAAGGAGATTTTATCCCAATGCAGACCAATGCCTCTGCTGGACCTTCGATCATTCCAGAATCTCAACAATATGGATTAACCTCCATATTTCCTAACTTGAATCCAATGGGAGGTAACACTTTTAATAATCCTCATACTATTAACCATGGTTTTATGCAGGATCCAGGTATCAATCATGCCATGGCCAGAGAATTGCAAAAGCTAAAGGATATGATCTCGAGTGTCCCGGGGGTAGTCAAACCTATTCCAGAGATTGCAGATGGGAGCCACAAGATATCTCGCTTCGCACCACCAATCTGTGATGCTGAGATACCCAAGAGGTTCCATGTGCCTACAATGAAATTGTACGATGGTTCGACGGATCCTGAAGAACACATAGCACAATACAGGGAGAGGATGGAGATCAATCCAATCCCAGAAAAGTTAAAGGAAGCATGCCTATGCAAAGGATTCGGATCCACTCTTACTGGATCAGCACTCAAGTGGCTGCTAAGTCTTCCTCCCTATTCTATTACCTCATTTGCAAACCTAGTTAACTTGTTTAATACTCAGTTTTCTTGTAGTAGAAAATTTGAACGATTAACTAGTGATTTATATAGGATAACCCAGGGTCATAATGAATCATTAAGGGATTACATTACCAAATTTAGTAAAGAATCCTTAGACATTCCCAACTTAGATATAGCCACGGCTGTTGAGGCCTTCAAAATGGGATTACTTAGGGATTCCTTGTTTTATGATGATCTTGTTATGACACCGTGCAGGAACCTAGATGAGGTAAGAACCCGGGCCCTCAGGTTCATCCGGCTAGAGGATGATAAGAGGATTCAGGAGAGGATAACAGGATCCTCAAAGCAGGATAAGCAAGGATCCTCATTCAGAAACAACAAGCTCAGATCCTACAACAAATCTGATAATCAGAACGTGCATTCTATTGATCAAGAAGAGGACGATGAGGATTATCCTCCAATCTCTGAATATTGCTTTAGTGTTGATAACAATGAACTAATCCTTGCCTTGCAGAACCTAGGTGATAAAGCTAGATGGCCAAGAAAGAATGAAAGGCCAGCTGCAAATAAGGATAAATCAAAGTGGTGTGCATATCATGAAGATTTTGGGCACCTCACAGAAGAATGCATTGCACTAAGAAAGGAGATTGGGTACTTGTTGAGCAAAGGGCATCTAAAAGAGTTGTTGGGTAGGAAAAAGTCAAGGACTCAGGATCCTGAAAGGATCCCTGAGAAGGCTCCAGCCCCTCCAGCAGACGCACAAGTGATAAACTTTATCTCTGGGGGATCCGACATTTGTGGCACATCCTTCTCAGCAGCTAAGAGGCATGCGAAGGAAACTAAAATGGATAACGGAGAAAGGCCAGTTCGAACATCGAGTGTCTCCGAAGGAAAAGTCATAACCTTTGATGAAGAGGATCGTACTGATATCCAGGATCCTCATCACGATGGTTTAGTTATTACTCTTTTTATATCTAACTGTTTTGTCCGCAGGATCCTAATAGACGGAGGAAGTTCAGTGAACATTATCCAGCTTGACGTTCTAAAGAAGATGGGTATCCCCGAATCAGAGATCATACCAAGATCCTCCGTGCTCGTGGGATTTAGTGGCGAAACTAAGAACACCCTGGGGGACATTAAGCTCCCAATATATATTGAAGGCTTACACTCTTATCAAAAATTTTGTGTTATTGACTGTTTATCTTGTTGTAATGTTATCCTTGGCAGACCCTGGATACACGATATGAAAGCAGTCCCATCTACTTACCATCAATGTGTGAAGCTCCCTAGTCCTTGGGGAATAGTAAAGATCGATAGTGATCAGCAGGAAGCTAAGAATTGCTACACTTCATCGATGAAACCAGCTTCGAAGTCAAGGGAGCAATAGCAATCAAGGTATCCTCCAAGGAATGTCCTGGAGGCCAGAGAGCAGGATGTGGTAGAAATCCTCATGGATCCTGATGATCCTGAATCCAAAATCTATATCGGATCAGGGATCCTTGGCGAAATGAAAGAAGACCTCATATCCTTCCTCAAAAGGAGAAAGACTACCTTTGCATGGAAACATGAAGACATGACTGGTATATCCAAAGATATTATCACCCATAAACTCGGCATCGACAGATCCTTCAAACCAATACATCAAAGAAGAAGGAAGTTTGCACCAGAAAGGAATGCCATTATCCAGGAAGAGGTAGAAAAATTGCTCCGGGCAGGTATGATTAGAGAGGTCAAGTATCCAAGATGGTTGGCTAATGTGGTTGTTGTTCAAAAGAAAAACGGAAAGTGGAGGGTATGTGTCGATTTTACCGATTTAAATAAGGCATGTCCCAAGGATCCTTTCCCTTTACCCCACATTGACTCCATGGTGGATGCAACTGCGGGTCATAAACTGTTAACTTTCATGGATGCTTCATCTGGATTTCAACAAATCCAAATGGAACCATCCGACCAAGAGGATACAGCCTTCATGACTCCAACTGGTATATATTGCTATATTGCTATGCCGTTTGGATTGAGAAATGCAGGTGCAACGTACCAAAGGCTGGTGAATATGATGTTCAAGGATCAGATTGGACAAACTATGGAGGTCTACATAGACGATATGGTGGTGAAATCCTTAAAAGCTGAGGATCATCTGCGAAACTTGGAGGAAGCATTTGATATCCTTGACAACTATAATATGAAGCTTAATCCTTCAAAATGTCATTTTGGTGTCAAAGCAGGTAAATTCTTAGGATACATGGTGACTAAGAGAGGCATTGAAGCTAGCCCGGAACAAATCAAAGCAATAGTGAACATCAAATCTCCGGCCAATGCTAAGGATGTTCAAAGGTTAACAGGAAGGATAGCAGCCTTGAACAGATTCATATCCAAGTCCTCCGAGAAATGTAAAGAATTCTATGATATCCTAAGGAAGAACAAGAAATTTGAGTGGACAGAGAAGCATGAAAATGCTTTAAAAGCCCTCAAAGATTACCTATCCTCGGCCCCGGCTTTAATGAAACCAGAAAAAGGTGAAGTGTTATCCTTGTATCTCGCAGTATCCTCAAAAGCAGTAAGTGCGGTCCTTGTTAAGGATCATCAAGGTACACAACATCCCGTTTATTATGTAAGTAAAAGTTTACTTGATGCCGAATCCAGGTACTCACACCTTGAAAAACTTATCCTTGCATTAATAATGGCATCTACCAAGTTAAGACATTATTTTGAAACTCATGTTATCATTGTCAAAACTAATTTTCCAATTAAGAATGTCCTCAGGAAACCAGAGATGTCCGGAAGGATGGCTAAGTGGGCAGTGAAGCTGAGTGCCTATGATATAAGATATGAGCCTAGGACAGCTATCAAATCCCAAGCATTAGCTGACTTTGTGGCTGATTTCAGTAGTGATTTACAAGAAGAAGCTGAGTTAGAAGTCCAGCAGCTAGAAGAGACCAAGGATCCTTGGATACTCCACACTGATGGATCCTCAAATGTCAAAGGCACAGGGCTTGGAATACTACTAAAATCGCCACAGGGGGACATAATACCCCATTCTATAGCTTGTGAGTTCCAAACCACTAATAATGAGGCTGAATATGAAGCCTTAATTGCTGGTTTGCAAATTGCAAAGCATATGGGGATCAGGTATCTTGAGTCAAAAGTTTGGCACTCTCTTTTGTTTCCTTTAGTTTGTCACAGGTACCAAGGGAAGAAAATACAGAAGCTGATGCATTGGCTAACTTAGGATCATCTTTGAAGATCCCAGAGGATATCAAGATCCCTATTATCCATATTCTAACCCCAGCTATTGAGGATCATGTGGCTATGGAGATAGGGAATAATTCTGCAATGATCCCCACTGAGGATACTCAATCCTATTCAGGATCCGGATCATGGATCTCACCAATTATGAGATACTTACAACATGGAGAGATTCCTACAGGAGAAAACCCTAGGGCTTTCAAATCTAAGGTATCTCAATTCACAATTATGAATAATATGTTGTATAGACGATCTCTTGCAGGACCATACTTGAGATGCATTGAGGATCCTGAAGTTCAGGAAGTTTTAAAAGACTTCCATGAAGGAGATTGTGGAAACCACACTGGGGGCAGGGCTTTATTTTCAAGGATCCTGAGGACAGGATATTATTGGCCAACCATGAAGAAAGATGCTGTGGAGTATGCCAGAAGATGTGATCCTTGCCAGAGACACAGCAATATCCTTCATCAACCAGCTAAATTATTGCATCCTATATCCTCCTCTTGGCCATTTATGAGATGGGGTATGGATATAGTTGGTAAGCTCCCTAAGGCACCTGGTGGGAAAGTATTCATGTTAGCTATGACTGATTACTTCTCCAAGTGGATAGAGGCTGAAGCTTTTGCCCAAGTCAGAGAAAAGGAAGTTATATCCTTCATTAAAAGAAATATTATAACTAGATTTGGAATTCCTTCTGAGATTATATGTGATAATGGTTCCCAATTTATTGGGGGCAGAACCACTAACTTTTGTGACAGCTGGGGGATTAAGATGATAACATCAACACCAGTCCACCCACAAGCTAATGGTCAAGCAGAATCATCCAACAAGATCATCATCAACAACTTGAAGAAGAAGCTTGGATCCAAGAAAGGAAAATGGGCAGAAGAGCTACCCTATGTGCTCTGGGCTGACAGGACAACCCCTAAGAATGCTACTGGTCAAACACCATTCTCTTTGGTGTTTGGGGCAGAATCAGTGATCCCAACAGAAATGGTGGTTCCTACTGCTAGAACAAGTACCCGTGATCCTGAGGAAAATGATGAAAACTTGGCTCAAGACCTGGATACTATTGAAGAAATCAGGGATATGGCTAGGATCAGGATGGCCAGTTATCAACAAAGAATGGCTGGTGCTTACAATAAAAATGTCAGGATCAGGAGGTTTCAAGTTGGAGATATGGTGTTAAGGAAAGCATTTCAGAATACCACCAATCCTGCTGATGGAAAATTGGCTCCAAAATGGGAAGGCCCCTATTTGATTGAAGCTGAAGCAGGAAAGGGGGCATATAGGTTGCTAACCATGGAAGGTGAATTGCTACCAAGAGCTTGGAATGCTGTCCACTTGAAGAAATATTTCATGTAAGCAGGATCCTTATGTCATAGGTGATCCTCATCAAAGAGATATCCTTAAAGGATCCTCAAAGTATCGGTGATCCTTACTCAGGTAATATCCTAATCTTGAACTATTTCATTTCTTGATTTTTTCATCTAAGGATAAGGATCATGTATCCTTTATCCATCTCTCACGTGAGTTCAAGTTTTGAAAGCTCAGGTATCTTCAGCACAACATTGGTTATCCACAGAAGCAATCCGTCCTTTGGGTTTAACCCCAGTTATTTGGGCTTGTCCCCAGATTCCGCCTGCAGCGCACGATGATCCTGGTATAGTTCAAGGCTTTGGGACCAGTACTCATTATAGGGGCTGATAATTCCATTGTTCTGGCTATGCTTAGGATCCTACGTATAATGGTAGACGTACCATACATCCGTTCATAAGGTTTCTAACGTTTTCACGTTAGCTAAGGTTTTGGCATCTTCATGTCACTAAGTTTGGATAGTCGCCAGTTAGGGCCATACTCCAGTTTACATACGATCCTTGGGCTTGTCCCCAGTTATCCTTGGGCTTGTCCCCAGTTATCCTTGGGCTTGTCCCCAGTTGCTAACTCTTTTCTTATATTGGCTTAGTCCCAAGTTATGCTCTATTTCAGGTCATTGAAGATAGGCAGTTAGGGATCCTTCATCCTTATTTCACTCTAAGGTTTATCTTATAGTTATCCTTATTATGGTTAGGATTCTAACTTGGATCCTCAGGTATGATCCTAAACTCTTTTGATTATATTTATTATTCTTTTAAATGACCCTTATACTTGACAACTGAACTTATAAATTTTAAATCATGTCATTTTATGGGATATGTGATCCTTGTTCATATCCTAAACTTTTTGGATATCTTTCCTAGTTTTCCAAGGCTTGATAAGTATAAACAAATTGAACATTATAACAGTTGGAAAATAACATACTAAAAAGGATAACAACACAAGATAAGCGACAAAAGGTTAAGTTTTTATTTATTAACATAAGGCTAACCCTTTAAAGGTTGTCAAAATTACCTACCCGAGTTTCTACCAGCAAAACGTGGCCCGTCCGCTGGGGTAGGTAAAGGGTGTCCAGGATAATGAGTTCAAAAGTAGTGCAGGAATATAAAGGCAGCAGGATCACAATGGCTTCATCCCCCAAACAGAGGATCCCTCCACCAATTGCAATCCTGCCTATTGTCCAAAGGATCATACATGATCCTTAATCCTAAAAACCTATTGTTCAAAGTACAACCCATGAAATTGTCTTAAACATCACAACCACAAAAACAACCACCAAACTAAAAAATTGGGCTCCGGCCTCAGCACATATATCCATCATCGCCCAATTGTGCAGCCTACACCTTTGCTGCATCCTCTTCTCCTCCAGCTGCGGTATCCTTCACTTGATCCTTCCCACTGCCACTTGCTTCAATCGCCAAGACTTCAGTAGCCTCCTCTTCCTCATCCTCAAGCTCAGCCAACCTTTCTTTCCAACCCTCAATATCCCAGCTGTTCTTATCAAAGCTAGGATCTTGAGCTTCTTGGGCCATCTTCAACTTAGTCTGATACATCGTGATGGCAGCAGAGAGCTTGGCATTTTCGATGAGGTCATGCTTTTCATAATCAAAGTTAACCAACACCTTGGCCATTGCCTGCTTGGTATCCTGGAGTTCCTTCCGAGCATCAGCAAGTGCAAGATCTTTGAGCACACCAACCTGTTGAAGATCAGCTATTTTATTGTCCAGCTCCTCAATATTACCCACGTAGTCCTCGATCTCAGCAAATTTCTGCAAAGAGAAGATAAGGCAGTTCAAGGTCAAGTGATCCTTATAAGAGCTGGATACCTAGGCAAAGTTAAGGATCCTTACTTCGTTAAAGTACTCAAGGAATTGGTGGCGAATCAGTGGCAGCCCTTGAAGATCCTCAGCATCAGAAATCTTCCTCTTCTTGACACCCTTCCCTTTAGTGGGTGCCTTTGGAATGGAAATGCTGGGACTGCTGGTGGATTTCTTCCTCCTGGGCCGTACGAGATCAAGGTCAGCTGTGTTGAATTGGGAAACAGGCTTGACAGGTTTTCCAGCGCCTACATATTCAAAGCAAGATGAGTATCCTTATCCTATTTCAATTTATCTATTTATTTTAATATTTAAACTATATAAAAGACAGGATACTTACTTGACATGGTAATGGAACCTGAGGATACTTCTTGTGAGTCTTGGGTGTCTATCTTGAATGTCCTTGTTTCAGGATCAAGCTTCCAGAAAGCAGCGAGCTTATCCTTGGTTTCAGGTGATGTGCGGATACGTGAAATGGTGATAGCTGCAAAATAAGAAAGCAAAAATATAAGTTATCCTTGCAAACAAAGAAAGTTCCCGGTGATCCTTATCAGGATCCTCCATCCTACCATGGGTAGCCCAATTTTTAGGAAGATCTTTTCCATCCTGGATAGAATCTCTCTTGACAAAGAAAAAGCGACGTTTCCAGTCTTTGTCATTCTTGGTGACTTTCAGAAGAGGATGATCTGCACCGGATTTTCGTTTAAGCAAATAACGATGGGAACCAAAAGTAGTGAGATCATACAGCTCCGCCAATTCTGACATGCCCAAAGCAATGCCTTCTTGTTCGATGATCCTCTCCAGGGTATACAAGACCCTCCAAATCATCGGCATGGCTTGGATATAAGAGATGCCGGTAAGAGAAAAGAAGGATTGTGTAAACTCCGGGAAAGGATAGGTGTATCCTATGGTGAATGGAGTGGCTGGAAATGCAACCCATGTTTCTGAAACATAGTCGCTAAGGGTAGTAGGATCAAAGGGTCTGATGACGGCATCCGCCGGAAAACAGCAACGGATTCTGTCTATCTGTGCTTCGTTAAAACAACACTTTTCATTCGCGGAGTCCTTGATGATTTTCTGACTTTCCAAAGGGCTATCTTTCTTGTGATCTTTGCCCGGAGAACTTCGGAGCAACATATTTGATGGAAAGATGAAAACAGAGCAAGAGAGGGAAAAGGATAGAGAGAGAGAATACCTGATCGTCTTCAGAATGTGGATTATAAAGGGAGTTTCTCTGAGAATTTAAATGCATTTGATCCTATCTATATCTCTATTTATAATCATGATCTTGCAGGTTGTCACTTCCGTGACATCATCATCGCAACGGCTAGTTCAAAATTAACGGCTATATATCCGTTAGTTTGTTACGGATAAGATCGAGAAAACATAACTCGCTAATTTTACAATTTCACTCCTTATATTTTGGGGGCAATTGTTAGGGGAGGATTTTCTAACAATTAGTGATCCTTATTCGTTATCCTAACTAGTGATCCTTACTTCTGTGACAGGTGGTGATCCTCAGAAGAGCTTCAGGATCAGGATCATGGATCACTTTAAGGATCCTCTTACTGACGATTGTTTACTTGTGTTTTTGAAATATCTCGCAGGTATATCAAGCTTGACCAAGTCTTAGCGACATTCCTGGAGAATATTCCTGAAGTATTCTGAACGTGCTAGATCAAAACTAGACGTTATGGAGAACGTGGAGGCTTGGCCCGAAAGTCGGAGAGTTTGTTAACTAGATATTTTTCTTATTTGAAAGGGGTAACGAGCTAGTTAGTGACACTTAGTCATTTTTGGCAGTTTCACACACTCGAAAACGCTCTCATACAAGCTCTCGTTCAAACACTTAGCAATTACTTACACTTTTTACACATTTCACCGTAGTGATCCTTGTACCTAGCTCGTTACTATCCGAAGTTGTAAACGTTTATTCATTTATTTGAGCTTGGTGATCGGTAGTTTCCATCACCCGGGGTTTTTTGTGCCGGAGATCAACTCTTGATCAAGGGCTTTTTCCCCGTATAAATCCTTGTGTTGTTTGTGCATTCTACATTGAAGTGATCCTCATTGTTGTTACACATTTTAAGCATCATTCCCCTATACAAAGAGTTTGGTTGCATTATCATCATCAGATTTTCTGACCAAAACAGTTATGACTTTATCCTGGGTAACAACGGAAGTCTGAATGGGTCTGTCTCCATTATCCATCTTGGTTTCCTTAGCATGTCTTTTTGATGCTGAAAAGGAGGTACCACAAATGTCTGATCCACCGGATATGAAGTTTATAACTTGTGCATCTGTTGGAGGAGCAGGGGCCCTCTCCGGGATCCTTTCAGGATCCTGGATCCTTGACTTCTTTCGTCCCAAAAGTTCCTTCAAATGCCCCTTGCTCAACAAGTAACCAATCTCCTTTCTTAGTGCAATACACTCTTCAGTGAGATGCCCGAAATCCTCATGATATGCACACCACTTGGACTTATCCTTTGTAGTAGCTGGTTTATCACTTTTCCTTGGCCACCTAGCTTTCTCACCTAGATTCTGCATCGCAAGGATTAGTTCATTGTTATCAACAGAAAAACAGTATTCAGAAATAGGAGGATAATCCTCATCATCCTCTTCTTGTTCCACCGCATGCATGTTCTGGTTGTCAGACTTATTGTAGAACTTGGATTTGTTGTTCCTGAAGTAGGATCCTTGTTTCTCTTGTTTTGAGGATCCTGTCAATCTATCCTGGATCCTTTTCTCATCCTCTAGGCGGATGAACCTAAGGGCCCTGGTTCTTACTTCATCAAGATTCCTGCAAGGTGTCATAAAAAGATCATCATAGAATGGTGATTCCCTAAGCAATCCCATTTTAAAGGCTTCTACAGCCGTAGCAATATCCAAGTTAGGAATATCTAAGGATTCTTTACTAAACTTAGTGATGTAATCTCTAAGTGATTCATTTTGACCTTGTGTTACCCTATATAGATCACTAGTTAATCGTTCAAATTTTCTACTACAAGAGAATTGACTATTAAACAAATTAACTAGATTGGCAAATGAAGTAACAGAGTAAGGGGGAAGACTTAGCAGCCATTTAAGAGCAGATCATGTGAGTGTGGATCCAAATCCCTTGCATAGACATGCTTCTTTTAACCTTTCAGGAATTGGATTGATCTCCATCCTCTCCCTGTATTGAGCTACATGCTCCTCTGGATCCGTTGAACCATCATACAGTTTCATGGATGGTATCTGGAATCTTTTGGGTATCTCAGCATCACATAAGGGTGGTGCAAAACGAGATATCCTATGGCTACCGTCTGCAATTTCAGGAATGGGTTTAACCACTCCTGGAACACTAGATATCATATCCTTGAGCTTCTGTAACTCCCTGGCCATAGCCTGATTGATACCTGTATCCTGCATAGAGCCATGGTTAGTGTTATATGAATTATTAAAAGTGTTACCTCCCGGAGGATTCATGTTTGGAATTGTGGATGTGAATCCATATTGACGAGACTCTGGTATGATTGAAGGACCAGAGGAAGCAATGGTCTGCGTTGGTATGAAGTCTACTTGATGAACATCGGTGCTTGGAGGTTGCATACTCCTTAAGGATCCTCGATCCTGAAAGATGTTGGATCCTTGAAGCTGAAAGGATCCTGAAACCAGAGAGGATCCTTGGACCGGGAAGGATCCTTGGACCTGGGAGGATCCTTGGACCGGGAAGGATCCTTGGACCTGGGAGGATCCTTGGACCGGGAAGGATCCTTGGACCTGGGAGGATCCTTGGACCGGGAAGGATCCTTGGACCTGGGAGGATCCTTGGACCGCAGGTGTTCCCAAATATCCTCCTGACGTGAAGTATCCTTGATGCTGAAAAGAGGATCCCGATGGTTGAGAGGAGGATCCTTGAGGCTGGAAGTGAGAGCCAAATGTCTTACTCATAGTTGCTGTTCCATAACGCCTTCTTGGTAATTCACCCAAGTATTGCACGTCCGGAGCTGCTGAGTGCTGGGAAGTTATGACTGGAGTGTCGAAGTTCAGCGACCTTGGCATCAGAGGAGAGTGATCCTCCACTGATTTCTTCTGTTTCTTGATCTCAGCGATCTCCCGGAGGATCCTTTCGTTGGTTTTGTCCTGCTCTTGTGCGTGATTCCTCATCCGCAAAATCAGAGTGTAAAGGTCATTAGTAGTAGGATTAGAAGAAACAGAAGATGTTGGTGGTTTTGTGAAAATGGGGTTTGTTTCTTCGCAGCATTTTCAGCATTCTTCTGGGATCCAGAAGGTGGTGGAGGCAAAGGAGGAACGCCTTGTGAAGAACTGATTGCCGGCATAGAACTTGATGTATTCTTTGTTGAGGAAGCCATCTGCTTGGTTGTAATGAACCGAAATGACCACAAAAATATGAATCTTCTTATGATTGAAACACCAATTGCGCCAAATTGGGCGCCAAACTGTTTTGGTCAAAAATCAAGCAATGATAATGCAACCAAACTTTCTGTTGTGAGGTATGATGTTTGAATTGATGAACAACACTAAGGATCACTCTGAAATGTAATGAACAAGTGACACAAAGATTTATAGGAGGAAAAAGCCCTTGATCAATGAATGATCTCCGGCATAAAAAACCTCGGGTGATGGAAACTACCGATCACCAACTCAGATTAAACAAGAAATGTATTACAACTTCGGATGATAGCGAGCTAATTACAAGGATCACTATAGTGTAACGTGCAAAAAAGTGTGTAATTGCCAAGTGAATTGTCAAGAGCTGGTGAGAGCAGTTGCGAGTGTGTGTGTTAAGCCAAAAATAGCCAAGTGTTTCTATTTAGCTCGCTACCCCTTTTAAAAATGGAAAATATCTAAGCTAACAAACATTCCGCATTTGGTGCAAGTCCTCCACGACCTCCACAACGTCCATTTCAGCCATGCACGTGCGGAATAAATATGGAATATGCTCCAGGAATATCGCCAAGACCAAGTCCAAGCTCGTACTCCTGCAAAACAACATCATATTCAAAGTAGACAATCGTTAGTATAAGGATCCTTAAGATGATCCATGATCCTGATCCTGCAACACTTCTGAGGATCACTAATTCTAACAGAAGTGAGGATCACTAAACCCAACAGTAATTGAGGATCACTGATCATTGGAAAATCCTCCCCTAACAGGTCCTGCAAGGGATTTCTTATATAGAATATTATTTATAATAGTGAATCGGGATACCTTCATCCTAAAAGCCTTAGGATTCTAATTCTTTGGAATATGTCCTTCCTTGAGATATCTCACAATTGGAGTCGTCCAGGACTTGGGATCCTCCTCAGGATACTCATCATCAGGATCCTGAATACTTGCTACTTCCTTATCCTGAGACTTGAAAAGATCCAGCACGAGATATAGGATATGTAGTATTGGTATTTGAGTTCCCTCTAGTATCCTGACTGATGATCCTAGATTTGCCAAAGCATCTGCTTCAGCATTATCCTCCCTCGGTACCTGTTCAAGTGTAAAAACATCGAAATATCTTGCTAATTTTTTGAGAATTTCGAGATACTCGATTAACTTCTCACCTTTAACTGCATAGGATCCATTAAAATGATTAGTAATTAACAAGGAATCAACAAATACTTGCAAACTTTTAATATTCATTTTCCTGGCCAACTCTAATCCTACAATTAAAGCTTCATATTTTGCTTCATTATTAGTGGCAGGAAATTCACACCTAATAGCCTGGGGTAATATGTCCCCCTGTGGCGATTTCAGTAGTATACCCAATCCTACACCTCTCACATTAGATGCACCATCAGTATATAATGTCCAGGATTCTAAGTTTTCTCCTAACTGTTGTACTTCTAGGTCTACTTCATTTTGAATATCACTACTGAAATCAGCCACAAAATCAGCTAGAGCCTGAGACTTTATGGCATTTCTAGGTTCATATACTAGATCATAGGCACTTAATTTCACTGACCACTTAGCCATCCTACCTGACATCTCGGGTTTCCTAAGCACATTTTTAACAGGATAATTAGTTTTAACATGAATCCTATGTGTTTCAAAATAATGTCTAAGCTTTTTCGATGCCATAACTAGGGCTAATATCAATTTTTCTAAATGAGAATATCTAGTTTCAGCGTCTAATAAACTTTTACTAACATAATAGACAGGATACTGCTGACCTTCATGATCCTTTACCAGAACAGCACTTACTGCATTCCCTGATACATGCGAGATACAGGGATAATGGTTCACCATCCTCGGGTTTCATCAATAAAGGTGCAATTGAAAGATACTGCTTCAATTCCTGCAAGGCTGCTTCATGCTTCTCTCCCCATTCAAATTTCTTATTCTTCTTCAGGATATCGTAGAATTCCTTGCACTTTTCGAGGATCTAGATATAAACCTGTTTAACGTTGCTACTCGTCCTGTTAGTCTTTGTACATCTTTCATGTTTGAAGGTGACTTGATATCTATGATAGCTTTAATCTGTTCCGGGCTGGCTTCGATTCCCCTTTTAGTCACCATGTATCCTAGGAACTTTCCTGCCCCCACTCCAAAATGGCATTTGGCAGGATTTAGTTTCATGTTTTACTGGTCCAGGATATTGAATGCTCCTTCAATTTCCCGGAGATGATCCTCAGCCTTCTTAGATTTTACCACCATATCATCAATGTATACCTCCATGGTGTCCCCCAGTTTGTCTTTGAATATCATGTTCACCAATCTCGGGTATGTTGCACCTGCATTTTTCAAACCAAAAGGCATAGCAATATAACAATAAATAACTGTTGGTGTCATGAAAGTAGTATCCTCCTGGTCCGAAGGTTCCATTGGTATTTCCTGGAATCCTGAGGATGCATCCATGAAGGTTAACATTTCATGACCGGCAATAGCATCCATTATTGAGTCGATATGAGGCAGACGGAAGGGGTCTTTAGGATACGCTTTGTTCAAGTCGGTGTAGTCTACACAAACTCTCCATTTCCCATTTTTCTTTTGCACCACAACCACATTTGCTAGCCATTTGGGAAATTTGACTTCCCTAATCATCTTGCTCCTTAATAATCTTTCAACCTCTTCCTGAATGATCGCGTTCCGTTCAGGAGCAAACTTCCTTCGTTTCTGTTGGACAGGCTTGAAAGACCTATCAATTCCGAGCTTGTGAGTTATAATATCCTTGGAAATACCTGTCATATCCTCATGTTTCCATGCGAATGTTGACATCTTGCATTTCAAAAAGTTAGTCAATTGATCTTCAATATCCTGAGGGATATTAGTTCCTACGAGCACCAAGATATCTGGATTATCCTGATCCAGGATAATTTTCTTAACATCCTGCTCTGAAGCCTCCACGATATCCTGGGCTCGCATCTTTAATTGCTATCCTGCTTTAGGCTTTGTTGAGGATTTCATTGAAGAAGAATAACACTCCTTCGCTTCTTGTTGATTACTTTCCACCTTGACAACCCCCCAAGGGGTAGGGATCTTGATACACGGATGATAGGTTGATGGCACAGCCTTCATATCATGGATCCATGGCCTACCCAAAACAATATTGTAGCAGGATAAGGAGTCCATGACACAGAAACGTTGCATTGAGTTGACCCCTTCAACATACACTGGTAGCTTTATTTCTCCCACAGTATTCCTGGCCTCTCCACTGAACCCGACAAGTACAGTAGATTTTGAAGTGATATCCATTGGGGAAACATTCATCCTTTTCAGCGTTTCTAGCTGAATAATGTTGACAGAGCTGTCATTATCCACCAGTATCCTGCGCACAAAGTGATTAGCAACATATAAAGTTATTACCAAACCGTCATGATGGGGATCCTGGATAGTATCCTTGTCATCACTGTCAAATGTTATCACTTTATCGGTTGTGAGGGTTGTCGTCTTGGTCGTCTTATCTCCCCTTTCTGCCTTAGCCTCCTTTGCATGTCTTTTTGCTGCAGAATAAGTGGTCCCATAGATATCGGATCCTTCTGAAATAAAGTTAAATATCTTGCCATCCGCAGGAGGTGAAGCTGCTCGTTCAGGATCCTTCTCAGTATCCTGACCCTTATTCTTCTTTTTTCCCAGGAGATCCTTCAGATATCCTTTGCTTAGGAGATAGCTTATTTCCTTCCTCAGAGCAATGCAATCCTCCGTAACATGCCCAAAATCCTCTTGGAAGGCACACCACTTGGACTTATCCTTCCAGTCAGCTTTTTGTTGGTTCCTCCTAGGCCACCTCGCTTTATCTCCCAAACCCTGCATAGCATACATTAGTTCAGGTATATTAATAGAAAAACAATATTCTGACAACTCAGGATACTCCTCAGGATCCTCATCTTCAACAGCATTCACTTTCTTGCTGTCATTCCTGCCATATGGCTTAGAGCGATATGGTTTGTATGAGGATTCTGACTTCCTGTTAGTTAATTCATAGGTTGAGGATGAATTCATCCTCTCTTGCATCTTCTTGTCATCCTCCAGCCGAATATATCTTAAAGCCCTGTTTCGAGCCTCATCCAGGTTCCTGCAAGGATTCATTACAAGATCCTGATAAAATTGGGAATCCTTTTGCAATCCTATTTTAAAGGCCTGCACAGCTGTTGCAACATCAAGGTGTGGGATATCGAGAGATTCCCTGCTAAACTTGTTCACATAATCCATCAAGGATTCCTGAGGTCCTTGAGTTATCCTGTAGAGATCACTGGTTAGTTTTTCAAAACTTCGACTGCAAGAAAATTGACTATTAAACAAATTAACTAAATGAGCAAACGATGTAATTGAATGAGGTGGAACATTCAAGAGCCCTTTTAAGGTTGATCCTGTTAAGGTAGAACTAAAACCCTTGCAGAGGCATGCTTCCTTGAGATTTGGAGGGATAGGATTAATTTTCATCCTTTCCGTATACTGAGCAATATGCTCTTCAGGATCCATAGTTCAGTCATAGAGCTTCATGTTGGGGGTTTGAAATCTTTTGGGGATTTCAGCTTCACAAATAGGATATGCAAACCGGGATATCCTGTGGCTATCCTAGGACACTTCTGGAATTGGCTGGACCACCCCAGGTACACTGGATATCATGTCCTTAAATTTCTGAAGCTCCCTAGAAAATGCTGATATCATACCTGCATCCTGCGAAGATCCAAGACCATTAGTAACAGGAGTATTAGTATTATTAGACACGTTACCAGTCTGAGGATTCTGGCCATATCCTGAAGCATATCCTGAGCTTCTCACAGTTGACACCCTGACCGAAGAGGGTATCTCAGGAGTATGATTCTGAGTATGGCTAGGCACAATATTGCCCTTGTTATCCTCGGTATACACTGCCGAACTGAAGTTCAAAGCCCTGGGCTGCAAGTGAGTGACGGTATCCTCAGTAGGCCTGCTTGAGCCAGATTTCAAGAGTTGTATCTCTCTCATTAGCATCTGGTTGGTCTCCTGCTATTGCTTCATCTGATCCTGTATACTACCAAACAAAGTCAGAATTTCATCATTAGAAGCCAAAATAGGAGTACCCCATGAGACAGCAGATCCTTGAACATTCCGAGTGGGGATAACATCCCGAGCCACATGAATTTCAGTTCTTCTTGAAAGATACTGAGGCTGTGAAGAGGCTTGTTTCCTCGGAGGTGGTAGGAGCACCGAACCAATGGTTGCAGAAGTTGTGGCAGACACGGTAGAAGAGCTCATGTTTGATCTTGAGGCCATTGAAAATAGTGTAGCAAAAAGCATTGAAAACAGAAAACCAAGTAATGATTTTGCAAAAGTTTTTAGTAGAAATAGCACCACTTGCCCCACGGTAGGTGCCAAATTGTTTTGGTCAAAAATTACCGAAGTAATTAAGTGATCAAATTAGTTAAGTGAGGTAGTGTGCTAAAAATGTTTGTGAAAAATATGCTGGATAAGTTGTTAATAAAAACTGTTTTCAGGATTGTTATGGGTCATTTTCTGAACATATATCCTGACTAATATTCTGGCTTTGATTGTTTATTTGTGATCAGGATACCGGATCAGGATATTGGTAACATCCTGATACGATATCCTGGTAATAACCAATTAGCTCATGTGCAGATTATTGTAACAAGCCTCTAACGGTCAGGTGGACTTCTTCTCCTCGAGACTCGGGCAAATCAGTTAGTTTGGAGACGTTGAAGCCGTAAGACCAGGACTGCAACGTTCATATGGGGAATATCCACTGAATCCCGGAATAATAGGATATTTAGTTAGTTTCCTTTTACTATAAATAGATTGATCGGATCAGATTAAGGCACACACTCTTTCGTACACTTTTTCTCTCCTGTTGCAAACGATCACTACACACTAACACTTGTACTCGAGTTACATTGTAACACTTAGTTGATCCGCATCATATCCTGCATTGTATCCTGTTATTTGAAGTAATAGAAGAATAAGGCAGCTGCGATTGTCAGCTCCCGAGGTTTTGTGCCGGCGATCTAGATTGATCAAGGGCTTTCCTCGTACATCCTGTGTCACCCTTTACATTTTCGCTCATTGTTTGATCATAGATACAGCTCTATATCCTAAGCCGTATCCAGAAACTGTTTTTGCAAACAACTTAACTAGCATATTTTCAACACACGTTTTTAGCACACTACCTCACTTAACTAATTTAATCACTTAATTGCTTCGGTAATTTTTGACCAAAACAATTTGGCGCCCACCGTGGGGCAAGTGGTGCTATTTCTAATAAAAGCTATTGCAAAATCGTTACTTGGTTTTCTATTTTCAAAACTTTTTGCTACACTATTTTCAATGGCCTCGAGATCAAACATGAGCTCTTCCACCGTGTCTGCTACAACCTCTGCAACAATTGGTTCGGTGCTTCCACCACCTCCTTCTAGAATGCAAGCCTCTTCACAGGGAACTGAAAGTCATGTGGCTCGGGATGTTATCCCCGCTCGCAATATCCAGGGACCTGGTCCTGTTTTGTCTTCTAACGAAGAAATTCTAAATTTGTTTGGTAGTGTACAGGAACAGATGAGGCAGTAGCAGGAAACTAATCAGATGCTGATGAGAGAGATACAACTCTTGAAATCCGGCCCAAGTAAGCCTGCTGAAGATACTGTCACTCCCTTGCAACCCAGGGCTTTGAACTTCAGTTCTGCAGTTTATACTGAGGATAACTGGGGGAATATTATGCCTAGCCATTCCCAGAATCATACTCCTGAGATACCCTCTTCAGTAAGAGTATCAACTGTGAGAAGCTCAGGATATGCTTCAGGATATGGCCAGAATCCACAAACTGGTAATGTATCTAATAATAATAATACTCTTTCTACTAATGGTGTTGGATCTTTGCAGGATGCAGGTATGACATCAGCATTTTCCAGGGAGCTTAAAAAACTGAAAGACATGATATCCAGTGTGCCTGGGGTGGTCCAGCCAATTCCAGAAGTGTCCCAGGACAGCCACAGGATATCACGGTTTGCATATCCTATTTGTGATGCTGAAATCCCAAAAAGATTTCAAACCCCCAACATGAAACTCTATGACGGAACTACAGATCCTGAGGAGCATATTGCCCAGTATAAGGAAAGGATGGAAATCAACCCTATCCCTCCAGATCTCAAAGAAGCATGCCTGTGCAAGGGTTTTGGTTCTACCTTAACAGGATCAGCCTTAAAATGGCTCTTGAACGTTCCTCCTCACTCAATTACTTCATTTGCTCATTTAGTTAATTTATTTAATAGTCAATTTTCTTGCAGCCGGAGTTTTGAGAAACTAACCAGCGATCTTTACAGGATAACACAAGGACCTCAGGAATCCTTGAGGGATTATGTGAACAAGTTTAGTCGGGAATCCTTGGATATCCCACATCTTGATGTTGCAACAGCTGTGCAGGCTTTTAAGATGGGATTACAAAAAGATTCTCAGTTTTATCAGGATCTTGTAATGAATCCCTGCAGGAATCTGGACGAAGCTCATAACGGGGCTTTAAGATACATTCGCCTGGAGGACGACAAAAAGATGCAAGAGAGGATGAATTCGTCCACAACTTATGAGTCAACCAACAAAAAATCAGAATCCTCGTATAAACCATATCGCTCTAAACCGTATGGCAGAAATGATGGCAAAAAAGTGAATGCTGTTGAAGACGAGGATCCTGAGGAGTATCCTGAGTTGTCTGAATATTGTTTTTCTGTTAACATACCTGAACTGATGTATGCTATGCAGGGTTTAGGAGACAAAGCAAGATGGCCCCGAAAAAATCAACAAAAGGCTGATTGGAAGGACAAGTCCAAATGGTGTGCTTTCCATGAGGATTTCGAACATGTTACTGAGGATTGCATTGCTTTAAGAAAAGAAATAAGCTATCTCTTAAGTAAGGGATATCTGAAGGACCTCTTGGGAAGAAAGAAGAATAAGGGTCAGGATCCTGAGAAGGATCCTGAACGTGCAGCATCACCTCCTGCGGATGCAAAAATAATTAACTTTATTTCAGGGGGATCCGACATCTGCGGCATATCATATTCTGCGGCAAAAAGACACGCGAAGGAAGCCAAAGCAGAGAGGGGAGATAAGCCAACCAGGATGTCAACCCTCACGATTGACAAAGTCATCACGTTCGATAATGATGACAGCGATACTGTCCAGGATCCCCATCATGATGCTTTAGTAGTAACGTTATATGTTGCTAACCATTTTGTACGCAGGATATTAGTGGATAATGGCAGCTCCGTCAACATAATTCAGCTGGAAACATTGAAAAGGATGAATGTATCCCCAATGGATATTACTTCAAAGTCCACTGTGCTCGTTGGTTTCAGTGGGGAAGCTAGGAATACCGTAGGGGAGATAAAGTTGCACGTGTATGTTGAAGGGGTCAACTCAATGCAGCGCATTTGTGTCATGGACTCCTTATCCTGCTATAATATTACATTAGGTAGGCCTTGGATCCATGATATGAAAGCTGTGCCGTCAACTTATCATCAGTGTATCAAGATCCCTACCCCTTGGGGAGTAGTCAAGGAAGAAAGTGATCAGCAGGAAGCGAAGGAGTGTTATTCTTCTTCGATGAAATCCTCAACAAAGCCTAATGCAGCATAGCAATTAAAGATGCGAGGCCAGGATATCATGGAGGCTTCAGAGCAGGATGTAAAGAAAATTATCCTGGATCAGGATAATCCGGATATCTCGGTGCTCCTGGGAACCAATATCCCTCAGGATATTGAAAACCAAATGACTAATTTTTTGAAATGCAGGATGTCAACATTCGCGTGGAAGCGCGAGGATATGACAGGTATTTCTAAAGATATTATAACACATAAGCTCGGTATTGACAGGTCATTCAAGCCTGTCCAACAAAAGAGAAGGAAATTTGCTCCGGAGCGAAATATGATTATTCAAGAAGAAGTAGAGAGGTTATTGAAATCCAAAATGATCAGAGATGTCAAGTTTCCAAGATGGCTAGCAAATGTAGTTGTGGTGCAGAAGAAAAATGGGAAATAGAGAGTTTGTGTAGATTACACTGACTTGAACAAAGCCTGCCCCAAAGACCCATTTCCTCTTCCTCATATCGACTCAATGGTGGATGCTACTGCCGGCCATGAGATGTTAACCTTCATGGATGCATCCTCAGGATTCCAGCAGATCCAAATGGAACCTTCTGACCAGGAGGATACTGCTTTCATGACACCAACAAGTATTTATTGTTACATTGCTATGTCTTTTGGTTTGAAAAATGCAGGTGCAACATATCAAAGACTGGTGAACATGATGTTCAAAGACAAGCTGGGGGACACCATGGAGGTGTACATCGATGATATGGTAGTAAAATCCAAGAAGGCTGAGGATCATCTCCAGGATATTAAGGGAGCGTTTGATATCCTGGACCAGTACAACATGAAATTAAATCCTGCTAAATGCCATTTTGGAGTGGGGGCAGGAAAGTTTCTAGGATACATGGTGACGAAAAGAGGGATAGAGGCAAGCCCGGAGCAGATTAAAGCTATTCTGGATATTAAGTCACCTTCAAATATGAAAGATGTTCAACGGTTAACAGGTCGAGTAGCAGCATTAAACAGATTTATTTCAAGATCCTCGAAAAAATGCAAGGAATTTTATGATATCCTGAAGAAGAATAAGAAGTTCGAATGGGGAGTGAAACATGAAGCAGCCTTGCAGGATTTGAAGCCGTATCTTTCAACTGCACCCCTATTGATGAAGCCTGAAAATGGTGAACCATTATCCCTATACCTCGCAGTATCGGGAAATGCTGTAAGTGCTGTCCTTATAAAGGATCATGAAGGTCAGCAATATCCTGTATATTATGTTAGAAAAAGTTTATTAGATGCTGAAACTAGATATTCACACTTAGAGAAATTGATATTAGCCCTAGTTATGGCGTCAACAAAACTTAGACATTATTTTGAAACACATAGGATTCACATTAAAACTAACTATACTGTTAAAAATGTGCTTAGGAAACCCGAGATGTCAGGTAGGATGGCTAAGTGGTCAGTGAAATTAAGTGCCTTTGATCTAGTATATGAGCCTAGAAATGCCATAAAGTCTCAGGCTTTAGCTGACTTTGTGGCTGATTTCAGTAGTGATATTCAAAATGAAGTAGACCTAGAAGTACAACAGCTAGGAGAAAACTTAGAATCCTGGACATTGTATACTGATGGTGCATCTAATGTAAGAGGTGTAGGTTTGGGTATACTACTAAAATCGCCACAGGGGGACATATTACCCCAGGCTATTAAATGTGAGTTTCCTGCCACTAACAATGAAGCAGAATATGAAGCATTAATTGCAGGATTAGAATTGGCTAAAAGTATGAATATCAAGAGTTTGAAAGTATATGTTGATTCTTTGTTAATTACTAATCATTTTAATGGATCCTATGCAGTTAAAGGTGAGAAGTTAATCGAGTATCTCGAAATTCTCAAAAAATTAGCAGGATATTTCGATATTTTTACACTTGAACAGGTACCAAGAGAGGATAATGATGAAGCTGTTGCCTTGGCAAATCTGGGATCATTAGTCAGGATACCAGAAGGGACCTGAATACCAATATTACATATCCTGTATCCTGCGACGGATCCTCAGGATAAGGAAGTAGTAAGTGTTCAGGATCCTGATGATGAGTATCCTGAAGAGGATCCTAAGTCCTGGACGGCTCCAATCATGAGATATCTCAAGGAAGGACACATCCCAAAGGATGAGAATCCTAAGGCCTTTAGAATGAAGGTATCACGATTCACTATTATAAATAATGTTTTGTATAAGAAATCTCTTGCAAGACCATATGTGAGGTGCTTAGAGGATCCCGAAACCAAAGAAGTGCTTCAGGATATACACGAAGGGGATTGTGGTAACCATACTGGGGGCAGGTCGTTATTCTCAAAGGTATTAAGAACAGGATATTATTGGCCGACGATGAGAAAAGATGCTGCAGAATACGCTCGAAGATGTGATGCATGTCAAAGACTCAGTAATATATTACATCAGCCGGCTGAGCCACTTTATCCTATAGCTTCCCCTTGGCCATTCATGAAGTGGGGAATGGATATAGTAGGAAAATTGCCAAAGGCTCCAGGAGGAAAGGTCTTCATGTTGGCAATGACTGATTATTTCTCTAAGTGGGTCGAAGCTGAAGCGTTTGTTCAAGTTAGAGATCAAGAAGTGGTATCCTTCATAAAAAGGAATATCCTGACTAGGTTTGGAGTACCAGCTGAGATAATTTGTGACAATGGATCTCAGTTTATAAGTAAGAGGACTACTGACTTTTGCAAGAGTTGGGGAATCAAAATGATCACATCCACACCGGTACATCCTCAAGCAAATGGACAAGCAGAATCCTCAAACAAGATAATTGTCAACAATTTGAAGAAAAGGCTTGGAGCTAAGAAGGGGAAATGGGTAGAAGAACTACCCTTTGTTTTATGGACTGATAGGATAACGGTAAAAAGTGCAACCGGTCAAACCCCATTTTCCTTAGTATTTGGAGAAGAAGCGGTAATCCCAACGGAAATGGTGATACCAACAGCAAGATCCAACCTCCGGGATCCTGAGCAGAATCCTGAAGTCCTTTGCCAGGAATTGGATACTATTGATGAGACAAGAGACACAGAAAGGCTAAGGATGGCAGCATATCAACAGAGGATATCTAAAGCATATAACAAGAATATAAGGACTAGAAGGTTCCAGGTTGGAGATTGGGTATTGAGAAAGGCTTTTCAGAATACTACTAATCTTGCTGATGGAAAGTTGGCTCCGAAGTGGGAAGGACCCTATGAAATTGAGTCAGAATCAGGAAAAGGAGCATACCGACTCAAGAATATGGAGGGGGATATGCTACCAAGATCCTGGAATGCTATACATCTAAAGCTCTATTTCAAGTGAGTTTGGAATTTAAATTCTAACTCAGGATGGTATGGATTCTATCTCTTTTAATATGTTTTGATATTGTTTATTCTTTTGAACCCATTACTGACTTAAGCATCGGAAGGGTGTTAGCCAGGCTAACACCCACCTTAGTTTACAGTTGTTGCTTCGGGATATAGCTCCAGGATACTTCGAAAGATTAGAGGATTGGCCCCCTCTCTCATGCTTAAGGGATCCTGATCCCTTCACAGGTTTAAAGGTATTCACCTTTCTCTCGAATTGGGTTTAAACACTCCGCCTGGAGCGCAAGTTATCCAGGGATAGTTCAAGATAGCGGGACCAGTCCATGTAAAAGTGGCTGACAATTTCGTTATTGTTGGCTATATCCTGGATCCTAAAGGTATATGAGGATTGATCACCCTCTCTCACGGAAGGGTATTTTCATACCCTCTAAGGTTTAAAGGTTATCACCTTTCTAAGTCTTGGAGTTTATACACTCCCGCCTGTAGCGCATGAAAATTTGGGATTTTCCCCAAGATACCTATGGGTTTATCCCCAGGATACTAAGGAATTATCTCTAGTATATTTTAGGGTTTACCCCCTGTAACACAAGAACTGTTCAGACAATTGGAACCAATGTTCAAAAAATTTCTAAGTGTTTAAAGACTTTATGCACAGGGGACATTCCTTCTGAGGCGATTGTGTAGAGCTCAGAAGATCAAATTCGGACCTGGTGTACTAGGTATCTCGGACTGGGAACATCTTAGTGGAAGAAGTTGCAAAAGGATTGAAGTTCGATACTAGGGTTACACTCTATTCCTGGTATGATCTTTCCTTTGTGAACCTTACGTAAGTCATTTGAACTTTTGAAACTATGTTTGGAAAAGGTTTAAATATCCTGATTAAGGATATATTCTCGAAATGTGCTTTCGGAATATGTTTCAGGATATTTGGTTGGAATATTTGGGATATAATACTTGGGTTAAAAACTAATACTCTGGTCAAACAAGTATTATCAAAACGAATTTTGAAAAATAAACTATCCTTTTTTCTTTAAAGACTTTATCTGAATTGTTTGAATTTTGAAAAACCCTATTTGACGAAAGTCTTTGTGGGATATCACCGAGTATGTTGATCAGGATATTTTCAAAAAATAATTGCACTAATTTTGCAAAGTTGAAATCTAAACTAAGCAATGCATAACAAAAAATTAAAAGGCAACATCAAAAGGAGGTGGTATTATCTAAAATAAGCGATACTAGTTGATAACCAAAGGCTTCATCCTAAAACCTAGGACCCATCCACCTTTGGTTATCAAATCGTTTTAATGCAAGAAATAAAATTGTTCAAACAAACATAACCATCAAATTTAAAAGAAATGAGTTTTAGGGGGCAACGCCTTCTTCGATCATCGCGTCTTCACCAGCATCGGCCTCAGGATTAGCTTGAACCTCCTTCTCAGCCTCGTCGCCAGCACCCGTTAGTTTTTCCATCGCTTTTGAAGACGCTGCAGCCGCAGACTTGACGGGATGCTCCACGGGATTACCTCCAAGAGTTTTTAGCTTAGTCTCCCAGGCGTCGACGTTCCAAGAAGGGCTTTGGCTTCATAAGCCATTTTTAGCCGAGCCTGCAAGAGGGAGATGACAACAGAGCCTTTGAGGCCTTCCCGGTAAGTGGCCATATCCTGCTCATGTTGGGCGTGTGCAGCGTCCAGATGGGCTTGGGCTTCATAAGTGGCTTTTCTGAGAGCGGCCTGATGCTCCTGAGTCATGGTCTTGAACTTGTCTTCGTAGTGTCGAGTTTTGGCAGCAGCGATCATACCTTGATAGGAAATGGTAACCTCAGCTTTCTTCAACTTAGACTCGAGCATCTTGTTGAGCCCACAGGATTCTTGATACAAGTGAACCAGACGTTCAAGGCCCTACACCCAAAAACACAGGTATTATGATAACCAGGATATAGTTTGATATATATGTGCAGGATGTGGAATAGGAATTTATACCTAGTTGAGAAAGGAATTCATGAACCCGCTTGCCTCGATAAACCCATGATTCTCATAGGGGAACGTATCGGACATGGTAGGTGAGTCAGTCTATTTCCTTTTGCGAGAACTTGAACTCCGGGGCTTAGTAGCTGGCGAAGGCTTGGGAATGATGATGGCTTTGGAGCTGCTGGGCTTGGATGAGGCCGTAGCCTTAGGACTGGGCTCCTTCTTGACCTGGACGTGATCGGAATAACTGTCCAGCTCCTCAAGGTCGAAAACCTCTGGGATCTTGCCTGGTGCTGCATAAAGGGGAAATTCTAAATCCTTATTACTCTTTCATTATATTACGTTAATCAATTATTTACGAAATGACTTTACCAGACATATCAGATGATTAGTATAGACTGGAACTTGGGAGGTGTGTGGAAAAACTCATGTCACCTTCCGGTAACTGGTAAATTGCTTTGATTCTTTTTTCGGATTCCGCAGTAGGAGGAGCTACTTCTTTAAAGTTCACTGCATAAACGACAAAGAAGAAAATATTAGCACATAATAAAGGCCTGGAAAAATCTCGGGATATTCTTAAAACCCTAAACCCTACCGGTGGTTAACCACTCCACCGGAAGGCTAGCACCCTCATAGATGGAGTCTCGCTTGACGAAGAAGAATTTACGTTGCCATCCATCCTCGTTCTTGGTGGCTTTAAGAATGAGAGGTTTCCTGGAAGTTGAAAAGAGCAAGAACCGACTGGAACCGTGTGATCGGAGGCGATAAGCAATCGGGATATCCTCGATGCAGAGGTTAGGACAATGAAGATTTTTTATTTGGTTGAGTACAATCAGCACTCTCCAAACCATGGGCATTGTTTGGGCAAAGGAAATACCAGTGGTTCGGAAGAATTGCATCATGAATTCAGGAAATGGATACCGAAGACCTAGCGAGAAAGGGTATGCCGGAAAACAGACCCAGTCGACAGAAGAAACATCTGATCGAATTGATCGATCAAATGGTCTAATAACCGTGCCATCGGGGAAAGCGCCGGAGGCTCTCAACGCTGCAATGTCTGCGTTATCAAAGGCACAGTGTAGGATCGAATTCGGACCTAAACGAGTCGCTTAGAAGAGTTTATCTCAGTTTGAACGGCGGAAACAGACAAACCGAGTACAATTCAGCAAGTATTCACTATAAACTGTCGATATTATTGATCTGGATAACGTTTACAACCTGATGACACTTCGGCAGCACTTCGTGGCTCACCGGAAGACAACACCTAGTTCTATTATGTGATTTCGCTTATGTGACCTATATATAGGGCATGAGGTTTCGCTCCAAGGGACATGCCGTATGAGCGAAACCACCAACTGACATATAAGCGAAACCTCTATCATGTCACTATAAGCGAAACCCTGATCTAGAATACATACAATTTCCAGTTTTCTCGCAAAACGTGCCCTGATCTAACACTCTAAGACTAAGACTCGATACAAGACGAAGTCCACAGATGTAGTGCACCAACAGACTCCCCCTCAGATGTTGACAAGTCGACTATCGAATCACGACAACGCTATGTCTTCACTTCTTCAGTCTTGATCAGTCTCTGGGCTTCTCTCTCTCTATCTTCATCTCTTTCTCTTAAATCACCAACAAACTTCTTCTCTTAGATTTTGACAACTTTAAATTCAATATCATCAACATGCACTCCCCCTCAAATGTTGACTCAACCTGCATACAACTCTACCACAAACATAAGTTTTATGATAGACATTTAAGCATATAGACATCATTTGAAACTATCTCAAACAACTATATCAATTCATTTCTGATGAACCACTTGAAACTATATCGTTTTTCTTATCAAAATAACACACTCTTCCAAACCATCTGTTCATCATGTTTAGCACTTGGAATTTTGAAAATCAACTTTTCAATATCAGTCGTCGAAAATCTTTTTGAATTTTTCAAAATTTATGCTAAAACACACCGAAAATCTTTTTGGAATTTTTGAAATTAAACGAAAAACAGTAAAAAAAATATTTACAAACAATATTTTTGTGAGTTTGTGCAAGAGGATCATATCAGTTTTTGAGACAAAACACCAACACCGTTAAGCTTCATTTCATTTTAAGTTCTAAACAATTCACTTAGATTGTCAGTATACTGGTCCACTTAAATTTTCACACAAAGTTCAACTGATCCGAGATACGATATTAATGTTTTAAGCACTTAAACTCAATCGCGTTTCCCACCTCAGAATATACTCCCGTATCCAGATCCCAATATTCAGTCTTACAGGTAATTATGACACAAATGATATCTGTAGGGGTTAATAAATTATGAAGAATCATGAGAGCTCAGGTCAGAACTACCGTTCAGCAGAGAGATCATGACTCAACTTTTGGGTGTGTCCCCTTTAGAGGATCTTTTTTACAACAGCATTGCTAAGCAATTTTATTGTCTTATCATATATGCTGAGGGTGATGCTATGTTTTAAGCATTTGCAGAAAGTATTATTCGAGGACTAGATCAGAACTTCCATTCAGCAGAAGTCCTGGAATAATACCCCAGACATCACTGAGTATAAAAACCTAGTATATCAGAAAAAGAAATCTTTCAAACGAGATTTCGGGGGTTACCCATATATCCGAGAGATGTTTCCCCACGATATAAGCAAGTTTGAAATTTAAGTTTATATCTCGTTACAATCTACTAAATGTGCAAAAATCTACTGGCACATCATCAGTGAGACCGTTTATCACTTTTTATCTTACCAATTCTTTAGCATGCTGTGATCGTCCACTGATGTACTATCATTTCCTCTTTTATACAACAAAACTCATTTTTCATTTTATCATGTTTTTGACTTTTTCAAATTTTCAAATGTTTTTGGATTTTCTAAAAAAATTCTTACTCCCCCTAAAATGCAAACACATTTTAGGAAATTTGAAAACAAACTGTACAGAAATATGACAACCGATATCAAATCACATCAAATCGCCATCCACTTGGCATAAACAATCAGAACTCCCCCTTTCAACAAACTATTTTCTCATTTAGATTTCAAAACACTTAAGTTTATTTTAATCAAAATGATTTTTTCCGGAAAATAAGTTTGTTTTTACTACTTGTAGGGGCATGGTTCATCATATTGTCTCTCAATCACTTGTATGAAAATTACATCAAGTTCAAATTAATGACCTTGAGTAATTACTATGTCAAAACAAACCTCTGTATCACTTGTACAATGAACTTATCAAAGTAAGTTTCAAGATAAATGCCGATACCTACTCCACACTTACCAACCTGGGAGTTCCGGCATAGTCCATCACCTGTATACATCTCAACAATCTTTAAAAATTTCACAAAAACAAACTTAACAACTTGGGATCTCCAGCAAGTCCACAGACTTACTGTTCATAGTATGTACCATCCCAGTCACAAACCAGGGATGGTTCAACTTTATCTATCTTCGTCTTCTTCTCGTAAAACTATTTAACCCCTTTGACTTTTCGATCAATCATTTTTCCAAAAATATGTTTTACAGTGGGGTTAAAGGCTTTTTCAACATCAAAAACCTTTTTATCATCATAAAATTGATTTGATATCTCAACTTTGCCGATTTTCTTTTTAAAATTTTCAGCCTGAAGTGGTGGAAAATTATCATCATCCACAGTCGGAACTGATTTTTCTCCTTTTACCTCAACCTGTGGCTCATCTGATTTTGTGGAATCAGATTCATCGCCAGAAGATAGCTCCTCTGATTTTGACCTATCAGAATCATCGCTAGAGCTACCAACAGACTTCTTAACAACCCATTTCTGGTTGTCAGATTTAGCTCTTTTGTTATAAAACTTGTTTGAACATTCACCAAATTCAAATGTAGAATTTTTGAAAAGTTTGGTTCTGTCAATTAGTGGTTCAAACTCAATTTCCTTGTCTTTCGAGTTACGAGAAACTCCCTGTTTTGACTGTATTGCCTTTGAACAATCTTTGGCAATATGTCCAACATTGTTGCATTTGAAACAGGTTCTCGTTTCTTTCATCTCTTCTTGCTTCTTTGCAAGGAATTCTTTGTTCGATTGTCTCCAGAATTCTTTCTTTTCTTCCTCTTCTGAGCTAGTTCCTGAAACAAATGTCATCTTTGCTTTAAAATCACGAACTTATTTTTCATTTTTCTGTTTTTCTGTTGGAATAAAACCAACTCCTTTCTTTTTGAAATTACGGTTAGGGTTTGATTTCTTATTGGAAATTCCTCATCAGAATATAATTTGTCAGAATCATTCAAAGTATATGCAACTTTAAACGTTTCATCATTCAAATTAGATTTTGATAACAGGAATTCTTTGTTGTAAACCCTTTTAACAGAAGATTTTGGACTATTGACTGTCGAACTCGAACTTTCAGAACCAGACTTTGACTCTGACTCTGACTTTGACTCTGAGTTTGACTCCAACTTTGACTCCTCAGTTTCATCTTTATCCAACACCTGATCGACGACTTTCTTTATTAACTCGGACTCATGATCAGTGTCAGATGATGTAAACACGACATCAATATTTTCTGGCAAATTGACTGAGGACTCAGACTCCCACTGTAAATTTGTTGCTTTTTCGACTCTTTCCTGATTTGGATTTCTGGGCAAATATCCATTTTCTAGCGGGGGTGGACACTTGTTGTAACCTATATCTTGTTTCTTACCAGAATCCTTCTTTTCAGTCTTTTTCTTTGAGTCATTCTTCTTCTTGTTCTTCTTTTCTGGAGTCTTTTCTTCAGCCACTTTTCCATCATCATTCTTTTCTTCAATTACTTCATCCTCTTCAAATGCCTTCATGCCTTCAACAGTTGGATAAATCCTGTCAATGACATAAGAAGTACATGAGTAACTTTTCAACAACATGTTTACTCTTTCAGTCTCAATTCTTTGCAATTCCAGCTTTTGTTCTAGCACAGCACACTTCTCAATGTAGTTGTTCACCACTTTTTGCTTCGTCATAAAAGCTCCCTGAAGTGTCTTCATTGTTGTTGCTTATTCTTCACTTGTTTGGTTGTATTGATTCATCGCTTTGTTCAACACATCATAAGATTCCTTCAAACTATTCAAATTATAGATCAATGTACTGTTCTGTTTCTTCACAGCTTCAAAGTTCTCACATTTCACTGGAATCTTTTTAGCATCAACTTCTTGATCAACCTTGAACTTTGGAACTTCAACCTTTACTTTCCTTTTGATTACTGGAACTTCTTCCTCATCACTGCTGACTGGTGTTTTGACCTTTTTCTTCTTCTTTGTCTTTTTAATCTTGTCATCATCACTATCACTTTCTGCAATCAGTTTCATATCAGCATCGAATTTTCTCGCCCAATACTCACGATCATCATCACTATCTTCTTCAACTCGGGCTACAAAAGCTTTTTGACTTGGAATCTCTTCATCTGGACAATAATCATCCTAGTTGAAATTTGTCCAGCTAAAGCCTTCAGGTAGCTTTTCGTTATCTTGATCTATTATCAAGGCACTACCATCAGCTCTCTTTGAAGAATCTTGATTAACCGCACAAGCTCTCTTTCCAAAGTCTTCAATCACATTCATTCCATGTGCAGTTTGTGCTGGATGTTGATGTTGTTGAGATGGTTACTGAGCAACTTGATGGTAAATAGCTTTTCGGTAGTAATCATTGTTGTTGTTAAAAGGATTCTGAGCTCCACTTGCTTTGCGATTGGTGCACTCCCTTTTGAAGTGACCCTTCTCCCTGCAACGAAAACAAGTGACTTTAGATTTATCAAAACCTAAAGTAGAAACACTAGCCTCATGAAGATCATCTCTCCCCGTGATCTGCTTGAATTTCTCAGCTCTCCTTAACACGCTTGCCAAACACCATTTTATATCCATTAGCTCCATCTCTTCAGCATCTATTTGGTCGTAATCTTCTTTTGTTAGCATTGGATTCCCAATACGACCTGCAACAAAACAACTGTAAGATTCTAAAACCATTCCCAATAAAGACATGTGGTTTTTAGCAACTTCTTCAAAATAATCTTGATCATTTTCAAGATTTAAAACAATATTGCACTGAAGTTTTCTCCCATTTTTTGTTGCTGAAATGTTTGGATCAAAAGACGGAAATGATGTGAAACTTGTTTTGCTGTTTGATCCTGATGATGAACTTCCAGAAGAATTCTTGGCATTGTAAGCAGTTTCTATTTTTGGAGATAAATTTGTAGATTTCTCATTCACCCCTGCTTTATAGTACAACCCAATGTCCTGTTCACCATCGAAATCTTTCATTCGAATAATCTTTCGTTGCTCCATCTCTTGAGCTTCCAACTTCTCAATGAACTTGCTGAGTGTCAAACTGCTAAAACCTTTCTTGTTTCTAAGCATCATGAGATATGTGCCCTAAGTCTCATGTGGCAATGCATCAGCAAGCTTTTCGATCAACTCTTCATTGTCTTTTTCGATGCTCAATCTCTTCATGTTTGCTAGCAGATTGCAATATCTTTCAATAATCTGCCTTGTGCTTTCATTCTTCAAACCACGAAACAGATCGAACTCTTTCTTCAGAAGTGACTTCTTGTTCTTTATCATTTCTTGACTACCAACAAACTTTGATCTTAAAGCTTTCCAAATCGAGTAGGAAGTTCCATTATGTTGTAATAACACCAAGATGTCTTCTTTCACAGCTTGTTGCAGAAGACTCAGCATCATTTTCTCATCTTTGTATTTCTTTCTAGCATCGGCGCTTAGATCTTTAATCGGAACCACTTCTTCATCATCATTCGTCGGTCGAATGTATTTTGTTTCGACACATTCCCACGCATCCAAGTAGTTAGCTTGTACCCAATTCTCGAAACGGCCTTCCCAACCCTTATATTCTTCGATGTTCATTAGTTTGGGCGGTTTTTGCATTGTTCCCGTTTCGTTTTCCAACATCGTATTTTGTGCAAGAGAAATTGGAGTAACAGGAGTAGCGAATGCGTTGTAGAATTCCTCGTCCATGATTCGGTTTTTCAAATGAACTGTATCACCTTGTAAGAATACCTGATGAACAAACAAACAACAATCAGTTTAAAAATTTATCGATTAACAAAATAAGACTGGTACTCGAACTGATGATTATTTTGTGCAGACTGAAGATAGACAGACTGTGCCGACTGAAGATTGACACACTGTGCAGACTGAAGATTGACACACTGTGCAGACTGAAGATTGACACACTGTGCGGACTGCTTTGACCCGGATCAAATTCAAACGACCTTTTCCAATGACCTCAACAATGATCGGAAAAACTTTCAAATGTTTTGACCAACTTTCAAGCGATCTAAGGAACCCAAACTTCAAACAACCTGAACTAATGCGAATCGAACTTGGTGTAGACTGACCCAAATCTTGGGCCGAAAATATATTGGGCTTTAGAAATGATTGGGCCGACAAATGTAGTGCACATGTATCTTTGATCGATGTATATGGAAACGTGGGTCGATTACTTGTAAACCTAAGAAATCAATGGGCTTTACCACAATATCAAAAGTAGCACTACAAATATCCAACAATTGATAATAGATCTATCTTTTGCAAATTTCAATTCATACTTTGAATTTTAAAATTCACATACATGTGCAACCGACAATTTTAACACATCTCAATGGAATCAATTTTTGATAAAAACAATAGACAGTTCACATATATTTTTTTTAATGTAGGTGGCCGACAACACTTAATACCAAAACAATCTAATAGGACCTATACTTTGAACACAGATATTAATCACATGAGTTTACTGACATCAGAATTATTTCTTGCGACCTGTTCACATGCAATCTTGATTATCTCAAAAGTAATAAATGGCCAACAGTTTTTCAAAACATTCAGTTTTCAATGTTTAGTAAAACATATATCACATGCAATTTTCAGATGTTCACACACTTGTCTATTTTTTTATTTAATGAACCGAACAATCAGTTATCACACTTCACATGCAAACTGACATAAAAACACATGATCTCTTTTCCAAACAATTCACGTGATTATCCTGTTCGATGACTGACAAAGACTTTCAAATAAGATCAACTAAACACTTTGGAGCGGAATTAGACTTTGATGGTTATAAGAGCGAAATCCCAAGGTCACAATAAGCGAAATCCCAAATGACACTGGAGCGAAATCACAATAGGACTTATGAGCGAAACCTTTAATTGCCTTAAGAGCGAAACCTCAAGTGTTCTTTGGAGCGAAACCACTGAATGTCACTGGAGCGAAACCTAAGTTGTCCAAATGAGCGGAACCAACTTGTTCATATGAGCGAAACTAGGTGATCAGATGAGCGAAACTAGCTGATTACATCATCATTTTCACGAGTCAATACGAGCGAAACCTCAAAAATACTAAGTTTTAGGTCGATTTTAGCTTTGAAACTTTCAAGGGTTTATTAATGCATGATTACGAGTGCTGTGTGTGAAATTGAACTGGTTTTACCGTGAAAAATTTTCAAAAATGACAAAGAAGGTGTAGAATATCAGAATATGCAGCTGAAATGTATAGAACTCTTCTTCACTAGCTCTGATACCAATTGTAGGATCGAAGTCGGACCTAAACGAGTTGCTTAGAAGAGTTTATCTCAGTTTGAATGGCGGAAACAGACAAACCGAGTACAATTCAGCAAGTATTCACTATAAACGGTCGATATTATTGATCTGGATAACGTTTACAACCTGATGACACTTCGGCAGCACTTCGTGGCTCACCGGAAGACAACACCTAGTTCTATTATGTTATTTCGCTTATGTGATCTATATATAGGGCATGAGGTTTCGCTCCAAGGGACATGCCGTATGAGCGAAACCACCAACTGACATATAAGCGAAACCTCTATCATGTCACTATAAGCGAAACCCTGATCTAGAATACATACAATTTCCAGTTTTCTCGCAAAACGTGCCCTGATCTAACACTCTAAGACTAAGACTCGATACAAGACGAAGTCCACAGATGTAGTGCACCAACACACAGATCTCTTTCTCGGGATTTTTGAGAAGGTTTTGCTGGACAAAGGTCTCCGACGATTCGCCAGTTTGAGAGAAGGTTCTAGTGGCCATTGGAGGTAGAGTAAAGAGATTAGCAGGAAATGAGGAAGGGATGAGTAATTACCTGGAGACTCTGTTGATGATATTTGGTTTTCAAACAAAAAGAGAGAAGATATAGGGGCGTAATGGATATCCATCGAGTGAAAACCGCATAGGGAGTTGCATAGTGCTATCTTGACCGTCTTTCCAATTTATTAACCTCGATTCGAGGAATAAGATTTAAAATATATCCGTTGGAATTGGTATACCAACAGATATATTTTGGGGACAATTGTTATGGGTCATTTTCTGAACATATATCCTGACTAATATTCTGACTTTGATTGTTTATTTGTGATCAGGATACCGGATCAGGATATTGGTAACATCCTGATACGATATCCTGGTAATAACCAATTAGCTCACGTGCAGATTATTGTAACAAGCCTCTAATGGTCAGGTGGACTTCTTCTCCTCGAGACTCGGGCAAATCAGTTAGTTTGGAGACGTTGAAGCCGTAAGACCAGGACTGCAACGTTCATATGGGGAATATCCACTGAATCCCGGAATAATAGGATATTTAGTTAGTTTCCTTTTACTATAAATAGATTGATCGGATCAGATTAAGGCACACACTCTTTCGTACACTTTTTCTCTCCTGTTGCAAACGATCACTACACACTAACACTTGTACTCGAGTTACATTGTAACACTTAGTTGATCCGCGTCATATCCTGCACTGTATCCTGTTATTTGAAGTAATAGAAGAACAAGGCAGCTGCGATTGTCAGCTCCCGAGGTTTTGTGCCGGCGATCTAGATTGATCAAGGGCTTTCCTCGTACATCTTGTGTCACCCTTTACATTTTCGCTCATTGTTTGATCATAGATACAGCTCTATATCCTGACCCGTATCCTGAAACTGTTTTTGCAAACAACTTAACTAGCGTATTTTCAACACACGTTTTTAGCACACTACCTCACTTAACTAATTTGATCACTTAATTGCTCCGATAATTTTTGACCAAAACAAGGATACGGCTCAGGATATCGAGCTATACCTATAATCAAACAATGAGCAAAAAGGTAAAGGGTGACACGGGATATACGAGGAAAGCCCTTGATCAATCTAGATCGCCGGCATAAAACCTCGGGAGCTGACAATCACAGTTGCCTTGTTCTTCTTATTACTTCAAATATCAGGATACAGTGCAGGAAATGATACGGATCGACTAGGTGTTACAATGCGATTCGAATACAAGTGTAAGTGTATTGTGAGTGATTGCAGCTAGAGAGAGTAAGAGTGTTCAAAGAATTGTGTGTTCTTATCTGATCCGATCAATCCTATTTATAGTAAAACAAAGCTAACTAACTAGCCTACAAATCCAGGATATAGCGAATATTCCCTTGGTGAACGTTGTAGTCCACGTCTTTCGGCTTCAACGTTCTTATTTCAAAATATTAGCCCGAGTCTTTGGGAGAACAGGTCCACTTGAACGTTATAGACTTGCTTCATTACTCTGCACGTGAATTAATTAGTCACAACCAGGATACTGTGTCAGGATGTTACCAATATCCTGATCCGGTATCCTGATCACAACAAAAGAAACATAGTCAGAATATTATCCAAGATATATGAACAGAAAATCATCCCTAATAGTAGAGTTCGAAAGCGTTTACGCATAACCAGAATGTAACATGTATAATGCTAAGCTAGTAGGTTATCGACAATGAAATATGCACAGACTAGACTGCGAGTTGTAGAATGCGCAACACACATCACCACTGTGACATGTGAAGAGGTAACCTTAACAACCCCTGTCCACGACAGGTGCTGAGTCCAAACAAATAGTACTATCGTTGCTAAGACGTCAGGCAAAAATCATTGTGTTAACATAACATACAAGCATTCATCGAGTAACACATAACATGCAATAACAGTCAGCGTATAAATAGTGTTTGCGTTGTGTGATCGATTGTGATTTAGAATAAGTAACGCATGTAACACCCAAAAGTGCAAAAGCAAAAAGGGGCCTAGAATACCAACAGCGATGTAAGTAATGGATTGAAGGGAGCGCTAGAGTGATTAGCCAGAACAGTTAACGATAGCATAAGCGAAGAGCGGTGCATAAAACGGTGCAAGTGAACCAAGTGTCGAATGGCAATCCGATCGGATGGTCATTCGATCGGATGTCAATCCGTTCGGATGGTCATCTGATCGGATGGCCATTCGTTCGGATTGACATTCGTTTGGGAAGGATGTGTTTATGTATGATGGCTTTGAAGTTTTCGTTGTAGCATTTTGAAATCAGAGAAGTATCTATACCCTCCAGGTCGATCGATCGAACGGTCGTTCGATCGGATAGTGATCCGATTGGCGAGGCTTCTCAGTTGAGAACAAGTTCATAGCAGGACGGTCAGTCGATCGGATAGCAATCCGATCGGATGTCATTCCGTTAAAACTGATGTTCTTTGAAAATTATGAAATTGATTAAGTATGGAACCAAGTGCAATCCGATCGGATTGCGGTTCGATCGGATGGCAATCCGATCGGACGGCAATCCGTCCCACGAATCTGATCATCTTGACTTGATGACTTTGAAAGTTTTGCGGTTTTTTCGAGACGGTATGATCACGTACTAAACAACGAAACCTCGTCAAGTCCCAAGGCACCCGATATAACAAGAATCACCCTAACCCGATTAGCTGCTGGTTCATGACGGTTGTTCATGTTTAATCCGAAATCGGTTGTCTCTTTGATAAAAACCAGATCTCAGGCTGATGCTTCACTAAGAAATGAGTAGAAGACCCGAATGAGCTCCGATTCTATCGGTTTTGAGTGCATTGAGTGTAAAAGAGTTCAAAGAAGGTTAGAAATCATCTTTCAATACTTTTAACTTTGAAATGATTAGATCTATGCGAAATCGTTGTGAAATCATGTGGAAATCCTTCAGATCTGAGTTGTTCTTGGTGGAATGAGGCCAAACCTTGAAGTTCATAAGAACTCCATGATGACATCATCCTAAAATACCTCAAATCCGTTGATTTCACGGTTAAAAGTTAAGATTCGAAGGTGAAAAAGATGAAGAAGTGTGTGTAGATCATAGAAGTACAAGATTTGAGTTGAAAACTTACAAGAATTGCGAGAAATCGAGAGAAAAGTGGGCTGGAACGCTTGGTCGCACATGAGAGAACTGTCACATCACCATTTATAGGGTTTCCAAAAGAGGAAAGTGGGAGCAAGTGTCGGATAGCCCACCGATCGGATGGCAATCCGATCGGATGGCAACCCGATCGGATGACAATCCGATCGGACAGCCATTCGATCGATTGGCCTTTCGATCGAAGTGGTCTGACGAGTTGAGTTTCGGCGTTTCGTTTTGCGTGTTGAGCGTTGCGACGCGATTCGAGCGAGCGATACGATAGTATTACCCAATAGTCACACAAATAACCTAACTACTATATCTAACATACAATCACTATAAATAACTTGCGTTTAGCGTTTGCGATTAGATTGCGTTTGCAATGGAATTGCGATTGCGATTGCGATTAAATACCTCAATATAAATATAACATGCACAAGTAACACATAATAGCACACACACGTAAAACAATATCCAGAACACATAATTCGAGTTGCGAATGCGATAGCAGTGCGATTAGCGATAAACATGCGATTAAACCTCGATTATTAATAGATACTCCACATAATACAACTAAAGCAAATAAACAAAAGGATTCGATTACAAGTCAAGGAGCACAATCTACTAGTCAAGCAAGGAGTGACTGATCGCAATTAGCAATCTTTTCTTCCTTTGACTTTGACTTATACTTTGACTTTCCAAAAAGTGGGTTGTACAGCCTCCCCTACTTTAGGAAATTTCGTCCCGAAATTTAAGAAGTAGGCGTAACAACCAGTTGCGGATACTTCGCCTTCATGTCACTTTCGAGTTCCCAGGTGAACTCGGCGCCGCGTTTGTCTTCCCAATGAACCTTCACAATGGGAATGCGTGAGCGTCTGAGCACCTTGGTTTCTCGTCCCATGATCTCGACAGGCTTTTCCATGAAGTGTAATGTTTCGCCCACTTGTAAATCTTCAAGAGGGACATCAAATTCCTGGTCGGCTAAGCACTTTCTGAGGTTCGAAACGTGGAAAGTCGGGTAGACATTACTAAGTTCCTCCGGTAGTTCGAGTCTGTAGGCCACTTTTCCAATCCTTTCCATAATTTTAAAGGGTCCAACATATCGAGGCGCGAGCTTTCCTTTCTTGCTGAATCTGATAACTCCTTTCTAAGGTGTAACCTTTAGGAGTACGTGATCGCCAAAGTCAAATTCAAGGGGCTTGCGGCGTCTATCGGCGTAACTTTTCTGTCGGCTCCGAGCTTTCAATAGATTGTCTCGAATTTGGAGGATTTTGTCAGTCTTTTCTTGCAACAGCTCGGGACCGGTAATTTGCGCGTCTCCGATCTCGTGCCATACAATAGGCGATCGACATTTCCTTCCGTATAATGCCTCAAATGGTGCCATTTGAATGCTAGAATGATAACTGTTATTGTACGAGAATTCGACTAAAGGTAAGTGCGCGTCCCAATTACCACCGAAATCTATGACACACGAGCGAAGCATGTCTTCAAGGGTGCGAATCGTTCTTTCAGTCTGACCGTCGGTTTGGGGATAGAAAGCGGTACTTAGATTAAGGGTAGTACCGAGAGCAGATTGAAACGTTTCCCAAAGGTGCGAGGTAAACCGACCATCGCAGTCAGAAATGATGTCACGAGTCTTCCCGTGTCGACAGATGATTTTGTCGGTGTAGATTCGGGCTAATTTTTTTACCTTAAAGTCTTCTCGTATCGGCAGAAAATGAGCTGATTTAGTCAAACGGTCAATGACAACCCAGATGATGTCGTGTCCTGATGTCGTGTGCGGGAGTTTCATTATAAAATCCATAGCTATACTTTCCCATTTCCACATAGGGATCTCGAGTTGGACGAGTAGGCCAGAGGGGCGTTGATGCTCAGCCTTGACCTTGGAACACGTAAGGCATTTCGAAACATAAAGGGCGATATCCTTCTTCATGCCCGGCCATCAGTACTTGTAGCGCATGTCCTGGTACATTTTTTCAGCACCGGGATGAATGGAATATCGGGATTTGTGGGCTTCGTCCATCGGAATTTTTCGCAAATTAGTATGCTTGGGAATCCAAATTCGGTCTAAATAGTGAAAGATACCACTCGATTTATTCTCGAGTTGGGCACCATCGTTAAGAATCCTTTCCTTCTTTAAAGTACGTTCGGTAAAACAAGCATGCTGCGTGTCACGGATAAGAGCTTCGAAATTATGCTGGGCTTGGATATTATGAATGCTATGCAAATAGCTTCGTCGACTGAGAGTGTCGGCAACGATGTTTGCTTTGCCTGGGTGGTAACGTATCTCACAGTCGTAATCGTTGAGGAGTTCTATCCACCGGCGTTGATGCATATTCAGTTCCTTTTGGTCAAAGATGTGTTGTAGGCTCCTATGGTCGGTGAAGACCGTACACTTGGTACCGTAAAGGTAGTGACGCCAAATCTTTAACGCAAAAACAACTGCGCCTAACTCGAGGTCGTGTGTGGTATAGTTCTTCTCGTGGATCTTGAGCTGTCGAGAGGCGTACGCAATAACCTTGTCTCGTTGCATGAGAACACAACCAAGACCAAGGTTAGAGGCATCGCAGTAGACCACGAAATCGTCGTTTCCGTCGGGCAGTGAGAGCACGGGAGCATTGCAAAGCATAGCTTTGAGAGTTTGAAAGGCTTCCTCTTGTTTAGTTCCCCAAACAAAAGGTTTGTCCTTATGCGTAAGCGAGGTAAGCGGCACAACAATTTTAGAGAAACCTTCCATAAATCGGCGATAATAGCCCGCTAATCCGAGAAAAGAACGGACTTCAGACGGGTTCTTGGGTGTAACCCAACTCTTAACAGCTTCGATCTTCGCGGGATCGACGTGAATACCTTGACTATTGACAATGTGACCCAAGAATTGGACCTCCTCCAACCAAAATTCACACTTGGAGAATTTGGCATAGAGACGGTTTCCCTGGAGTAACTCAAGAACCAAACGTAGATGTTGCGATTGTTCGTTTTTTGTCTTGGAATAGATTAGGATATCATCGATGAACACGATGACGAAGCGGTCAAGGAAGGGTTCGCACACGCGATTCATCAGGTCCATGAAGACTGCGGGAGCGTTGGTCAAACCAAAAGGCATAACAACAAACTCGTAATGACCATAGCGGGTTCGAAAAGCGGTTTTAGGTATATCCTCCTCTTGAATGCGTAACTGGTGATAGCCTGAGCGTAGATCGATCTTCGAAAAACACGTAGCATCTTGTAACTGATCAAATAAGTCATCGATTCAAGGCAAGAGATAGCGATTCTTGATAGTCAACTTATTCAATTCCCTGTAGTCGATGCACATCCGGAACGATCCATCCTTATTTTTGACGAAAAGGACAGGTGCGCCTCAAGGAGAGGTGCTAGGGCGAATGAATCCTTTATCAAGTAGTTCCTGGAGCTGACTCGAGATTTCGCACATTTCAGAAGGAGCGAGACGGTAAGGCGCTCTAGCAACAGGATTTTCTGCAGGAATGAGGTCGATTCGGAAATCGATATCACGAGTAGGAGGTAAACCATGTAAATCATCAGGAAATACATTAGGGAATTCACAAACAACAGGAACATCTTTCACTAGAGTCTTTCCTTCCTTCCGCTACTACAATGTTAGCCAAGAAAGCTCTGTATTCCTTGCGGAGATACTTGCTTGCTTGGACACATGACATGAGTTTAAGACCTTTCGAAGGAGTTTCGCCGTACACACAAAGTTGATCTCCATTAGCGAGCGAGAAACGAATCATCTTGTCGAAACAAACAACTTCAGCATGATTTTTGCGAAGAAAATACATGCCTACTATGACGTCAAAACTTCTGAGTTGCATCGGAATAAGGTCGATAGGGAAGACGTGATTGTTGAGTTCCAGCGTACAATCACGTAGAACAGAATTGACAGCGACGGTTCTTCCGGTGGCAACTTCAACATCGAACGTCGAGGGGAGATGAGCGCGCTTACGATTAAGGAGCTTTTCGAATTCAAACGATACAAAACAGTTATCTGCTCCGGTATCAAACAAACACGAAGCATATCTACCATTCACAAGGAACGTACCATTAACCACATTGTTGTCTGCTTGAGCCTGGTGGGCGTTAATGTTGAAAGCACGTCCGCGGGCTGCTGGCTGCTGCTGCTGTTGTTGTTGTGGCTGCTGCTGGGGCTCTTGTTTCACCACTCTGTTAGGGCACATGTTTGCAAAGTGGTTGGGATCACCACATGCAAAGCAAGCTCTAGCATGAGCAGCGGGTGTAGGAGCTGCTTGATGGCCCTGGGGAGCAGGAATGAGAGCTTGTGGTGCAGGAGCTTGACCTTGCTCCAAAAAGCCCCCAGCACTGCTACCGGAGTCACCACTCCGACCACATTTTAGATGTAATTAACCGAATTAAAACATGTGTGAAATTTCATTTATTATAATAGAGGGTGGAAAGAAAGGAATATAACAATATAGCCCCACCAAACGTGTAGAGTTGAATCGGTGGTATTTGACCAAAGTCATAACTTGGTTACCCGGTAGCTTCCACTCGTATCACCGACGAAATATGGGTTCCAAATTTCATTGTCGGAAGGACCCAGAAACATTAAAACCACCGAATCAATCGAGCCCCACCACCACCTTTCGGATTCTTACCCATCACACCTTTATGCTCCACATCTTTCTTCTCCGGCACCGAAACGTCGTCTTCTAGACCTAACAAACAATTCACTGATTCAGGTTTCGTTGGAAACAAAAACAACCGATTCAGGCTTCGTCGGAAACAATTCACTGTGACGTTTTGCTGATGTCGGCGGACTAATTCAGCCGTTCATATTCATCGATAATGTTTTCCAGATCTTCATCGGTCGTACGGAGATCAAACAATCGAGATCTTCCGACTGGAGAGAGAGAGAGAGGCGGTGAGTTAGGTTGTGATTAAAGAAATCGAATTTTGGGATTGTTGGTTGTTCTAGGGTTCATGATGGTGATGGGGTTTGGTGGTGATTGCCATGATCTAGATCTGGTTGTTGAGAGAGAGAGGAACTTTTATACTGTTTAGAGATTAGAGAGAAAATGAATTTTAAAGTATTATTTTTGTGTTGTTTATTAAAATGTTTTTAAAATGATTTGGTAATTAGTAAAAAGACTGAATTACCCTTATATGATTAAAGTTAACTGAAAATTTTAACCAAGTTAATGCTAAAGGACGAAAGTTGTAATGAGTTTTTCAAATAAAGGATTGTGACTGTAATTATTAAAGTTAAAGGTTATCCATTGCAATTCGATACAAACATAAAGGACGAAAAGTGTAATTTACCCAAGCTCCGAGCATTTTATTCAACCACAGAGCATTCTATTCAACTACAGAGGAGATCTCCAATTTATTTGCAAAGCAGCAGGAACAATTAAAAGCGATGCTGAGAACACTAGAAGACGAAGAGAATTGTGAAAACATATCAGTCGATGTTAATCCCAATACTGATAACACAAACCAGATAGATTCTCACCACCAAAATAAAGAAGCAATCGGGTCTCAATGCAGCGGTGGCATGAAGGCGGAAGTTTCAACCACTTCCACCAAGAAGAGACGCGCAAATCAAGCTGAGACATCAAGTGATGAAGCTAGTGTAACCGAGAAGCATGAATGCGATGTCCGAAACCAAGAAACTTGTGAAGAAACACAAGAAGCAGAGTTTCCCAATTTTGACCCTAGTGGTAAGGGTGCTTTTGGATCTGATATCGACGGCGGCACTGCGGCTGCAATCAAAACCGAACAAGTTATGGAAACCGAAACCCAAAATATCGACTTGAATAAGTTAGCCAGTGATACAATGGTAATCGACAACGAAGAAGAAAGGGTTAATAATACCAATGGCGGTGAGAATCTTAACCAATCTAAGGACCCGATTGAAGAAGATACAGAAGCAGGAGACACTATTAGAACAACTGACCTTTTGGCTTCGGAAGTTGCCGGGAGTTAGGCTTGTGATACCGCTCCATCATGTCACAGAGAGAATGATTCTCCGGGAAGTGGGGGTGGCACTCGTGGGCTTGTGATACCGCTCCATCATGTGCCGTTTCTTAGAGAGACAGAGAAAGATAAGAGGGATGAGGGAAGGGATACGGTTTGGTGATGTGTGGTAGGGTTTTTGAGGTAAAGAGAAAGAAGAGGGGAGGGATCTGTGTTATGTTTTGAGAAGATGGAGTGTTTGGAGAAGATTAGGGTTTGGTGTTGGGGAAGATGAATATTTGCTCTTTTATATGGGGAAAGTGATAAGGGATTATTTAGTTTTATTATTTAAGAATATGTTAAATGAAAATCAGTTGGACAAAAATACTCATGTACAAAAAGACAAAATAGGCAGGTTGCAACAGTCAAAAAATGGAGTTTTTGAATTTTGGACTAAAATGGCAATAAAAATGAAACCATAGGGACCCAGATTTAAAAAGTTTAAGATTTGGACTAAAATGGCAAAAGTGCCCAAACCACAGGGACCAAAATGGCAGTTTACTCTAATTTGATTATATTATGTGATTTGTTTTCAAGCTTTCACTATAAGAGCATCTCAATCACTACAAGAAATTGGACCTTTAGCGACGGGACATCTTTTCTTAAAATAAAATAAAATTAGTTAAATAAAACATGTCGGGACATCTTTTCGTCGCAATAGCTAGAAACAAACAAAACTAATTTTTGTTTTTATTTTTCTTACCATATAGATTAACAAAATGGAAAATAAAAAGAATTTTCTCTATCGAGATGACATTTAGTTGCTATTGAGTTTTCATAAATTTTTCGGAAGCGCCATAGTTCCCTCCATCCCCCTAAAAACCTATAGTAACCAAATTTAGTCGCAGTAGCCTGTGGCGACGAAATAATTTCGTCGCTAAAAACTGATTTCTTATAGTGCACGTGCTTAGTTGGCAAAGGTCCGGAATTCCGGACTTTCCCTCATGGACCCAAGGAGCATTGGAGGTGGTGGTCCGGTTTGATTAGATCCCTTCAAGCGGACTCGTATGGACCAAGATGGTGGGGACCACACACAAACCTTTTTTAAATATAATTTTATATATAAGTGAAGTGTAATTTGGAGGTTTGTGTTGGTTTGTGCGTTGGAGGAAACAAGTAAGTTTTTAAGGTAGAGGCAAGGAATGCTTAGCTTGCGGGTCAGCATTCGAGGTGCTCTAAGTGTCGTATTTAAAATTTCCTTGAGGGTTTAAGTTAATCTTTTGACATTTAGAAAATCATATCCTTGAGGGTTTGAGTTAATCTTTTGACATTTAGAAAATCATATATATAGTTTCTTCTCTTAAAAAGTGTATTAGGATTGTGAGTTGTGATACCATTTTGCAGTTTTACCATTATAAATACACTTAGTAGTAGAGTATAAACTATATATAGAATAAGAAACTTGACAATATTTAGAAGTGAACGAACTAAAATGAAAGGAAACAATGGGATAGAGAACATACATGCAAACAAGGTAAACACAAAACTAATAGGAACTAGTAAACATACATGAAACTAAGGAAATCATGTATAGTCTGTGAACCACAACCAAACATAAATCTTGTGAATCATATATCATTTGCAGGTTTCTTGTACTTGAGCATGGTCATTTCCTTCCCTTACCCAATCAATGAATTTGTTGAGGTTTTGGTTTGAGGAATGTCCTGCTCCCACACAGTCCATCGCTTTTTCTTGCCAACTCAAAGCATTTTCTTTGATCATGATGTTGCTGAGCAGCTGCTCCAATCTACTCGTGATTTCTCCTCGGGTAACAATTCCTTTTTCATCTTTGTTCAAACCCAAGCCGGTATTCCAGATATCACATATGTATGTTTTGTTAAAAAACTGATCAGCAAAGTATGGCCAGCACACGAAAGGAACGCCGTTGCTAACGCCTTCCATTGTAGAGTTCCAACCACAATGACTCATGAAGCAAGCCACTGATGGGTGGTTTAGGACCTCCTGCTGAGGTGCCCAGCTGACCAATTTTCCTCGAGTGCCTATTCTCTCCAAGTAGCCGCTTGGGAAGATATAATCCATGCTGCCACTTGGACCAGGTCGAACAACCCACAAGAATGGCTTGTGCGTGTCCTCGAGTGCCAGTGCCAGCTCTTCAAACTGATGTTGGTCAAAAATTGTGAAGCTCCCAAATGCCACATAGATGACCGAGCCTACCGGCTGTTGATCAAGCCATGTTAAGCAAGTAGTGTCTTCATTCCAGAAGTGGCCTACTTGCCTTGTGGATCTGTTGGTAGCCAAAAGTGGACCAATTGGCAACATCTTTGGAAATAGAGTGAATGCCCCAGTCTCTAGCTCCATAGTTGAATTGCAAATTATGTGGTCTGCTGCTTCTGCTGCTTTCTTAACTTCAAGAATTAGGTACTCAAAGATAATTTGATTAGTGACCGAGTCGCCTACACACGCACATACAAAATTTGCAGGGTCCATGAGTGGCATGGATGCTGACAGCTGAACCATTTGATCCTTCAAAGGTACTCCTGAAAAAAAAATGCTTAATTACATACAGCGGAATATTAGAGTTGTGTAAGTCAATAGATGCTCATTAGTTATCGATCTCACCGTTGTAGTTTATAATCTCATCGTCTATCAGCTTCTGAACACTCATGGACAAGGCCAAAACTGCAGCCGAGCTGGGACAAAAGAGTGCTAGTCTAATACCCATCTTCTGTGCAACTCTTAGTACCCATCCCATATAACAATCAGCAATGATGCATGTAATATTCTGGTCATCGTTTTTGTTAATATCATTTATCAGCTCTTCTAGTTTGGTGGGCATGAGTTGAAACATTGCTTTTGTCAACTTCCCAAGGTCATTCCTGTCGTCACATGGTTCCATCCCATCCGGGATCGAAACCATATGCATCAAATCACTTGGACAATCGATCTTTGCACCCGCACTCATAACCCGTTTGTGAGTGAAGTCCGTGTTCACAAACGTGACCTTGAGACCGTTGCTGGCGAAGCACCGAGCTGCCTCCAAAAGAGGCATCACATGGCCTTGTGCTGGATACGGTATAGCTAGAACATGGATATTTTTCATTTTTGTTTCAGTTGGAGTGTTTTGAAGGGCCTATGTCTTGGACTTAATATGACTCCTAGTCAGTTTAATTAATATTCGTTACTACTGGCATTCAACTGATTGTGCCACCCTAGACTATATATTAAAGAAACGGACAGGTCCAAAACAATATTATCTTATCTGCTTCTTGAGATCAAATCTACAGCTCAAAAACAATATACAAATCTGGAGTGTTGGTTCAGTTCTGTTTAGACATAAAGGAAAACAATAAAACATACCTTTGGTTGCATCAGCACAGGTTAGCAGAGAATCCAGTAATGGAGACGCAGCCATTAAAGTTTGACATCATTGTCATCTTGGTCTGGTTCCTCCTTAGGGTGCTGACTGATGATGGTGGCTAAGAAAAACCGATAAGGGAATCGGTATGGAGATGGAGGTCGATTATGATGTTAGGCTTATGGGGTGTGTCTAATTGTGTAACTGAGTAACCCTTCAACCTCCACATAATTCTCCTTATATAAGCACCCAGAAGAAAACCCTAATTAGTTAATAAGGGTAATATGGTCCATCAACAATTACCAACTAATTATTATAATAGGATTGTTATATATTTTGATCTATATAATGTAAATGATTATAATGGCTACAGATTAAATATTAATACGTAATATATTTAATCTTACATTCTCCCACTTAGCCGAGTAATCATTTACTATGAGTATTAGATAAGCCTGATCAGGAGTTAACACTCATTTTAGCCTTAAACAAGTACTATAGCAGAGAAATACAGCCGTTGAATCATTATGCGACTCAGGACCCCCATTAATCATACTATAGCCTTAATTTAAAACCTAATCGTTATGATCAAAATACGCATAAGCCCTTTGTTTGATTTGTAACTATATTTGTCTATATGCCATTATGCTAGCTTGACATATTCTTAGAGACATACAAAATCAAACTGATGAGGAAAATTAACTAATACTTAGTCATTCATAGTACGATATGCAGTTGCGCATGGCCATTAATTAATACCCGTCTCTGAGCTCTCTTAATAAGACTTATGGGTAATAGCCCTTCAGTTATAGGATCCTTAAGCATATCATGAATGTATTCGATACAAAACTTAGTTTCCTCAATTCGTTCATAAACGAATAATTAATTGCGTATCGAAACTTAATGCAGCACCTCTTGAACTGTTACTGTTCAAGGAGTTATGGTAGTTGACTTTATCACACTAAGTCTTCAAAATATTAATTATATGGAGTTAATGAACTTATGAGTCCACTGATAAATTTTCAACAACATTTAGTGACTATATTATGTCGTTATAACTTAGGTTGTTAATATCAGTACATTATGACTCCTCCATGAGATATGTTTTGTCTGCTAACATAAGGATATACCCGAAATTACATTCTTGTCATCTTTGAATATCTCAAAGTTAGAGTAATAAACCGGTTTTAATTCTCACTTCTTCTTTAAATTGTAGCCTCTCATTTCTTTTTAAAGATATTGTAATACTCCATTAGATGCTTCACATTAATCTAGACATATCTAGTGTGTTGCAATGTGAGTAATATCTAAACGAGTGTAGACTTGAACTTACATAAGGCTTCCAATTAATGAAGCGTAAATAAATAATCTCATTTATCCTATTATTCTCAAAAGGAAAGCAATATTGTCTGTTACATACTTAAGGACCCATTTAATGTTAAACTTATGGAACGGAACTAATGTCCCATTGGGTCTATCTCGGCATGTTATAATATCTAATACATAAGAGATATCTCTGAGATCTATTATATCAAAGTTTGTGTTAACAATGCTTTGACTTATGTAACATATACTTGTCAAAAGAATATCATCTATATAGACAAGCTTATCTTAGTTGCTCCCACTCATCTTGAGGTAGGTACATTAATCCACTTGATTCTTGATGAAAATAATTACGTTAGCTTTTCATCACATTATGATGTTTGCATTAACCCATACATGGATATTATTGACTTACAAATAAAGTGTTCTTTAACCTTCAGTATGAAACTTTAGGTTGTTATCTAATGAACATGTAAATGTGTCAGCCATTTGTTAGGGAAAATTGTTTTTAATGTTCATCTAATGTAGCCTTAAACTATTATAAGCTACTAGAACAGTGATGATCCTCAAAGAAAACTTTGATAATTTATCTCTTCCTAAGTATAACATTTGACAATCAATCATGATTCTTAGTGTCTTAACGTTTATATTAGGATTTGGTTTAGTTATGAATACTCTTAGGTAATTCAATCAAATCCCAAACGTTATACGAACACATAAAATCAGTTTTACTAGAAAACAGTTTTATTCCATTCAGAAGATTAATTGACGCTAATGGCTTAATTTGAAGAGATAGGGATAGGATCAGTAAACATTTCCAAAATCCATTTCAACTTCAATTAGGGAGGTTATGTAATCATCAAAGTTAGTAGGCCTTTAAACCTAGATGACCTCCTGAGTTGATTATTGGGTTCATTAGAAGTTTCAATTTTATGGATTAGCTCTTGGTTAGGTTGCTATCATTTTCATTCTAAGTTTGTAAGAGTTGGTGCAGTATGGTGTACAAGAGGTGTAATCGGAGTTAAATTCGGAGTGAAATTTAATGACATTCTTCCCCCCGCCTCTTGTATTCCTTGCAAGTCATAATAAGGACGTTGACTGCTCCCACTGACCTTAGAAATCTTTAGGAACTCAGCATGCTTAGGGTCAATATGTAACGACCAACAAATTCTAATAGAGAGACACAAATTAATGACGTTAGTCGTTGTGATTTCTCTTGTTGAGGATTATGTTAGTTTAGGTAAGAAATCTAAGTGCGCCCACAATTAGGCAACAATGAAACTTTTGTAAGAGTAGCAAGTTATAATAGAACAGTGTCATAATGGAGCAGTGTCTTGTACAAGAGGTGTAAATTGAAGTAATATAAAGTTTTCACTCCCCCACCTCTTGCAACTATTGCAAGTTATTATTAAGACACTTAATGCTCCCACTGATCTTTAATATCTCTAAAATGCTACAAGAAAAGTTTCAATGAGCTATGTGACGTGGGAACCTATCACATATACGTTAGACTTTATTTGATTTCTTGAATGTCCAGATATCAAAAGAAACTTTAGGGACATATCTAATAGAAATCTTATTAAGTATACATATGAATAGATTTCTTCTAAGACTGTGGGCCATATGCGACAAAATTTAGATACAAGCTGATAGTCTTTTAAATGATAAATGAATTATGTCTGAATATTCCATTTTGAATAGGTTCCACGAATGTCAATGAATGACTTATGATGGACCCATACTTATTCCTTAAGCCAAATAATATTTAGGGCTTTTTAACGTCATGATTTGAAATCACTTAGAATGAGATTAGTTGAATAATCATCCTCATTAACCATGTCATAATTTCTCATGAATTTCGGTTATAATGGATGAAATTTACAAGTCTCATTTTCCTTTTGTCAAGTTCTCATTTGCATGATAACAAAAGTTGTGAAAATGTAAGGTATCATCTAGTTTCATTTTAGTAATGTTTCTATCCAGATATTTAGAACAAATAAGATGAGAGTGTAAGATAAGTGTCACTTTATGTTGACTATGCAAACCTCACAACCTTCATGACATAGCCTAAGTAATGATACTGTACTCTGAGTAATAATCAGAACATGCAATGTATCGAAAAGCTTTGTTAGAAGACTGCTTATTATGGTTCTTATAGCGTTAACAATTAATTTTGTCACTAACTCTCATATTAGTTATTTGTCAAGTTCTGGGAAGGAAACATATGGAACTAGAGTCAACTAATCATGTGTTAATTGGAATATTGAAATTACCCGACTTAAATATCATTAATAAGTGACTATCTAATTAACTTACCCAACTGTTCTTTAGAATAATGGATAGTCTCGTTGCTTATGTCTAGTCTAATGACATAGTTATGCAGTGAGATTTTCCTTTGAAGAACCTTAAAGTTGGAATTAGCACTTGTAATTTGTCTATGGACCTTAGAACAATCCTCTTTAAACGTTTTAAGTGGTTGTAAGGTGAATAACAACTTATTTTCCCGCTTTAAACATTTATTTCTTTGTACATATGTTGCTTATCAACACACTCATTATACTTTGGTATTTTTGAGTGTTATAGTTGATTTATAATGCATCAAATTGTACAAGTGAAAATCTTAGTATGTAATGTACTGAAAATGTACTTATTTCCATGCGTAAGCCCTTAACCTTATGGGTCATGGTATTGTACATTATTATGTATTCACATATACCACTTAACTGTATAATTTATAACTTTAAATGAAGATATGCACCTTAGGAGTTCTTGTGATTATTCCACAATTATAGATTAGTCTTAGGAAAGACTTAATCTGGAATAACATTTTAGTGACATCACTTATTCTTGATTATCATAAGAGACATCATGTTCGATTTATCCTAATCATCATGCTCTACTTTTCTTCTGTAGTGCTTTATCAGAAGAGAGCAATAGGATTATCGTGCCTTAAGAGATAATCAAGTATTTAATTTAAGAGCTAATTCTTATAGAAACTTTAAATAAAGCAAACATTTTAGGTTTAGGAATTAGAGTGGATGAGATATATATAAAAGAAAAATTATAGTGAGTAAAATTATGGGTACTAAGAATAAGGCAGACGAAAGGATCATAAAACTTAATTAAGGATCATTAATATAAGGATCATTGTGTGAAGAGGTTGTGATATGTCTATTACTAACATCAAAATAATAGACTTAGCTAAAAAATTCTACTTAAACGAAGACAAAACAGCTTTGGCCAGAAGTGTAATCATTTAAGCATATGTGCAAAGTGGTTGTAACAAATCAGCTTTGGCCAGAAATTGAGACAATCACTTTAGTTATGCACTCGTTAAGTATGCCATCTATGAATGAATTAAATCAGCTTTGGCCAGAAATTAAGACATTCATGCTTATGATGCATACTTAACATAGCTTTCGTAATACTTGAACGATAAGTAGATGTATCAAGTCAGCTTTGGCCAGAAATGATACATCAAAAGCTCATTCAAGTTAAGCTATTTTGGTTTTGTAAAACATTATTTGATCCTTATTAATTAACTAAATATTTACAAAAACCAATTATTTAATAGCAAACCACCCGTTAGCGCGGATCGGGGCGGGAGCCCCAAAATTTTTTTTTTTTTTTTTTTTTTTTTTAGTTCACATTAAACAGCTTAAAATAATGAGGTTTCGAGTCACAGCCTTGTTGTCTCGAGTCGAGACCCTTGTCTCGAGTTGACACGTTATGGTCTCGAGTCGAGATCTAATGGTCTCGAGTCGAGACCTCTGTCTCGAGTTGAGAAGGATTAAGCCCTTAGTCGAATCCTCAGTGGTCTCGAGTTGACACGTTATGGTTTCGAGTCGAGACCTTTGTCTCGAGTTGTAAACTTTTGAGAGCCCTTATGATTTCGAGTCGAGACCTTGTGGTCTCAAGTCGAGATCTTGGTCTCGAGTCGAAACCCGATGGTCTCGAGTCCACTGTTAATAGCTGTTTATTGTGATAACATAACTGAAATTCGAAATCTAAGGGATTATGTGATAATGTTTCCTATTTCAGTGTTGATCTAATTTTTACCAAATATTTCGAAAATCATAATATGTTTATCTAATAACAGTTTTCGAAAATTTTTAGAGGACAAAATCAGATCAAAACAGGAAAAACACTTCATAATCCGAATCATATTCCAAATCATAACAGAATTTTCGAATTTTCTAAGAACATGCGATGAACCCTAAACATAAAAATAAAATTCTGGAACCCGAAACCTGAAACTTTTAAGACTTCTAAACAGATTTCGGTTGTAAAAACATAAACCCATTTGATTTCGAGTGAATACATAATTAATCTTTTACGAAAACAGTGGTCTCGAGTCGTCCTTTATGACTCGAAAATTGGCTGTTCATAAGATCTTCAAAAAAAATCCGTTTTCCAATTTTCAATCCCAGAATTAATGGATACGAAAACAGAACCGACTAATCAACATATGCTCTGATACCACATGTTGGATCAGTTCTGTTTATACATGAGGGAAAACATGAAAACATACCTTTGGTTGCATCAGCACAGGTTAGCAGAGAATCCAGTAATGGAGACGCAACCATTAAAGTTTGACATCATTGTCATCTTGGTCTGGTTCCTCCTTAGGGTGCTGACTGATGATGGTGGCTAAGAAAAACCGATAAGGGAATCGGTATGGAGATGGAGGTCGATTATGATGTTAGGCTTATGGGGTGTGTCTAATTGTGTAACTGAGTAACCCTTCAACCTCCACATAATTCTCCTTATATAAGCACCCAGAAGGAAACCCTAATTAGTTAATAAGGGTAATATGGTCCATCAACAATTACCAACTAATTATTATAATAGGATTGTTATATATTTTGATCTATATAATGTAAATGATTATAATGGCTACAGATTAAATATTAATACGTAATATATTTAATCTTACATGGAGTACTGAGAATGTATTTCGAGGTAATAGTTTGCATCGTGAATTCAGAAACCGAACAATAAAATTTTGTTTTGCCTATTATACGGACGTAGCTTTTAAGGGATCGGGGTGCACCTGCTCCACGAATGTTTGTGTAATATTTTTGGTTTTTCGTCCGAAAAAATTAAAATTATATGAGTTCGCCCCGCCCAATTATTTTGCCTAAAAATCCACTGCCACTACCAAGTTTGTTGTCCAAAATATTTATACAAATTTTCATATTGAGTTAAAAAAATGTGAAGAACGGGCTATTAGCAAGTTCAATAGCATCCCTTTTGGTAATTATTTTTTCCACCTACACCCTTTTAGGAAAAAACTCGTTCAGTATAATTAGATTAGATGATGTTTTAGATAGATTTCAAAAAATGAAAACATGTAGGACACGGTTTTAAATATGTTTGTAATGACATTTGACGTGTTTTTTATCACTATATAAATTTTAGTTTAATATTCTTTTGTCTTACATGACCCGACTCGATCCGACCGCTATGAACCGATTTTTTTTATACAGCTAGAGGCCTAAAAGCTATAAAAATATTCTGCACCCCTAGCAAAAAAAAATTTGGGTCCGCCACGGTTATTTTGTCTCTAATACTTGTCTTCGTTAACTTTCTAGTTATAAGATTAAAAGTTAATCGATTAAATCGTTGCTAGCTTTCTAATAACCGAAAACACTAAAAAATAAATACATTTTTATACAAAAAACAGTCATAGATTGATCACGAAGGAGCAGTTGCAAAGCGATGGTCATATTCCGTCACAAATTTGTTACGGTCACCAATAGTTCGGTTTGCTAAATAATGCTAATAGTTAAGTCATAAAATCAGTTTGCAAAGGTTGGTCGCTAAAAGTTCAGTAATAAAATCACCATCATGACATGTCTGATAGGAGGTGTGTGAGTCGACCCTATAGCATCTTGATATGTAAGTTTTGTTCATTGAACCACTGGGGTTGGGACGTTTGGTTTGTAGGAATTTAATGGAATTCAAGGGAATTGGAATTTGAATTCCATCTCTTAAGATGTTTGGTTAATAGAATTTGATGGAATTGAAATCCCAATTCAATCTTCATGTGTTTGGTTGACAATGGAATTGGAATTGGAATTAGGCATGAATTCATTCAAATTCCTTTAACTAAAGGAATTCAAAATCCTTCATAAATGTGAAGGAATTAAAGTAAATTCATTGGAATCCTCGACCGTTTCGACCCGCACCGTTTCAACCCGTACCGTTTCGATCCGAACCGTTTCGACCCGTACCGTTTTGACTCGTACCGTTTTGACGCGAACGGTTTCGACCCGTACCGTTTCGACGCGTACTGTTTCGACCCGTACCGGTCTGACCCATACCGTTTCGAATCGAACCATTTCAACGCGAACCGTTTCGACCCGTACCGTTTCGAATCGAACCGTTTTGACGCGTACCGTTTCGACGCGAACCGTTTCGACGCGAACCGTTTACCCAAACCGTTTTGAACCGAACCGTTTTGACCTGTACCGTTTCGACCCATACCGTTTTGACCCGAACGGGTGGTTGTGGGTGCCGCGGTGATGGATTCCAATTCATTTGACAACCAAACACAACAAAAATGGAATTGAGATTCCAATTCCAACAATTTCCAATTCCAATTGAAATGTTTAAATTCCAAATCCAATTCCTTCATATACAAATTCCAATTCCAATTCCAATTCCAATTACAAATCATTCTGCGAACCAAACGTCCCCCAAGTGTGAGGTATTGAGTTTAAGTCTAATAAGATGCAAGAAATTCGCCATTAAAAAAAGTTTTGTTCAATGATAGTGTGGTAGTTCTCATAGGGTATCTTCATATGTTTTATTTGATCATTTGTTGATGAGTAAATTGCCATTTTAGTCCCTGAGTTTTGTTCAAATTTTTCATTTTGATCCAAATAGTTTTTTTTTTTTTTTTTTTTGCATCTGGGTCCTGACTTTTCCCTTTTATTGCCATTTTGATCACTTTGCCTAACTCCATCTAAAAATCCAGTTATAACCAAGGGTATTTTGGGAATTTTCAATTTAAATCTTTTCAGTTGCCATTTTGATCCAATTCTTAAAAAAACAAAAAAAAAATATATATATATATATAGGGTAAGGTTCATGCGAGAACCACCTTTATTGCGAGAACCGCGAGAACCAATGTGAACACAACCTAAAATAGCTAAAAAAAACCTAAAAAAACCTAACCCCCACCCCCCCCCCCCTCCAAAAAAAAAACCTAACCCCCCCCCCCCCCCAAGCTAAATGCTAAAAACTAAACCCCTCAAAAAACCTAAAAAAAACCTAACCCCCCCCCCACCCCCCCCCCCCCACCCCAAAAACCTAAACCCCCCTCCACCACCCCCCCCCCCCCCCAGCTAAAAGGCTAAAAACTAAACCCCCAAAAAACCTAAAAAAATCTAAAAAAAATCTAAAAAAAATCTAAAAAAATCTAAAAATAAATCTAAATATTTTTTTAATATTTTTTATGTTAAAATCGCTACTTTTAGAAGCAAAAAAAAATTTTAATTTTTTTTTTTTTTTTTTGCTACTAAAAGTAGCGATTTTATTATAAAAAATATTAAAAAAAAAATTTGTGTGATTTTTAGCTATTTTTAGACATTTTTTGTTGCGTTCACATTGGTTCTCGCGGTTCTCGCAATAAGAGGTGGTTCCTAACGGATCTTTGTCCTATATATATATATATATATATATATATATATATATATATATATATAGGGTAAGGTTCATGCGAGAACCACCTTTATTGCGAGAACCGCGAGAACCAATGTGAACACAACCTAAAATAGCTAAAAAAACCTAACCCCCACCCCCCCCCCCCCCAAAAAAAAACCTAACCCCCCCCCCCCCACCACCCCCCCCCCCAACCCCAAAAACCTAAACCCCCCTCCCCCACCCCAGCTAAAAACTAAACCCTAAAAAAACCTAAAAAAATCTTTAAAAAATCTAAAAAAATCTAAAAAAAATCTAAAAATTTTTTTTTGATTTTTTTAATATTTTTTATGTTAAAATCGCTACTTTTTAAAGCCAAAAAAAATTTTTTTTTTTTTTTAAATTTTTTTTTTTGCTACGAAAAGTAGCGATTTTGTTATAAAAAATATTAAAAAAAAAAAATTGTGTGATTTTTAGCTATTTTTAGGCATTTTTGGTTGCGTTCACATTGGTTCTCGCGGTTCTCGCGGTTCTCGCGGTTCTCGCAATAAGAGGTGGTTCCTAACGGATCTTTATCCTATATATATATATATATATATAATTAATAATGATTATTATTTTATTATATATAATAATATATATCATATTTACACATACATCTCTAACATACATACATCAACATACATACATCAGTACACATACATCTCTCTCTTTCTCTCTATCTGTGCATCTTCCACCCACCACCATCAACACCTACCACCTTCCACCACCACTGGTTCCCGAACCGAACCGAACATGAACTAAGACCGACCCGAACACCCGAATCTGAACCGAGCTACTCCCGAAATCTGAACCAGATAACCACCTCCACTGCAGTCGACGTGGCTCCGGCGGCCAACGCCGCCGTCGGCCACCACTATCATCATCATCATCATAGTCGTCATCATCATCACCGCTCATCGTCATCATCGTCATCCACCACCTCCGCCGCCGCCGTAGCGGCGTCTCTGGTCGCCGGAGACGGCAACCTGCCGTCTTTCTTTCTCTCTCGTCTCTGCGTCTCCCTCTCTCTCTCTCTCTCTCTCGTCTGCCATCACTGCAGCGCGCCGCCACCATAACGCGGTGGCCGGCCGTTTGTTTGAGGGGAAACGGGGATGAGGGGTGGGTAGGTGTGGTTGGGGTGTGGCCGGAAAAACGGCCGGAGTCTCTCCGGTCGCCGGAGGTAAGAGAGAGTGCAAATGGTGTCATTGTGTGCTAGGGTTTGGTTGCAAAGATTTGAATTAAGAGTAACTGGATTTTTAGAGATGTATGTGTATATATGATTATTATATATAATAAAATAATAATCATTATTAATATTATATATATTTTTTTTTGTTTTTTTAGAATTGGATCAAAATGGCAACTGAAAAGGTTTAAATTGAAAAGAGTAACTGGATTTTTAGATGGAGTTAGGCAAAGTGATCAAAATGGCAATAAAAGTGAAAAGTCAGGGACCCAGATGCAAAAAAAAAAACTATTTGGATCAAAATGGCAAATTTGGACAAAACTCAGGGACTAAAATGGTAATTTACTCTTTGTTGATTATTGTACCTTTTCAATTTTCAATGTGTTAGAATCCACTGTTAATATCCACTTAACCACGTAAATTAATGTACATGTCAATTTTTGGAGTTTATCAATCTATTTTGACATAAAATATGAATGTGGGTGTCAGGTTTATTCTAATGTTTTTGGAGGCCCTAAACAAATTATAAAGGCGGAAGTCTCAATCACAAACACAATATTAAAATTCAAAGATTCAACGTATCAATTAGAGTTTTAGGGCTAACAGGGATTTCTCCCCAGTAATTTCTTCTAATTTCACCTCAAATTCATATAGATATTATTATAAAAAATAGCCGTTAACCATTGCGACACGAATAATTTCTCCTAATTTCACCTCAACTTACAGTTAGCTAGAATTGGGCCTCTTTTATTGCTTGGATTACATATTGCTTGGAGTTGGAATTGGACCTCTTTTATTTTAAATTCGGTTTTTCAATTGAGCATTGCAATAAATATAGTTTTTCTTTTATTCATTTGGGCCTAATACAGTAATACACATATACTATATAAAAATTTTAAAAAAATTGAGATCCTATTTTTTGAAGGCCCTAGGCTGTTGCCTAGATTTGAAAGCCTCTAGGTCCGGCCCTGATGGGTGTTACATAGGGGTGTAAACGAGTCGGGCCGAGCTCGAGCTCGACCAGGCTCGAGCTCGGCTCGTTAGGTTTTTATGAAGCTCGAGCTCGAGCTCGGCTCGGTTCGAGCCTACTTCTTTGAGCTCGAGCTCGGCTCGCGAGTAAAACCCAAAGCTCGAGCTCGAGCTCGACTCAGCTCGAACTATTTTGAGAACAACCTTAAACGAGCTAAAAGTTCGGCTCGAGCTCACTTCAACATCGCTTAAACAAGCCAAAGCTCGGCTCTAGCTCGGCTCCTTAATGTTATCATCATCATTAATATAATATATATATATATATAAAAAATTAAAATTTTGTATGGGCTCGTTTAGGCTCGCGAGCCTAAACAAGCTTTGTATTTCAGGCTCGAGCTCGGACTCGATAACAAAACGAGCTCTATTTCAAGCTCGAGCTCGGGCTCGTTAAGGCTCGGCTCGTTCGAGCTTTTAACCGAGCCGGTCACGAGTAGCTCTCGAGTCTCTGGGCTTGTTTACACCCCTAGTGTTACATTTGAAGTGGACGTTAGTTATTCTAAAAATAATTAATGTTTGCATAGTATACACGTTTGATTTGTATAAAAGTAACATGATTTGATTTACATACCAATTAATATCTACGTGGTAGGTATTCTATTAAATTCATAAATGATTTTTAACACAATATGTCATGTGGTGGAGCCACAAATCGATATGAAAATGGTCAGTTTTGTCTCTTCCCTTGAAAAAACTTCAATGATTTTTCGCACAATACGTCATGGGGTGGAGCCAAAAATCGATATCAAAATGGTGACAGTTTTGCCTCTTCCCTTAAAAAAAAAACTTCAATAAATCTAAATTACTAGAACTTTTTTTATTGAAATTCATTAATGGTGTATTAATATCAAATTAAATATCAAAAACAGTTAAAAAATCACTTTTTTTTTTGAGAAAATTGCTAAATTCGTCCCTGAGGTTTTACACAAATTGCTAGATCAGTCCAAAATCAAGATTTGCTGCTAAAACAGTCCAAATCAAGATTTGTTGCTAAAACAGTCCAACTGCTATATTTAACGGCGTTTGTTTTTTTGGACTGTATTAGCAAAACAAATCTTGATTTTGGACTGTTTTAGCAGCAAATCTTGATTTTGGACTAATCTAGCAATTTGTGTAAAAAACCTCAGGGACGAATTTAGCAATTTTCTCCTAAATATGTTATGAATATTATATAAAGTTTACCATAGAGATTAATATTTACCTCTAAATTTATCAAGTTGATAAACTCTTTGTTAAACTTATAAATAAGAGTAAACTGCAATTTTACCCCCTGGGGTTTAGGGTGATTGGCATCCTTACCCCCCCTAACGAAATAATTGCAATTTTACCCCTCAACGTTTGCTGTTATGTCACAACCTTACCCCCCGGCTTCAAATTTGTTGACTGATCTGTTGACTATAACTTGAAATGACTATAATGCTCTTTCATATTACCCCCTGTGTTTTGTTCACTCTGTGATATTACCCCCTGCCACCACTGCCACCGCCATTCACCACCACAACCATCACTGCCACCTTTAGCCACCACCCTCAACCATTTTTCAGTGTTTTGTCACTAATTAAGCAATCTTGCACATGTTTATCATATAATAAATTAATAATCATAGAACTAATTGTTAATTATTGAGATAACAGGGGATGTTCTTGCTCTGGTTAACAAGAGTTTTTTGCAGATCTAATGCTATTTTTGAAAAAGATGATCAGGTATGGGGAAACTGATCGGAGAAGATGGATGGTACAGTGATGATTGGAAGATGGCTCACAATGAGGGTGGTATGGTGATGACAAAGTTGAAGGTGATCGAACTGCTGAGGGTTAACGGTGGATGGTGGTGTGCGATTGCTTGCATTAATGGTGGCCATTGGACGCCGTGCTCCACCATCAACACCGGAGATGAGTGGTCGGAGAAGATGACCGGTGTTGAAGGAAGTTGCTACGGAGGATGTTAAGGTCGGTTCACACGGCGGTGATGCGGAGGGTTAACGGTGGATGGTGGTGTGCGATTGCTTGCATTAATTCTACCAGTATGATACTCACTTGGCGATGGCAGAGGCGGTGGCGGTGGCGTTGTAACGACGGTTGTGGCCTCAGAGGACAGTCTAGTGGATACATTAATAGTGTTATAAAACCCAGTGAAAAACTTTGGATGCCAAAGCTCACCAACACTCACAAGCTGAACCAAACAAGTCCAAATCAAAATGCTGGAACAAACCCTAATAAACCACACTTGTAATCTGGTTCTCTGGATCACTTGACCCGGTAACTTAGCCCACCTCACTCCCTGTACACTACTGTTTTCAAAACATTGCTCAAAACATTTCCGTTCTTCACACCACATAGCTTCTTTGTTCTCAAAACATTGCTCAAAATAAGATCAAGATCCTACCTTTATGATTCCAAATTGGGTCAATATGATCAATACAAACCCTAAATCAAATACCCTGATCAAATCTTGAGTTGGGTGTTCGTAAAATTGCAAAAAGATTCAAACTTTAAGCAATACCCTGATCAAATCTTGAGGTGGGTATTCATAAAATTGCAAAAAGATTCAATATTTAACCAAATAAAATCACCTGGGTTGTTGGACGAACTGGGTGTGTGAGAAAATGGAAAAAAAGATTCAAGAATTCAAGATTTGGATATCACAATGATGTGACATCGAAAAGAAGAATACCCAGTGGAATTTGAACTACCGAATTAAGGGTGGCTGGAGGTGGTTGAGGGTGGTGGCTGGAGGTGGCAGTGGTGGTTGTGGTGGTGAATGGCGGTGGCAGTGGTGGCAGCGGGTAATATCACAGAGTGAACAAAACACAAGGGGTAATAAGAAAGGGCATTATAGTCATTTCAAGTTATAGTCAACAGTGTGACAACCGGTGATTTACGGCTCCTAATTACGTGATTAACAGACGATTAACGCGACTACGACGGATACCGAAATTATTTTTACACGTTTTTAACTCTGAAATATTATTTTACTAGGCTACGGTGATTTCGGTTTTAAAAACGTGTCTCAGGCCACTTACACATGAGATGGGCTTGTGGGCCCTGAGCCCAAGCCCAAAACCCACAAGCCTAAACCTTCACATAATATATTAGACCCTTTTCCTTAAAAATCTTACCAATGTCTTATAAAATCTTACAAAATCTATACAAGAGATTATGTCTCAAAATATGAAACCACAAAATCTTACAAGATCCACACAAGATCTGTTGAGAGATCTCAACATCTCTATATAAGACCTTATGCCTTTTATTTCTCATTCACAAACAAACACACAGAGAAGTCATCTTCTCAAATAGAAAACCCTTGTTTTCTTTGTCTACATATTATACATACACACCCACACTCTACAACAATAACTCATCTCTCAAATGCTCACATAAACCCACTGCCAAACACCCCCTACCTCTCGATCTCCTTGCCAGCGAGCAATGGGGAGGAGCCAACTACCATTTCCGGCGAGACACCCCCCTTCTCGGTTCCCCTTTCCGACAACACCCACCACACCCTAACCCCCTGTTAATCCCTCATCTCCAGTGACCGGAGGTTCCGGCGGCGGCGCGACGTCAAGAACAGAGAGAGAGAGAGAGAGACCGAGCAGAAGAGGGTGACGGCGGAAGACGGCGCCGCCGTTGTCACACCCATTTCTTAGGCGGAAGCACGAGGTGTGATCATGAAAGGTTCTCATTGCATACGAATGGTAAACATACTACATGCTCGTAAGAATAACTTCAAAAACCAATAACATTACGTAATTGAAAACATAGGTTGAGTGTTTACATCACAAGACAGCATAAGACATTGTCTGAAAAGTTTACAACATTATTCAAAGATAAATATAAACAACATCCAGAGAAAGAGTATGACCGCGCGCACATCCACTTTAGTTACCTGAAATACATGTGAGTTTTTGGAAAATCGTCAACATAATGTTGGTGTGAATTCATGCAGTTTTTGTATTGAACGTTTGTATACTTTGTATGAAAACATGGTATGTAATTTGTATAAATCAAGTATTTCTGTAAGTATCGAGATTTTTAATGGGTTGCAAGGCCATTAACATGTGACACGACATAGGAAGCATCCAAACCATTGGCATTTTTCTAGTTGTCGATTCACGACTGAGACACAAAAGCACTACTTGGTACTAGTTATCACCAAGAGTGTGGCTGCCCGAAAACCCATTAGATCTAACCTTTTGTTCTGCGGTCTTAGTATGTACACGATTAATGGTGCTTCTGGTACCCTATTCGTGACACGATTTAACGTATCATTCCTTAGTTCTTGTATCCATCATACCATAACACATGTATTTTCCCCAAGTTTAAAAAAAACATGTAAAAGATTAAAAGTGGGGACATGAACTCACTTTTCTGTAAACATTTAGTAACATGTACTTCACCCCCGAAGTTATAAAACGGAAAATAGTTAAAAGAAAAGGGGGAGCATGAACTCACAACTTTGCGTTTCTTGCGCTGTAAACTTCACCGGGTATGCTTATATAGCGTCGTGACCTATACGTGTTTTATTAACGTTAGTCACTAGAATTGTATCGCACAAGTACAAGTCACCATCTTTCATGTATTTGTTCTTTGTTGTTAAAAATAATTTATATTTTTAACTATGTATCTTACGTATATTATTTTCTCAAAAACAAATATAAGTATCTTGTATTTTTTTTCACCCGAGTTATGTACTTTTGTCCAAGAAGACATTTTCAGTTCGTAACTTATCCGAGTTACATAATCTATTAAGAAATATATTTTCATAAATATATTTTCTTGTATTTGTCTAAGCATGTTGTATGTGTATTTTTGTATCTTCACTCCTTAGGAGTATTTAGTGTATTTTCAAGCCCTAATACACTTTTACATATAATACATACTACATACACTTAGCACAAAATTTGGTGATCAATAAATATATATATTTTCCTCAAAAATATACATACTTAATATCAATTTTTATCTTGAAGAAATCATCATTTCTTAACTTGAAGTTTACATAAAAATTAGGGAAACCTTGGTAAATATTTTTAGGTGAATTTTTAGGGAATAAGTTTCACCAAAACTTATATTTTTCTAAGTGTCAAAATTTTATAGAAATTTTGACATAGTTTCCCCTAAAAATGCAGGTTTCCCATGTTTTCAAAACATATGTTTATTTTCTTTTAAAATCATCACAACAATCAACAACTCATTCAACACTTACCGAGTGTCCAAATCAAGTAAATTACACTATATCATGAACTTGAAGTTTTTGTAAAAACTTGTAGTAACTTACCATGTTATTTAGTAGGTTTAGTTACCCTTAAAAACATGGTTATTTGTTTGTAAATCAATTTATTAAAAGATTTAGTCATTTACAACTCGTAAGATGATTTTTCTATAAATATTTCTTTTGTATTTTTCTTGTTACACACATGTTTCTAGTCTTGTTTAAACACTAAAAATATGATTAGTTTATTTAGAAACAATGACTTTGTAAATCTCATAAATAAACTTGGTTTCTTGAGAAATTATTTTTGTAATCATCTATTTACAAGATTTGTATTTTTACATATGAAAACCAATTTCATCATTCAAGTTCATGAAGACATAAAGCATGATGATCTTGGTCTTTCACAAGATCACCACTTTAACTTACTAGATCGTGTGTTTAATCACAATCTAGTAGGTTTCTTATGATGTCTAACATCACTAACACAAATCATCATTCATCAAGAAGCAACTCATCATCATTTACATGTATTCTTATGTATTTAAGCTTATGTTAAAGTATCATGATCATGTTCTTTTGTGTTCATCAAGTTTATCATTGTTCATCATCTTTTAACCAACTAAATATGAAATAACAAAGGGTTATGAGAGTCTTACAACTTGCACAAGGCTAGGGAAGAACACTTGATGTTGAAGATGACAAATGGGCTGGATAAAAGCAAAGGAAGAAGGTCCTTCAAGATCCACAAGCTCTAAACCTCCTTAAACACCTTCTTGCACCTTGTGACTAACTTGGAATGATTGAATAATGGATGAAAGTGGTGGTGGTGGTGTGGGGGGTGGCTCACGGCCGTAAGGTGAGGAGGAGAGAGAGAGTGTGTTGTGTGAAGTGAGATGTTGATGGTGATGTTCTTATAGCACAAGACAAGATCTAAATCCAATCTTCATAAGATCACATAATATCTATTGAGATCTTATAAGATCTAAGTGAATCCAAGGTAGATCAAGATGCATTTTGGTGAATCAAGGGAAGATTGCATAAGATCAAAGGTGGGGCCATCATGTGACCGTCCACTAATATGGGGGGGGGGGGGGGTAAAGTGTAAGTTTCAATGACTAATTTCATAAATAAGTTAGTTTTCAAGTATAAAGTTTAGGGGTTTAATGTGTTATTATGTTATAAGGGGTGTTATGGTGTTCGGGGGATCATAACTAGCTCAGAAACATTAAAACAATGCTTCTAGTAATATTTTGATGTTTCGGGTAATGTCCGGTTGTTCGGTTAGATACCGGTTCGTTAAAGTGCTAAATTGCACCGTTTAGTGTCCTTTAAGTACCCTTTTGTGACGCTTTTAATTCCCGACACTTAGGAAAGCATTCAGGACTAATTAGTCATATTTTTACATGTTACCAACTCCGTACAATGCTGAATTTTGCTGAATTTTATGAAATTCAGCATTTAAAGTGTGTCTCGGGTGCTTTTTAGTGCATATTCTAGCTTCCGGAAAGTCTATATGTTAACCCTTGTATATATTCTTGGGTTTCAATGTATTTTAGACTTTGGACCTACACCTAGGCCCCAATTCTATTGTCTGACTGCTTTCTGCAGAATTGTTGACACAATGTGTCTTACCGGTGAGTTTACTAGTATTTCTGATTCAACGCTATCATTAATGCATAAAGCAATATTTATATTATAAAACGTGCATGAATTCACAAGTATGGCATAAAATCAGACAATGTTGACATTTAAGCACATAATTGCAGTTATCAAGTATTAATTAAATTGTACAAAAATTACCGGTTTTGTGCCAGTTGTCACAGTCTCCCCCCTTTAAAAGAATTTCGTCCCGAAATTCAGGCTGATCTATCTCTCGTAGGAGTTTTCTTGAACAGGTGGGGGTACTTTTCTTTAAACTGGTCTTCACGTTCCCACGTGTACTCGGGTCCGTGCTTAGAGTTCCAACGTACTTTGACAAGTTTGACACTACTCCTTCGGGTCTTGTTGACTTTCCAGTCTGTAACCTCAACGGGTTGTTCTATAAATCGGAGGGTGTCATCAATATGCACTTCATCCGCAGGGATGATCATTGTTTCTTGGGTTGGACTCTTCTTGAGGTTGGATACATGAAACGTATCAGGTACTCCATTAAGTTCTTCCGGTAATTCCAACTTGTATGCCAGGGTACCAATTCTTTCCAAGATCTTGAATGGTCCGATATATCGTGGATTCAGCTTTCCACGTTTTCCGAATCTTACTACGCCCTTTGTCACACCCCCATTTTCCACGTGTCACCGGTGGGCCCAGTGGGGAGTATCGTGACGTAGTTGGTATCATCATAGACAAACAACACAATATATAAATGCACAGCGGAAGCAAAGATAGATTCATTTCAACTTTAATAAAGTGTAATATCAAATATCACAAATAGTTGAAACGGATCCACAGGCGGATCAAAATAAAATAAGATATTGTTCAACAGCTTATTGTCATCCAAGCTTGCGAGACTTATTGTGGACGCTCTAGAAGACAACCAGCCTAGTACGAGTAGTACCTGCACTTAACCTTTTGGGAAAATACGTCAGTTTACACTGGTAAATACAATTTAACTGACTCATTTTGAAAATGGTTGAAAATTTATTTAAATGCTCAGGGCACAAAACATTTTATAACTTAGGATAATTATGTATTATTATAATCTTGTGAACGAATTACATGTTACTTGTGCGTTCAGTAGCCCGGATCTTGTCCGGGTTAAAGATCAATAGACACACCACAATATAGAGTTATACACTGACAGGTGTACGCCTACACCTCGTGCTCAGGTCGTGGCCATCTCGTAAGATGATGCCAAGGATATCCGGGACATGGTCATTAACCCCCCAAAGGCTTTAAGTGAACAAGACTGTTTAAACGAGCCGATCAAATTTTTCAATTAACCACCCAAAGATGTAAGATTTGATGCTCGATCAAGCGGTATTTTATATACCGTAACCCAAGCTCGTATAGGGAAAATAAGTTAAAAGTATTTACCTGAGTAAAGTATAAATCACAACTAGCAAGTGGAGGTAGCTTTTACTGGTTCTCCTTATTCTGGAACAAAGGTTTATAATAACCTATTAGATTTCTAACGGGTCTTTGTTTAAGCCTAAGCTTAGACCGGCTAGTTTTAAGGACGATACGGTTCAAACGCACGATTAAGCGAAGACCGGATAGAATGTGATTTAGACCCGACAAGTTTGAATACTTGTATAATATGGGTATACTAAATACATTCTGGATTTTGAGACAAAAATGATAAGGTTTGACCCGTTTCGGTCAATTCATGCAAACTAGTTGCATAAACCGAACCGAGCGCGAAAAGGGCGTTACGGGTAACCATAAGAGTCATATGCAAGTTCCCTGAGATAATATGGCTTAAATATGTTATAATATCAGTAAGATATCTTCTATTATGCCCCAAATGAATTTAAACACAATTTATGCCTCATAAGGGCATTTTGGTCATTTAAAAGATTATAAAAGAGTTAAATTAGAAATCTGAGTTACAGGTCTGGTTCATACAGTAAATATACTTAATTTAACATGTTATAACAGTAGGGTATGACCCATAAGTGAAAATCATCATTTAAAACCAAACTATGCACCTTAGGGGTATTTTGGTAAATTCACAAGGGCTTAAAAGGCCAAAATTGGAAACCTGAGTTCAAAAACTTGTACTTACTGTTATTTTATAAAAATATACTCAAAACATCAGTAGGTATCATCCTTATATGTTTAATATGGTTATAGTACATACTATGCGTTAAAAACGCTTAAAAAGGCGATTTGGAGCCGTTTCCGGGTTTGTAAAAGAAAGCTGATATTTTTATATTTCCAGAATGCTCAAAATATTTTATTTAACAAATAAAATCAGTAGAAAAAGGTTTGGGGTCAAAAGGATTTATAAAACTCGTTTTATGGCTAAAAAGGGTAAAATCGGTATTAACCGAATTAAATTTAGAGACCTATGTTATGCTCAGCCAAAAAAATTAAATAAAAATCTTTATAAATCCCAAAATATTATATTATAATAGTGGGTAAAAAGTTTGATATTAAAAAGTGGGTTTAAATAGGCTATATGCTAATTACGCCAATTAATTAACATAAAGCTTTCAAAATACGCTAATGAGCATAACTCTTATTCTGGACCTCAAACTGATATCAAATTTAGGTGCAAGTTTATAAATCAGTAACAAATGTTTCTACTCTTTCACTTTTTCAAAAATCACGTTTTATAGCCAAAAGGGCATAATAGTCAACTTTAAGCATAAATCGGAAACATGCATATGAATCGGATAAGTGTTGAACCAAGTTGTAAAATCTCAGAGAGTTATACTTATATGAAACTTGGTCCAAAATAAGCTCTAAGGCAGATCTCAAACATGCATGAACGGATCAGAACTGAAAGTCAAAGAAAAAGTCAATTTATGCGACTTTCGGTTCCGATTCGGTTTAAACTGAAAATTGTCGAGTTGAACATGTTGAGACATGTTCTTACATTAATTACCATGTTATTTTAATGATCAAACAGGTTGCATGTACCCTACATTGCTAATCATGCTTAAATTTGCAAATAACAATTCTGTTGACTTTTTGAAACAAGCTTTGACTCGACAATTAACATAGTTAGAGTGGGAATCTGAAAATACCCTTTTAAGGGTTTGTTACCCACATAAATACCAACTTGTAGGCACCTTTAATTCGAGAAATGACTGAGCAAATTTCGTTTAATCACAAAGTCAAACTGAAATTACGATGGTTTGACTTTTGCTTGAATAACTAAGCTAGAACGAATTTGAGGAGGTTATAAATACTTACAAGAGTCCTAATAAAGCTTAGAGACCACTAGAAGGTTGTCTTGACATCCAGAGAGCTCCAGAGATGATCTTGTGAATTTTTGAAAATGTAAGTAATGAAAGTTGCAACTTCAAGTTCTTCTTATAACCAATTTGATCTCATTTGGAGCTGCCACATTAGTCTAGGGATGTTATGAGAAGTGTCCAAGTGCCCCTAGATGCATGTAAGTCCATTGGTGGAGCTGGTCGCTGCTTTTGTCGCTGGCGACTTGTAGGCGGGCCGCGAGACCCTATACGCGGGCCGCGTACAAGTGGGCGACCAGCCCAACAAGTTTTCAACAATTTACAATTCAGTCCTTGGCCTTTGTTACGTGGTTTTGGCTCATTTTCTTGCACATTAGACCCTCAAACCTGATTTTTAAGGACCTTGGGACTTTTATAAACATGGTAAAGTCCTTGGTTAACTTTGTGCTCACCCGAAAAGTCACGAAATTCAACGTTAACGCATTTAACCCTTCGTGCACGATTTTGATCATAACTTTCTCATACGATAACGAAACTTGATGAAATTTTTATCACATATTCTTGTGAGTATATTTTATCATTACAAAGCTTCAGGTTTTCCAAAAGGTCACTCAGAGGTATACTTTTAACATGTTGACACATTTAGCCCCTGTAGTTTGTAATTCCTCACTTTCTTTCATTTCCCGCTTCGTATGATCCATAATTTATCCGTTTAAGATTATAAACATCATGTAGGGTTATTTTAGAGCCTATTTATCAATTGTTGACACTTTGGACCCTTATATTCACATAGTTTCACTGTTTGTCAACTTTAGTCCCTCTAAAGTATGTTTTCACATATTCAAAGCCTATGACACGTGTCAATACATTATTGGACGAAAATTTTCGAGGTGTTACACCCTTCCAAGGTGAGACCTTCAACAAAACTTTGCCTCCCACCTCGAATTCTAAGGGTTTTCGTCTTCGATCAGCGTAGCTCTTTTGTCGATCTCGAGCCGCCTTAATGCGCTCTCGGATCTATATGATTTTGTCGGTTGTCTCTTGCACAAGTTCAAGACCAACCATACGTTTGTCTCCAGCGTCTGCCCAACATAATGGTGAGCGGCACTTGCGGCCATACAGAGCTTCGAACGGTGCGGCTTTTATGCTCGTATGATCACTGTTGTTGTAGGAAAACTCAACTAAAGGTAGATGAGTATCCCAGTTGCCACCTAGGTCCATAACACATGCGCGAAGCATATCTTCCAGCGTTTGTATGGTTCGTTCGCTCTGGCCGTCTGTTTGCGGATGGAAGGTCGTGCTTAGATCTAGTTGAGATCCAAAGGCTTCCTGGAAGGATTGCCAGATCCTCGAGACAAAACGTCCATCTCTGTCTGAAATGATTTAGATAGGCACTCCATGACGTGCCACGATTTCTTTCAAGTACAACTCAGCAAGCTTTCCAGTGCTATCCTTCTCTCGGATCGGTAGGAAATGCGCAGACTTTGTTAACCGATCGACTATCACCCATATCATATCGTGCCCCCTAGGGGTTCTGGGTAATTTCGTTATGAAGTCCACTGAGATTTGCTCCCACTTCCACATGGGTATCTCTGGTTGTTGCAGTAGGCCAGACGGTTTCTAATATTCAGCCTTAAACTTAGCACAGGTTAGGCACTTTCCAACATAGATAGCAACATCGCTTTTAAGTCTCGGCCACCAATAGTAGTCTTTCAAGTCTTGATACATTTTGTCCGATCCTGGATGGATCGAGTATCTTGACTTGTGAGTTTCATTAAGGATGACTTCTCGAATACCGCCATAGAGCGGAACCCAGATACGCCCCTTAAAGTACAAGGTTCCCTCTTTGTATGGCACTAAATTCTTCAGCATACCTCGGAGGTATTCAGCTCTACGATTCTCCCCTTTCAGAGCTTCTTGTTGTGCGTCACGAATGCGTGCAGTGAGGGTCATTTGAATAGTCATTTCCAATGCTCGAACCCTTAGGGGCTTAACCCTTTCTTTTCGGCTTAACGCGTCTGCTACAACGTTTGCCTTTCCTGGATGGTACTTAATCTCACAGTCATAATCGTTCAGCAGCTCAACCCATCATCGCTGACGCATGTTTAATTCCTTCTGATTAAATATGTGTTGTAGGCTTTTGTGATCTGTGAAGATTGTACATAGAGTACCATATAAATAGTGTCGCCGGATCTTCAAAGCGAATACCACTGCGCCTAGCTCTAGGTCATGAGTGGTATAATTTCTTTCATGCACCTTCAACTGTCTTGAAGTGTAAGCGATAACTTTTTGGTGTTGCATAAGCACGCAACCCAACCCTTGACGCGAAGTGTCGCAGTATACCACGAAGTCTTCAGTGCCTTCGGGTAAAGATAGTATCGGTGCATCGCATAGCTTATTTTTGAGCAGTTGGAAGGCTTCTTCCTGCTTGTCACCCCAGACGTACTTCTTGTATTTCTGCGTAAGGGTAGTCAGCGGTTGAGCTATCTTGGAGAAATTCTCGATGAATCGGCGGTAGTAGCCCGCTAAGCCCAAAAATTGTCGAACTTCAGTCGGGGTTTTGGGAGCTTCCCAATTTTTTATTGCTTCAATCTTGGATGGGTCTACATGAATGCCCTTCTCGTTCACAACGTGACCAAGGAACTGTACTTCGCGAATCCAAAATTCGCACTTGGAGAATTTCGCATAAAGTTTCTCTTTCTTCAGTAGTTCCAGAATGGTTCTGAGGTGTTGCTCGTGCTCTTCTCTGGTTTGCGAGTAAATCAGGATATCATCGATAAATACAATCACGAATTTATCGAGATATGGTTTGCAAACGCGGTTCATCAGATCCATAAATACTGCTGGCGCGTTCGTCAGTCCGAATGGCATCACAAGGAATTCGTAATCCCGTAGCGTGTTCTGATTGCAGTCTTTGGTACGCTTTCCTCTTGGATCCTTAACTGATGGTATCCAGATCGAAGTTCGATCTTGGAATAGTAGCTCGATCCTTGCAATTGATCAAATAAATCTTCAATCCTCGGTAGTGGGTACCGATTCTTGATTGTGAGCTTGTTCAGTTCTCTGTAATCGATACACATCCGTAGTGTTCCATCCTTCTTCTTCACGAACAATACTGGAGCTCCCCAGGGTGAGAAGCTTGGCCTTATGAATCCTTTATCCAACAACTCCTGGAGTTGTGTAGATAATTCTTGCATCTCGGATGGTGCAAGCCGATAGGGTGCCTTGGCTACAGGAGCGGCTCCTGGAACTAAGTCTATATGGAATTCGACTTGTCGTTGCGGAGGTAGTCCTGGCAGATCTTCGGGAAAAACATCAGGGAATTCCTTCACCACAGGAATGTCTTCGAGTTTCGACTCCTCAGCCTTCTTATCTACAACGTGCGCTAGGAAAGCAACACATCCTTTCCTTAAGCACTTCTGTGCCTTCATACAACTGATGTTTCGCAGAGGTGCGTCTCACTTTTCTCCATCTACGATGAGAGTTTCATCATTCGCCAGAGGGATGCGAATGATTTTCTCGTGACAAACAACTTCAGCCTTGTTCTTGGACAACCAGTCCATTCCGACCACTACATCGAAGCTACCCAATTGAATAGGTAAGAGGTCGATGCTAAATCTTTGCTCACCAAGTTCTAATGTGCAACCTCTAACAGCTTCGCTTGATTCAACAAGTTTACCATTGGCTAGTTCTATGGAATAAGGAATATCTAATCTACTAGATTCTATTCCAAGAATACGTTTAAATTCCACAGACATGAAGCTATAATTGGCACCAGTGTCAAATAGTATGGATGCAAAGTGATTGTTAACGAGAAACGTACCGGTGACCACATTAGGGTCCTCGCGTGCGTTCCTTGCTCCAATCACAATGCTCGAGCCTGAGCATTGTTCCCCCTTGGGCAATCTCTTATGAAATGATCCTTGCTTCCACAACTAAAGCATCCTTGGTTTTGCCCAGCTCCATTCCAATTCCGGTTGCCATTGCCATTTCCACCACCGTTTCTATTGCGGTTTCCATTCCCGTTCCTTCCTTTTCCCCAACAGTCCTCAGTATGGTGACCCAGTTTCCCACACTTGTCGCATTTTGGAATGTGACAAACTCCTTTGTGATGACGCTTGCACTGGTTGCAGATGGGCAGAGTGCCCAGGTATCTTTTGGCAGGAGCGTCATTCATGGTTGCCTCCTGAGGCCGGTTGGGGTCACGCTTCTTGTTGTTGAAACCCTTGTTGTTGCTGCGAGTTGCCTGATTCAGGCTTGGATGTTTCCTTTTCTTGTCACCGGACGACTCAGCATGCGTCTCGGTCTTCTCAGTAGGGTTCAGTGATAACTTCTTCATGCGAACAACATCTTCAGTAAGGCTGACAGCCATAGTTATAGCCTGTGTGATCGTTTCAGGTTTGGCCGAAGTTACCATGCTGCGAAACTCTGGAGCCAATCCCCAGATGTAGCGTTCAACGTGCTTAAATTCAGGTGTCACCATGTAAGGTATTACTCTAGACAAATCCTGGAACCTTCGGGTATAACCAGTAATGTCAGCACCTTCCATGGTCAAGTGCCAGAACTCAGTCTCCAACCTTTGGAGTTCAGCACGAGAGCAATACTTCTCTCATTCATTCCTTTAGCTCATCCTACGTCATACCATATGCAGCATCATCACCCAGAGTCTGGACTTGCAAATTCCACCAAGTCAAAGCTTCATCAACAAACAACCCAGTAGCAAAAGTGACTTGGTTGATCCGCGGTACACTTGCTCATGCGGATAGTGGCATCGGTCTTCTCCGTCCAGCGCACAAATGCCACTGCACCTCCAGTGCCATCGTAGTTCAGCGGCTTGCAGTCGAGAAACTGCTTGAAGGTGCAGCCTTGAGCTGTGTTTCCTCCAGATGTATCTCCCTGCCCATTACGTCTAGCATTGCTTGGTCCTCCACTTTGTTCGGTGCGGTTTGCCTCGTATTGAGCGATAGCTGCGGAGATCCTTTCTTCCAATAGGGCGTTCAGTTCTTCAGCGGTCCTCGGCAGAAGAGGAGGAGGGGGTTGATCAGAATCCTGATTGTTCACAGCTCTCCTAGGTGCCATGTTCTGTCGGAACATAACAAAATAGGGTTAGACATTTGTTTGATATCGTCATACGAGACAGTATTAGTATATATACACAGACATATACCCACTTAAGTGACATCAAACAATCCGCCCAACGTATCAATTCATACAGCAACAAGCATGTATAAATAGATAAATACTGGCGTGTCATAAGATATTCACCGAGTCTTTACACATATCAGAGCAACTTGTTACATCATTGTTTGCGAAGTAAACAAAATGCATAAGGGTTACATCTCCCCAAAGTACAAGTTTAATATATGTAAAGGACAAAATATCTTACTTCACATTGGCGGTTCTTGTCTTTATACCCTAAATTATTACTCCAGCAGAGTATTTAATAGGTTGGGGGAAGGGTGTTCACGTTTGACCTTCTCTTATATTTGAAGGAATCTCTTATGATACATGACAAGACTTGCTGTGGTTTCTGTGCACTGAATTCCATAATTTTGTATGCATCCATAATTACGTAAGTCCTTGCACAGTCTGCACAGTTCGTTTCATCGTCGGATCACTTCCTTCAGATAGGCCACTGCTTTCAGATAAAGTCACGAGTACCTGAGATATTCTATTTCTAGTATATGTATATATTAATTATCAAACATAGTTGCAAGTAATTTCTAGTCAAAGACAAGTGCTACTCCAGTGCACCCTAAGTCTCGTAGTGTCTTTTCTTGACTCTTTGTAAACAGTTTCAGGTAGTGGATGTCGCGGAAATTTTATGCAATGAAAACTTTTTGAAAAATTGTTTTCGTGAAAGGATCCTAAAGATTGTAGTCTAGACTCGAGAAGGAATCCTGGTTCACTACAATCGCAGCTCTGATACCAATCTGTCACACCACTTTCTTAGGCGGAAGCACGAGGTGTGATCATGAAAGGTTCTCATTGCATACGAATGGTAAACATACTACATGCTCATAAGAATAACTTCAAAAACCAATAACATTACGTAATTGAAAACATAGGTTGAGTGTTTACATCACAAGACAGCATAAGACATTGTCTGAAAAGTTTACAACATTATTCAAAGATAAATATAAACAACATCCAGAACAAGAGTATGACCGCGCGCACATCCACTTTAGTTACCTGAAATACATGTGAGTTTTTGGAAAATCATCAACATAATGTTGGTGTGAATTCATGCAGTTTTTGTATTGAACGTTTGTATACTTTGTATGAAAACATGGTATGTAGTTTGTATAAATCAAGTATTTCTGTAAGTATCGAGATTGTTAATGGATTGCAAGGCCATTAACATGTGACACGACATAGGAAGCATCCAAACCATAGGCATTTTTCTAGTTGTCGATTCACCACTGAGACACAAAAGCACTACTTGGTACTAGTTATCACCAAGAGTGTGGCTGCCCGAAAACCCATTAGATCTAACCTTTTGTTCTGCGGTCTTAGTATGTACACGATTAATGGTGCTTCTGGTACCCTATTCGTGACACGATTTAACGTATCATTCCTTAGTTCTTGTATCCATCATACCATAACACATGTATTTTCCCCAAGTTTAAAAAAAGCATGTAAAAGATTAAAAGTGGGGACATGAACTCACTTTTCTGTAAACATTTAGTAACATGTACTTCACCCCCGAAGTTATAAAACCGAAAACAGTTAAAAGAAAAGGGGGAGCATGAACTCACAACTTTGCGTTTCTTGCGCCGTAAACTTCACCGGGTTTTGCTTATATAGCGTCGTGACCTATACGTGTTTTATTAATGTTAGTCACTAGAATTGTATCGCACAAGTACAAGTCACCATCTTTCATGTATTTGTTCTTTGTTGTTAAAAATAATTTATATTTTTAACTATGTATCTTACTTATATTATTTTCTCAAAAACAAATATAAGTATCTTGTATTTTTTTTCACCCGAGTTATGTACTTTTGTCCAAGAAGACATTTTCAGTTCGTAACTTGTCCGAGTTACATAATATATTAAGAAATATATTTTCATAAATATATTTTCTTGTATTTGTCTAAGCATGTTGTATGTGTATTTTTGTATCTTCACTCCTTAGGAGTATTTAGTGTATTTTCAAGTCCTAATACACTATTACATATAATACATACTACATACACTTAGCACAAAATTTGGTGATCAATAAATATATATATTTTTCTCAAAAAATATACATACTTAATATCAATTTTTATCTTGAAAACATTTTCATTTCTTAACTTGAAGTTTACATAAAAATTAGGGAAACCTTGGTAAATATTTTTAGGTGAATTTTTAGGGAATAAGTTTCACCAAAACTTATATTTTTCTAAGTGTCAAAATTTTATAGAAATTTTGACATAGTTTCCCCTAAAAATGGAGGTTTCCCATGTTTTCAAAACATGTGTTTATTTTCTTTTAAAATCATCACAACAATCAACAACTCATTCAACACTTACCGAGTGTCCAAATCAAGTAAATTACACTATATCATGAACTTGAAGTGTTTGTAAAAACTTGTAGTAACTTACCATGTTATTTAGTAGGTTTAGTTACCCTTAAAAACATGGTTATTTGTTTGTAAATCACTTTATTAAAAGATTTAGTCATTTACAACTCGTAAGATGATTTTTCTAAAAATATTTCTTTTGTATTTTTCTTGTTACACACATGTTTCTAGTCTTGTTTAAACACTAAAAATATGATTAGTTTATTTAGAAACCATGACTTTGTAAATCTCATAAATAAACTTGGTTTCTTGAGAAAATTATTTTTGTAATCATCTATTTACAAGATTTGTATTTTTACATATGAAAACCAATTTCATCATTCAAGTTCATGAAGACATAAAGCATGATGATCTTGGTCTTTCACAAGATCACCACTTTAACTTACTAGATCGTGTGTTTAATCACAATCTAGTAGGTTTCTTATGATGTCTAACATCACTAACACAAATCATCATTCATCAAGAAGCAACTCATCATCATTTACATGTATTCTTATGTATTTAAGCTTATGTTAAAGTATCATGATCATGCTCTTTTGTGTTCATCAAGTTTATCATTGTTCATCATCTTTTAACCAACTAAATATGAAATAACAAAGGGTTATGAGAGTCTTACAACTAGCACAAGGCTAGGGAAGAACACTTTATGTTCATCATCATCATCATCATCATACTCAGTAAATCCCACCAATAGCAAAGCAAAGGTAGGGTCTGAGGAGGGTAAGATGTAGACAGCCTTACCTCTACCCCGTAGGAATAGAGAGGCTGCTTCCAGTGAGACCCCCGACTCGATAGTAGTTTTGCATCAAGCCTTAGACATAAGGCACATAACACTCAGCAATCGGGACAAAGACCGATTAGTGCATTTACCCTTTTGTCTTTCAGCTATCAACGCCACCACATGATGCATGATTAACCGTCCTCAGCTTTTAACGTTATTTTCACGAAATTAGTAAAATAACGTTAAAATTAGTGCACTTTCGATAAATGGGAAGAACACTTTATGTTGAAGATGATAAATGGGTTGGATAAAAACAAAGGAAGAAGGTCCTTCAAGATCCACAAGCTCTAAACTTCCTTAAACACCTTCTTGCACCTTGTGACTAACTTGGAATGATTGAATAATGGATGAAAGTGGTGGTGGTGTGGGGGGTGGCTCACGGCCGTAAGGAGAGGAGGAGAGGGAGAGTGTGTTGTGTGAAGTGAGATGTTGATGGTGATGTTCTTATAGCACAAGACAAGATCTAAATCCAATCTTCATAAGATCACATAATATCTATTGAGATCTTATAAGATCTAAGTGAATCCAAGGTAGATCAAGATGGATTTTGGTGAATCAAGGGAAGATTGCATAAGATCAAAGGTGGGGCCATCATGTGACCGTCCACTTTTATGGGGGGGGTAAAGTGTAAGTTTCAATGACTAATTTCATAAATAAGTTAGTTTTCAAGTATAAAGTTTAGGGGTTTAATCTGTTATTATGTTATAAGGGGTGTTATGGTGTTCGGGGATCATAACTAGCTCAGAAATATTAAAACAATGCTTCTAGTAATATTTTGATGTTTCGGGTAATGTCCGGTTGTTCGGTTAGATACCGGTTCGTTAAAGTGCTAAATTGCACCGTTTAGTGTCCTTTAAGTACCCTTTTGTGACGCTTTTAATTCCCGACACTTAGGAAAGCATTCAGGACTAATTAGTCATATTTTTACATGTTACCAACTCCGTACAATGCTGAATTTTGCCGAATTTTATGAAATTCAGCATTTAAAGTGTGTCTTAGACAATGTTGACATTTAAGCACATAATTGCAGTTATCAAGTATTAATTAAATTGTACAGAAATTACCGGTTTTGTGCCAGTTGTCACAGCCGTCTGCGGCGTAGCGACGGCGGGTCACGGCGGCGAGGCGGTACGGCTGTTGGTCCGACGAGTTTCACGGTTTGCGTCAAGATTTGGTTCAGATGTTGATCAGACCCAAGTACGTGTCGGGTTCTTCTTTCGGGTCTCAGTTGCTTTGGTTTTAGGTCACGGCAGTGGAGGTACAGATTCAAGTGGATTTCAGGTTAGACATTCAGATTTGTGTCGGCTTTTTCGGGTTACATTTCGGCTCAGGACTCAACTCATTCAAGTTCAGTCAACATATGTTTCGGGTTTGCTTCGGGTTCGTGACTCGGTTCGGTAGTCTCGGTCAACCGAGTCAACTCAGTCAGCGCAGCAAGTCAACTCAGCCGGTCAACTCTGTTGACCCGGTCAACTCGGTCAAACCGTTCGACGTTTCGACACTTATTTGGTAAAGATATACGGCGCGATTATTTCGTTATTTTTATAGTTTATATCACGTGATAACGAGCTCGAACCGACTGACTATAATTTACATTTGATATATATTTGACAAAATTACATATAGTTTAATTGAATCTTGATTGAATAATGTTGGATTTTGATAAAAATAACGACAACCTGTGTTGTCGGGGGCGTCCAAAAACAGAGGAAACTCTGCCCGTTTTTCAAGAAAATCCGTAAACAAAATGTATTTTATATAATAAAGTGAACTTACGGATTCGAATTAAGCTACGAAACAAATGTGTTTATCACGATTGTTTTAAACAAGATGACGATTCGGAATGATTTACGACAATAAATATCGTTATTATATTTATTCTAAACTTCGAAATTTCGACAATTATTTTATAAAAAATAAATGTAGATTGCATATTTATTTAGAATGTCAAGCTGCACGACACTCCTTCTATAAGATAAATGTAGTTTACATTTATTTCAAACTTTCATACAACACGAAATCATTTTATAAAAATAAGAGTAAACTGCAATTTTACCCCCTGAGGTTAGGGGTGATTGGCACCCTTACCCCCCCCCCCCCTAAGGAAATAATTGCAATTTTACCCCCCACTGTTCACTGTTATGTCGCAACCTTACCCCCCGGCCTCAGTCAACGGTAGTTTGACCCTTATAGGTAAGGGTATTTTGGTAATCTTACCCTATATTTATTATTATTATTATTTTTATTATTATTGTAATTATATATATATATATATATAAAAAAAATACATAGTTCTTCTTCTTCTTCAATCTCATTCTTCGTGCAGTCGACGGTTTCCGCAGCCGGAACCACCATCTCCGACGAAAACAACCACAACCATCTACCACCACCCACCCCACCCCACCCCACGCCACCATCAACCACCAACGCAAATCAGCCCGGCGACATTTTGGTCCGACATCACGATCTATTCAGCCCCAAATCAAGTCCCATTGAAAACTGTCGTCTTCGAAATCTCGATCCTTGGTTTTAATTGAAACCCATTAAAACCATCCACGACAACGTTCTGCTCCGACGTCTCCGACATCTAGATCCATGGTTTTCATTGAAGCTAAACAAGTGGATGGTCAATTTCATCTCATTATTCAACTTACTGCTGCAATTAATTTGTTAGCTTCTGCTTGCATACAAAATAACGGATTACAGCAGTAATGAACTTCACGTGATGGTTGTGTTTCGACGTAGAGGTTACAGCAGTAATGAACTTCACGTGAAAACAAAGGATCCATTTGAAGTGTTTGATGCAAAATGGGTGCTCTGTTTTTCCATTTTTGGTTCTTGAAAGCTTCATCTTTAAATATATTTCTTTCTTGTTTCTTGATGATCTGAAAATCTCCATTTTTTAACTATTTGAAGTTGAATCGGTTACTAAAATGGGTTTGATTTCGGTTTAATATTTTGTTGATGAAGTGGAAATCAAGAAACCAAAAACTTTATCTTTTGATCATCTTCAGTTGGACAGGAAAGATTGTTGAGGTGTTAATGTGTTATTGATGAAGGATAAGTGACTGATTCAATATGCAATGATGAGTTGTATTATGTGGACAGATGGAGAGGTGGAAGAGTGAGATTTGGATCTTGAGAGGTTAATGGCGGTGGCAGTGGTGGTACCCGGTTGAGAGTGTTGGAGGGTGGTGGCTGGAGGTGGTTGAGGGTGGTGGCTGGAGGTGGCAGTGGTGGTTGTGGTGGTGAATGGCGGTGGCAGTGGTGGCAGGGGGTAATATCACAGAGTGAACAAAACACAGGGGGTAATATGAAAGGGCATTATAGTCATTTCAAGTTATAGTCAACAGATTAGTCAACAAATTTGAGGGCGGGGGGTAAGGTTGCGACATAAGAGTGAACAGTGGGGGGTAAAATTGCAATTATTTCCATAGGGGGGGTAAGGGTGCCAATCACCCCTAACCTCAGGGGGTAAAATTGCAGTTTACTCTAAAAATAAATATAGAATATATTTATTTCAAACATCGAGCAATACGAAACCGTTTCATAAAAATAAATATAGTTTATATTTATTTCAAATACCAAACCAAACGAATTCCTTTATAAAAATAAATATAGTTTTATATTTATTTCAAACTTCAAACAACTCGATGATACTTTCGCAAAATAAATATAAATTTTTATATTTATTACAAACGCCGAAACGGCGTATACGTATATTATGGCAAATATATCCAAGACGCAATATATATAATACAAGTTTATTATATATTACTTTCGTACGAATATTCCTATATACACAAACGACTTCTCGGGGCGACAAAGTTTAACTTAGTCATTTCCATTAACTTAACAACTTAACCGTCGAATCGTTCGGTCAACGATTCGGTAGAGCTCGGTGACACGTAGTTTAGTTACCGCTTTTATTTAGAAACTTATAAGATATTCCATGTTAGGAATATTGTAGAATGCACGCTAGAGAGTCTCGTCTTGGAAACGACATCACGAAGTCGTAATTAGCTAGCTTTGCACAAGGCAATTCAGGTGAGTTCATAACCCCACCTTTTTACGGTTTTACATTTTCATAAATGTTTTTGGGGTGGAAAGACATGCACTTTTTGCAAAGCATACAAGGTTTTCAATAAACATGAATTACATATTTCTAAACCATTTTACAAACAAGTTTTAACTGACACAAATGGTTTACGAAAAGCTTATGTTCTATACCGGTTTTTCAAACAAGCGTATTTTTCGAAATGTGCATACACACGAATTCTAGTTTTCTAAACTACGGGAAAATACAAGTACAAAGGGGTACATTAAACTAAGGAATGACACAAAAGATCATGTCACGAATAGGGTAACATAAGCACCATTAATCGTGTACATACTAAGAGCACAGAACAAAAGGTTAGATCTAATGGGTTTCAGGCAGCCACACTCTTGGTCATAACTAGTACCAAGCAGTGCTTTTGTGTCTCAGTCGTGAATCGACTACTAAAAATGCCTATGGTTTGGATGCTTCCTATGTCGTTACATATGTTAGTGGCCTCGCGAACCATTAGCGATCTCGTATTCCTTACATATACAGAACTCAGTTTCAATACGTCTTTACAAATTACATACCATGTTTTATACAAATTCGAAGCATAGGATTATGCATGCATGTCGTCAATGTCGGGGTGGGCATTGACGATTATACAAGTTTTACAAACACAAGAGTTTACAAAAGCAAGGTTTTTGCAAATATAATGCGTTACAAATACAGAGTTTCCATATAACATGACAAGAAAATGATTTTAAACTCGTTTTCTCAACATTATTTCAAAAACCGGTTATTCAAAAAGATTTATTTCAAATCTTTTACAAACAAACTATGAACTCGCTCAACTTTATGTTGATTTTTCGCATGTTTCTTTCTCAGGTTTCATTTCAAAGTTAAGGCACGGTTGGGATAGGAGAACCATGAAGAGTCGATTACTTAGTGGGCGTTCATTTTCTAGAAGTCTTAGCTTTATTTGCTTCCGCTGTGCAATGAAGATACCAGTCCAGTCACGCCAGCTCTGATAATTTCGGGGTGTGACAGATTGTTATCAGAGCTATAGGTTACAGCGAATAAGGTTTTCTGTAGGAATACCTCGGCTCTAACCTTAATTTTCTCTAGGACTTAGACTACTGAGACTTTAAATACGTACATAATTCCTAAGACTCGAATATGGTCTCCAACCGTTGCCAAAGAACAAACAGTCAAAAATTTTGTTTTCAAAACATACGCTAAAGTGGTGTTTTACACACAGTACACAAAACAATTACATACAGTACACAAAACTCTGAGAGTTTAGGAAACATGCATTTGAGACCTTCAGAAACTTATGTTGCAGTTCATTAAAGGTCAACACGTAGGTACCACGTCCATTAACTCGGGCAACCGCCAGTATTATGTTGTCTATGCTATTTTAGTTAATTGAGCAGGTAACCTACGCAAAACGAAGCACGGGCGTGCAAGAGTACACGAGTCTCAAACGATGCATCAACGGAGGTTGAAGTACATCACATACGACTTTCGAGACAAAGTTTTTGAGAAGACACGATTAAAAACTTAAGCGACGATGCTAATCCTGTCAGCAGGAGAATTACCGATCAGGATGCGATAGCTTGTCACGTGATCCTGCAACGACACGAATCATGCCAAGGAGAAGACACATGTCTCCGTGTTCCCCCTATCTCAATAACAACGAATACGCCATGTTCGACATTCCATGGTAATGTCATCTAACAACTGGTCGTCACATGAAACCCCAGGTAAAGTCCTTAAATTTCTTTTATTGAAATTTCGACTTTCACATTTACTGAGTAGATTTTCGCATCTCTACTCCTCTTAATGGTCATTGTATCACGATCATTTCTTTCAGTATAGCAAATATTCATTTGCTTTATTTCTTGAAAATTCGTATGTTACGCATGCATCATTTGTTACGCATGTGGTTTCGTTTCGAATAAGCGTTTCATCAAAGTTCAAATATTATTTCTCTAATTCTAATTATTGATTTGTGATTCGAATGACCTGCATTATTGTAATTGTTGGCTCCTTTGTTATCAAGTCAACACATTTTCTTGAAATTTCTTTTTCTTTTCAAAATACATACATGGTTTTTCGTTGTGACCATGCCGAAAGATTCTTGTCGATACATGTATTTATTGTTGGCTTACGCCGAAACCAAAATTTAGTTGTTTGAAACTTGTTCATTACGCATATTCAATTCAACACACCATATGATGTATTGAAAGCATCATATTCAAATTCGTATTAACAAGTGTTTCATTTGTTTCGAGTCGTAGTAGACTTGTTTGATCTACGACTCCATTAAGTCGTTTGATGATTCCGACACCATGTGATGGTGATTTTCACTAGTTTGAAGCTTGCGCTAAACTCGTTTACGCATCTCATGCACAGATTTAATTAATTATTTATTTATTGATTTGCTTTAAATCCGCTTCGATTTATCATATTTATGCGGTCTTAACACAATTGTGTGTTATGACAATGGTACACAAATTCATTGCATATTCTGGTGTACCTACTAACGGTTCTTTCAACATCGATCGAATATTTTGCGATATTTATTGTTTCTTCATCTTCGATCGAAAACAGTAATTCTTTGATGTTCCATCTTCAATTGAAAATCTTATGATGACGTTTGAATCAAATTTTCAAATTTGCTTCATTGTACTTTCGCTTGACTTCAAACACGGTGAATTTGTTTGATCACTGCTATTATTGAATTGTTTCATTCACTACGACACCTTGTGGCGTCGGTATAACCTGCAGCTTGGGCTGATCATGATCGAGCGTTTCATGCAAAACTATTTCATTGAACTTGTTGATTCTAAGTTCCATTTAGCGGATGTTATCGTTTCTAGAATTCATTTACATATTGTGAATGTTCGTTTGGAATTCTATTGCTCGAAATTCCTCTTTTATTGGACCCCTGTTAACTTGGTCAGTATGTCTCGTTTCCTTTGACATTATTCGTATTTACTTACGCATAACGTAACTCTAAGGAGTTAACGTAGTCTAAATTTCGAGGACAAAATTTCATTAACAGGGGGAGAATGTGACAACCGGTGATTTACGGCTCCTAATTACGTGATTAACAGACGATTAACGCGACTACGACAGATACCGACATTATTTTTACACGTTTTTAACTCTGAAATATTATTTTACTAGGCTACGGTGATTTCGGTTTTAAAAACGTGTCTCGGGCCACTTAAACATGAGATGGGCTTGTGGGCCCTGGGCCCAAGCCCAAAACCCACAAGCCTAAACCTGCACATAATATATTAGACCCTTTTCCTTAAATATCTTACCAATGTCTTATAAAATCTTACAAAATCTATACAAATCTCTACAAGAGATTGTGTCTCAAAATATGAAACCACAAAATCTTACAAGATCCACACAAGATCTGTTGAGAGATCTCAACATCTCTATATAAGACCTTATGCCTTTTATTTCTCATTCACAAACAAACACACAGAGAAGTCATCTTCTCAAATAGAAAACCCTTGTTTTCTTTGTCTGCATATTATACAACACACCCACACTCTACAACAATAACTCATCTCTCAAATGCTCACATAAACCCACTGCCAAACACCCCCTACCTCTCGATCTCCTTGCCAGCGAGCAATGGGGAGGAGCCAGCTACCATTTCCGGCGAGACACCCCCCCTTCTCGGTTCCCATTTCCGACAACACCCACCACACCCTAACCCCTTGTTAATTCCTCATCTCCGGTGACCGGAGGTTCCGGCGGTGGCGCGATGTCAAGAACAGAGAGAGAGAGACCGAGCAGAAGAGGGTGACAGCGGAAGAAGGCGCCGCCGTCTGCGGCTGAGCGACGGCGGGTCACGACGGCGGCGACGGTACGGCTGTTGGTCCGACGAGTTTCACGGTTTGCGTCAAGATTTGGTTCAGATGTTGATCAGACCCAAGTACGTGTCGGGTTCTTCTTTCGGGTATCAGTTGCTTTGGTTTTAGGTCACGGCAGTGGAGGTACAGATTCAAGTGGATTTCGGGTTAGATATTCAGATTTGTGTCGGCTTTTTCGGGTTACATTTCGGCTCGGGACTCGGCTCATTCAAGTTCAGTCAACATATGTTTCGGGTTTGCTTTGGGTTCGTGACTCGGTTTGGTCGACTCGGTCAACCGAGTCAACTCAGTCAGCGCAGCAAGTCAACTCAGCCGGTCAACTCAGTTGACCCGGTCAACTCAGTTGACCCGGTCAAACCGTTCGACGTTTCGACACTGATTTGGTAAAGATATACGTCGCGATTATTTCGTTATTTTTATAGTTTATATCACGTGATAACGAGCTCGAACCGACTGACTATAATTTACATTTGATATATATTTGACAAAATTACATATAGTTTAATTGAATCTTGATTGAATAATGTTGGATTTTGATACAATAACGACAACCTGTGTTGTCGGGGGTGTCCAAAAACAGAGGAAACTCTACCCGTTTTTCGAGAAAAACCGTAAACAAAATGTATTTTATATAATAAAGTGAACTTACGGATTCGAATTAAGCTACGAAACAAATGTGTTTATCGCGATTGTTTTAAACAAGATGACTATTCGGAATTATTTACGACAATAAATATCGTTATTATATTTATTCTAAACTTCGAAATTTCGACAATTATTTTATAAAAAATAAATGTAGATTGCATATTTATTTAGAATGTCAAGCTGCACGACACTCCTTCTCTAAGATAAATGTAGTTTACATTTATTTCAAACTTTCATACAACACGAAATCGTTTTATAAAAATAAATATAGAATATATTTATTTCAAACATCGAGCAATACGAAACCGTTTCATAAAAATAAATATAGTTTATATTTATTTCAAATACCAAACCACACGAATTCCTTTATAAAAATAAAAATAGTTTTATATTTATTTCAAACTTCAAACAACTCGATGATACTTTCGCAAAATAAATATAACTTTTTATATTTATTACAAACGCCGAAACGGTGTATACGTATATTATGGCAAATATATCCAAGACGCAATATATATAATACAAGTTTATTATATATTACTTTCGTACGAATATTCCTATATACACAAACGACTTCTCGGGGCGACAAAGTTTAACTTAGTCATTTCCATTAACTTAACAACTTAACCGTCGAATCGTTCGGTCAACGATTCGGTAGAGCTCGGTGACACGTAGTTTAGTTACCGCTTTTATTTAGAAACTTATAAGATATTCCATGTTAGGAATATTGTAGAATGCACGCTAGCGAGTCTCGTCTTGGAAACGACATCACGAAGTCGTAATTAGCTAGCTTTGCACAAGGCAATTCAGGTGAGTTCATAACCCCACCTTTTTACGGTTTTACATTTTCATAAATGTTTTCGGGGTGGAAAGACATGCACTTTTTGCAAAGCATACAAGGTTTTCAATAAACATGAATTACATATTTCTAAACCATTTTACAAACAAGTTTTAACTGACACAAATGGTTTACGAAAAGCTTATGTTCTATACCGGTTTTTCAAACAAGCGTATTTTTCGAAATGTGCATACACACGAATTCTAGTTTTCTAAACTACGGGAAAATACAAGTACAAAGAGGTACATTAAACTAAGGAATGACACAAAAGATCATGTCACGAATAGGGTAACATAAGCACCATTAATCGTGTACATACTAAGAGCACAGAACAAAAGGTTAGATCTAATGGGTTTCAGGCAGCCACACTCTTGGTCATAACTAGTACCAAGCAGTGCTTTTGTGTCTCAGTCGTGAATCGACTACTAAAAATGCCTATGGTTTGGATGCTTCCTATGTCGTTACATATGTTAGTGGCCTCGCGAACCATTAGCGATATCGTATTCCTTACATATACAGAACTCAGTTTCAATACGTCTTTACAAATTACATACCATGTTTTATACAAATTCGAAGCATAGGATTATGCATGCATGTCGTCAATGTCGGGGTGGGCATTGACGATTATACAAGTTTTACAAACACAAGAGTTTACAAAAGCAAGGTTTTTGCAAATATAATGCGTTACAAATACAGAGTTTCCATATAACATGACAAGAAAATGATTTTAAACTCGTTTTCTCAACATTATTTCAAAAACCGGTTATTCAAAAAGATTTATTTCAAATCTTTTACAAACAAACTATGAACTCGCTCAACTTTATGTTGATTTTTCGCATGTTTCTTTCTCAGGTTTCATTTCAAAGTTAAGGCACGGTTGGGATAGGAGAACCATGAAGAGTCGATTACTTAGTGGGCGTTCATTTTCTAGAAGTCTTAGCTTTATTTGCTTCCGCTGTGCAATGAAGATACCAGTCCAGTCACGCCAGCTCTGATAATTTCGGGGTGTGACAGATTGTTATCAGAGCTATAGGTTACAGCGAATAAGGTTTTCTGTAGGAATACCTCGGCTCTAACCTTAATTTTCTCTAGGACTTAGACTACTGAGACTTTAAATACGTACATAATTCCTAAGACTCGAATATGGTCTCCAACCGTTGCCAAAGAACAAACAGTCAAAAATTTTGTTTTCAAAACATACGCTAAAGTGGTGTTTTACACACAGTACACAAAACAATTACATACAGTACACAAAACTCTGAGAGTTTAGGAAACATGCATTTGAGACCTTCAGAAACTTATGTTGCAGTTCATTAAAGGTCAACACGTAGGTACCACGTCCATTAACTCGGGCAACCGCCAGTATTATGTTGTCTATGCTATTTTAGTTAATTGAGCAGGTAACCTACGCAAAACGAAGCACGGGCGTGCAAGAGTACACGAGTCTCAAACGATGCATCAACGGAGGTTGAAGTACATCACATACGACTTTCGAGACAAAGTTTTTGAGAAGACACGATTAAAAACTTAAGCGACGATGCTAATCCTGTCAGCAGGAGAATTACCGATCAGGATGCGATAGCTTGTCACGTGATCCTGCAACGACACGAATCACGCCAAGGAGAAGACACATGTCTCCGTGTTCCCCCTATCTCAATAACAACGAATACGCCATGTTCGACATTCCATGGTAATGTCATCTAACAACTGGTCGTCACATGAAACCCCAGGTAAAGTCCTTAAATTTCTTTTATTGAAATTTCTACTTTAACATTTACTGAGTAGATTTTCGCATCTCTACTCCTCTTAATGGTCATTGTATCACGATCATTTCTTTCAGTATAGCAAATATTCATTTGCTTTATTTCTTGAAAATTCGTATGTTACGCATGCATCATTTGTTACGCATGTGGTTTCGTTTCGAATAAGCGTTTCATCAAATGACTAGTTATACATTAGTTATACATTATGCTTAGATAGTAGTACGCACGCCAAGTGTTTGATGAAATGACTAAGAGATGATATTATATGAAAATGTATGCAAGTAGTGGATGAACATACATATAATGTGTAAATGACTAAATTGTTAGTAAACTTACACAAGGAACATGTGTAAGATTGAATCCATGTGGAGGTTTTGTTGATATCTTGTTTGGGTAGAAATGTGCACTAGTGTCTTTCATTGTTCACCCACATTGTATGGTACACATTATGTGCTTAGTTGATGGTTTAGTTGGGATTTCGAAATGAAATTGGTGTTAATGTATAGCAAGTAAGGATGGTAAAATCATGTTGATTATTTACTCCAAATACGGTCGTCCATTACGGGATCCCGAAAGCTTTAGTATATGTTGTATTGATAATATATATGTGTGTATGTATGTAATTGATTGATCATGTGGTAGTAAGCATATTACATCATGAATATGGAGTGTATATAATGTCATTGTTATAGCCTAATATGATGATACGGATATAGGAGGTTAAGTCGAAAGTTCACTTGACAAACCGTTGACTTCTGAAAGTCAACTAAGCATAAGAAGCATAACTAGACTTGTTGTCATAATTGTAAGATTTTAGAAAGTCATATGGTATATGTTATGTCAATATGTGTTATATAGAATGACATGATGAATTATATGAGTTTAAAAGAATGTGATTTTGAATATAGGCCTTATGTATGTTAGAATTGACTAATGAAGGTCAAATGTGAGATATGCATTTGTTATGATCGTTGAAATGTAATATCTCGTATGCTAACAAGAATGTAAATGCAGTGACATGTATGCATAAGCATTTGGTCAAAGTGACGCAAGCACGGAAGGCTCACGGGTCAAAGGGACACAAGGAAGCGAACGCGAATACGGACGCAAATAGGTAAGTGATTTCCGGAATCATTTCTTAGTTTATTTAAGAAAAGTTGTGTATTAGTTATTTAAGCATGATAATTGAAGTCTAATAAGGTTTGATTATATAGTAGTGAGGATTTTCGTTAAGTAGACCAAACGGGTCAAAATGATGATTTATTGTAATACGGAATGGTTGCATAAGTAATGACGACGGTATTATAACCAGGTAATGGATAAAATTGTACGTAAGCATGCTAACCGAGAAACGGTGACGCGGGGTAATGGGCAAGAGGTTCGGTAGTAAATTATGCGTAAATGAATAAACAATGTCATAGATGGAGATTGTACTATTTAATGTCCAATTAAGTAATAAAGAATGAATTTAACGAATACCGGGTATCGGATGCGTAAACCCTAAGTACGACACTCCGGATAATGTAAAAGTATTATGGTCATAATGTTCGTGTAAGTTTTGAGTTAAAAGGAATGAGTTATTTGATAAAACATGAACGGGTCGGATAAATCATAAATGAATAATAAGCCGATAGCGCGTAAGTTAAGAATTTCCTTAATCCGGATATAGAATTTCAAGTTCACATGATAGAATGTCAAATTACGAGCATGTAGGAAGAAACGGGAGGTTAAACGGGTAAACGGTTCAAAAGTTATGCGCGTTTTAGTGCGTACGGATGACGAAACGGAGCTGCAGAAAAATGCAATATCTAGAGGGCGTCGCCGACGGCCTTAGGGGCGTCGCCGACGGGCTCTACAAAGTTAGTTTTTGGCTGACGGGTTATTTGACTGTCTACGGAAGTTTTGGGCTACGGGCATTTGCAAGGGTCGTCGCCGACGGCCTCCCCAGGTTCAAAAACCTGAAATTTGTTATCTAAGTTGATTTGGGTATAGTAGGCTTCGGTTTGTTATCCGTGGACCACGACGGGCCTCCCAAACATGATTTTGATCGTTCCTTTGACGTTTATGGGCTATAAATCTAAGTCTAAGTACCATGTAATTAATGTATGGATATATAAGAGGTATGTAAGATCTTGAACGTGTACGTAAGAGTGTATGTACATATGTAGACGTGTATTTAAGTATATATGAAGGCACGTATGAGTGTATGCAAGTAAGTAGAGACGTAGTAATGTATGTAAGTATGTAGACTTGTATTTAAGTATATATGAAGGCACGTATGAGTGTATGCAAGTAAGTAGAGACGTAGTAATGTATGTAAGTATGTAGATGTGTATTTATGTATATGTGAAGATACGTATGTGTATATGTACGTATGTAGAGACGTAGTGATGTATGTGCGTACGTAGATGTGTATATGGTATATATGAGGGTACGTATGAGTGTATGCATGTATGTAGAGATATAGGAAGGTGTGTACGTATGTAGATGTGTATGTATGCATGTAAGAATGTATGTATGCATGATTTAGATACGTCGAGTAATACGTTATTAATAGTGTGCCTTGAGAATGAAAAGTAATGCAGGTACATTATTGAAGCCTCACCAGGATATGGATACACAGATGAAATGCTTAAAGTTAGAAAGATAACGAAATGGGAAGTGTACGAGATTGAATCTTGTTTATGTATTGTGTACTAATGTTATGAATGTATGTGGTGAGTGCAGGTTGTACGAATCACGGGCGGTTATCACGAGGAATAGAGATCGAAGACCGAGTCACAAGATAGATTGTACGGGAATAATTGAGTATGTGCTTTAGCAAACAGGACTTATACTTTATTTTTGTGAAAGATACATATTACAACGAACTTTCAAGTAGGTCAAACGAAATGGATGATTTGTTCATGAATCTGTTATGTGATGTATTTGCTTATACTGGTGGTTCTGGAGATGCTACATCAAGCAACACGAATGAAACTACACCGACATCAAGTGCAAAGAAAACTCTCAATGATGCTTTGAGTGTAGAGGGTGCCTATGGGACATACAACAAACCTCCAAAGTTGATGGCTATTGAAGATTACAATAGGTGGGCTACAAGGTTTGATGAGTGGCTTCAAGCTTTTACATATCCAAGCTGGAAAAGTTTAAAGAATGGTTACGTTAGAGGAGCACGGTTTGGTGAAAGTTTGACAGATACTGATGAAATTGAAAGTTATGTTGCTGAACAAAAGTGCATCGCATTGATTCATCAGTCTGTGAGAGATGACATAATTTCGTTGATAGAATATGTTAATTCGACAGATCTTTGGGAGAAACTGAGGGTAAAATGTGTAGGTAGTGCTGAGATAGTCAAAAACAAAAAGAAACTGTTAAGAAAAGAGTTTGATTTATTTGGTTGTTTAAAGAACGAGTCTGTTTCCAAGATGATTGAGAGATTCGGACATCTGAAATTGGAGCTGGCAAGACACAAAATTGTATATACTCAAGAAGAGTTGGTTGACAAACTGTAAGACTCGCTGCCGAATGAACAAGATTGGCAGTACTTTGCACTAATGCTGAAGAATACAATCAAGTCTAAAGAGTTGACAGTGGATCTGCTTATCGAAAGACTGGAAAGTCACGAGTTGGAGATCAAGAAATCTAGCAAAGTCAACAACTCATCTTATCAGCAGAATGTGGAGTTGTACTACAGAGGAAATCTACCAAAGACTGGTTCTCCAAGAACAGCATTTTCTGCAGAGAGTTCAAATAATGTGAATCAAGAAACTCCTCACAATGGTTTTCATAGTCGATCTTCTTCAACAACTCCAAGCCAATCTGCATCAAAGAATCTGTTCCAATGTAACATTGCTGTGGATCTGAAGAACGCTCAAAATTTCAGTGAAGAGTCAGCAAAACAACAGATGGTGTTCTTAGCGTCGGTGTTAGAATCGTACGAGAGCCTCGTGGCGGGCAAGATTGGAAACACCAACCTGACTAAGGAGGACTATGATCAAATAGATCCTGAAGAGATGGAACTGATCGATATCAGGTGGTGTATGGCCAGTGCAGTCCGGAGAGCGCAACGGTTCATGGAGATTACTGGGAGACATTCTATCGGTGGGCCGTCCACAAAACTTGGCTTTAACAAATCAAAAGTCACATGCTTCAGGTGTAAACAAAAAGGACATTTCAAACGTGAATGTCGTAACGCTCCTGCTGATGATACTGCAAATCCATTCCGCGAGGATTACTACAAAAGAGCAATCTATCATCAGAATAAATCAGAACCGCCCAGAATGAAGCAGCTTGAGGATGCCCCCAAAGAAAAATCAAGAGCTCTTGCTGTTATTCATGATGACGAAGGTTTTGATTGGAGTGAACTGCTACCAGAGGAAGTTGCAGTAGGATACGCTTTCGTAGCAGAAAAGATTATTCCTTACAAAGACACCAGAAATGAAGAAGAAAAATACCTCAGTAGAAAGAGTAGATCAGAATACAAGATGATCAGATTATCTAAGGTGTTCAGTGAAGCCAAGAGAGCAAAGAGATGGGATGCTGATAGAGAATGTTACCTTGATCCTCAAGGAAACATTGCTATTGATACGAAAACTCTTAGTCTAGAAGCTTTCATTGAGGAATTTGCTGAAGAAGAAGAAGCCTTACAGAGAGAATGGTGGGGAGGTGGAGAAGAGAAAGAAAAAGAAAAAGAGAATGAGAATGAGTCGCAGTCTAAGAAGATTGATGATGGGATTATTGATACTTCACAAGAATTCACCGCTGAAAACTTGGGGAAGATGGCTGACAAAGTGCTTGCTGCAAAGGAACTTGAGGTAGACTCTAAGTCTGAAACTGAGTCTAAAAGCAAGGTCAGTCCAAACATTTCAACAAGAGAGTCAGGTAAGAAAGTCAAAGGTGATAGTGACTGCAAAAGTTGCATGAAAAACTGCAAGTTTTGTAGTACACTCACTTACCTTAGTGATACAAAGGTTGAAGAACTGACAACAAGAGTCAGAAAGGTTAAAGATCAGATTCTATACCGTGATAAAATGCTAAAAGCTTCAAATGATCGAGCTAAAAATTTAACTGAGAAAATTGAAAATGATAAAATTGAAGTAGAAAGAATTAGGAAAGAGAATGAAAAGCTAATTCACGAAAATCGTCAACTCTCAGAAAATTTTGACAAACTAAAACGAACGGTAAAAGATTCTGATGAAAGAAACGGTAAAACCAATAAAGAAAATGATCATTTAACTGTAGTTCTTAGATACAAAGAAGAGCAAATCAACCAACAACTGGATGAGATTGCTAAATTGAAGCTTCAGTTTGAAGAAGCTAAGATTGAGAATGAGCGTATCAATCTGAAATTAACCAGTTACAACTCCGCAAGCTTTGTTTTACAACACATTGTTCCTAAACCCATCGGGAAAAACAAAGCAGGCGAAGATGTTTACTCGGATGGAATTGGGGTTGGGTATCATCAGGTTCCACCGCCAGTGTTAAACATTTTTTCAAAGAAAACATCCGGGTTGGTTAATGATGAAGATGAAACAAATGAAATAAAACTTCCAGAGTCAATTGATGTTACATTTTCTTCATCTGATGATAGTGTTCAAACTGAGATTGTGAAAGGCATGGCTGAAAGTGTTTTGAAGTCTGATAGTGATTCAGTTGAGGATGAAGAGTGTTTTCTGAACAATTACATTCCGAAACCAAAATCCAAAAACAACTTAAATGAAGAACCTACTCTTGTCATGTACAAGATGTCGGGATCGGATAAGTTGTATTCGGATTCTGAGTTTCCACTGGAAAATGTTAATGTTGCTAAATTGACAAATGTGTTCAAATTGGTTAAAATTGATCTGTCTGAGATTGAAGGTCTAAAACAGACGAAGAGGCAAATGAATTTTAAAAAAGATAAAGCTTACTACAAGAAACCTGTTGTTCCACCGCGTTTTTATAACAACAATCGAAACAGATGGTCGGGTGGTTATCAGGGTGGTAAGAATTATCAGAAAAAGAATGTTCAAAACAAGAAGTTTGCTGAGAAAAAGGTGTTTGTGAACAGTTCAAGTTCACTTTCTGATGAAGAATCTGAGATTTTTTCAAAATCAAACAAAGAGTTCTTTGAAAAGAAAGCATCGCAGCCTGAGTCTGAAGGCACAAGTCGGGTAGTTGACACCCGAACATGCTTCAAATGCAATCAAGTTGGACATATTGTACGAAAGTGTACCAACTTGAAGCCTAAGACTGAAGTTGTGATGAATTCAAGAAAGAAAGATGATGCGAAGGGAAAAGCTCCATTGGTTGTTGAGAAAAAGGTTTTGAAAAATGACAACACCAAGATCAAAACTGAACCTGTTAAGAATATGGTAACTAAAAATGACAAGTTTTACAAATGGGTTGCATCGTCTCAACAAACATGGAAGCCAAAAGTGGTTGAAAAGAAATCAAGTGTTCCAAAACCAAAGGTTTCTGAGACTGAAAAACAATCATCTTCTACTACACCGGTAAAGATGAATGTTCCTTTGGATCATTATGAGAAACTTGAAAAACAAATGATTTCTGAAAAGAAAAATGTTCAAAAGAAATACCAATCATCTGGTCAACCTCCAAAAAATGATTTCTTTTTATACAAAGAGGTTGGGATTGGGTCTGAAGAAAATTTGAAGATGAATGACAAAAACTTTCCATCTTTAATCCTAAAAAGAATTGTTGTTAACGTTGAGTTGCCTGAGTCAAAAGAGGCTTGGGTAGCATCCAAATCTAACTAAAGTATTTGTGATATGTGCAGGAGCTTCCAAGATCCGTTTCGCGATGGATTATGGATAGTGGAGCTTCTCGGCACATGACGGGGAAAACAGCCCTGTTGTACGATGTTAGAAATTTCAATGGAGGTTATGTAGGTTTTGCAGGCAATCAAGGTGGTAGAATAGTTGGTGAAGGAACGTTATCCAATGGGATTGTTACGTTTGAAAGAGTGAATTACATCGCCGAGCTTGAGAATAATCTTCTGAGTATTTCTCAGATTTGTGATAGAATGTATACCACTCACTTTACTGACAAAGAATGTTTGATCTTGAAACCAGGATTTGTTATCCCTGAAGAATGGATTATCATGAGAGCACCAAGAGTCAATGATCTGTACGTGTTGGACATGAGTGTAGCAACTACAACCACGGGTCAGGCTCATTGTTTTGTGTCAAGAGCAACTGAGAAGGAATCGCAATTGTGGCACCGGAAGATGGGTCATATACATCTTAGAAAAATGAATCACTTGGTGCACAATGACTTGGTTACTGGTGTTCATGTCAAAGGTTTTCATCTTGAGGGAGAATGTATTAGTTGTGTCAAAGGCAAGCAGAAAAAGAAATCACATTCTCAAAAGAAAGTCAACTCAGTCTCAAGACCTTTAGAGAGACTTCATATGGATCTTTTTGGTCCAGTGAACGTCAAAAGCATCACTAGTGATTACTATTGTTTGGTTGTCACAGATGATTTTTCAAGGTTTTCATGGGTTTCATTTCTGAAGTCGAAAGATGAGACGTTTGATAGTTTGATGGCGTTGTTCAGAAAAATTGAAAACCTGTACCAAAGGCGTATCAAAAGAATCAGAAGTGATAATGGTACTGAGTTCAAGAACAACAAGATGGAAGAATATTGTAATGAAAGAGGTATATTGCATGAATTTAGCGCGCCTTATACTCCGCAGCAGAATGGAGTAGCTGAAAGAAAGAACAGGACGCTAATTGAAACGGCCAGGACGATGCTTGCTGATTCGAAATTACCAGTCAATTTTTGGGCAGAAGCAGTGTCAGCCACTTGCTATACACTCAACCGGGTTCTCACTGTAAAGAAATTCAACAAGACATTTTTGAGTTGATCAATAACCACAAACCAAATTTGAAGTATCTTGAACCGTTTGGGTCACCCTGTACTGTTCTAGAGCCTTTTGGAAAGTTTGGTCCGAAGAGTATTGAGGGAATATTCATCGGTTATGCAAGTCCATTAAGCCGAGTCTTCATTCCAAGCCTGAAGCGGATTATTGAAGCTCACAATGTTGAATGTCAAAGTAATACAATGCCTCCGCAGAATCCTGGAGATTCATGGCGTTTTCATTATGACACTTTGTGGGATTTGTTTGATATGGAAGAAGAAAAGGAAGAAGAAGAAGATTTCTTTGACGAGTTGGATATTCTGAGAGAGTATGAGTCTTCACAGGAAAGGTTCCCAGCTGAGTATTCAAGACGACCGTAACAAACTTCAAATGATAATGAAGCAGGTCGAGCAATGCTGGAGAACATGATGATATTCAACAAAATGAAGTTGCTCCTGATAATCAGACGGCAGACAATGATAATCAAGAATCTGATAACATGCCAGTATTTGATCATGGTGATTCAGATTCTGAGGGGGAGCAAATCCAGATTTCAAGTCAAACAAACCCAGTCAATGAAGAAGGTGCAAATCAGAATGTTACTAATCTGGAAGGCGAGGTAGATGTTCCAGGCGAGGTGATGCCAAGAACTCTTTCATACCATCCAGAGGAGTTGATAATTGGAGAGTTACAATCAGGCGTTCGCACTAGGCGTCAAATTGACCAAGGTCTTACTTGTTTTTATTCTACAGTAGCACCTTTACAAACTGAGTTTTCACTAAGTTGTTTTATTTCGCAGATCGAACCGCGAACATATAAAGAGGCGCTAACTGAAGATTCTTGGGTCAATGCTATGCAAGAAGAGTTGAGTCAATTTGAGAAGTTAGGAGTGTGGAAGTTAGTAGACTTGCCTGATGGTCACAGGAAGATCAACACAAAATGGGTGTTTAAGTGTAAGAAAGACGATCGAGGGGTTATTATTCGAAACAAAGCTCGACTTGTAGTCCAGGGTTTCAGTCAGCAGGAGGGTATAGATTTCACCGAAGTGTATGCTCCAGTGGCTCGACTAGAAGCAATCAGAATCTTCCTGGCATTTGCATCTTGGAAAATTTCAAAGTTTATCAGTTAGATGTAAAATCGGCGTTTCTCTACGGGAAGGTAAAAGAGGAGGTATATGTCGGACAGCCACCGGGCTTCACTGACCCAATCCACAAAGACAAGGTCTACTTGCTAGACAAAGCGTTGTATGGTTTACACCAGGCCCCGAGAGCTTGGTACGAGACATTGTCTCAACACCTGCTAGCCAACAGCTTCATTCGTGGAAAAGTGGATGCCACTCTCTTCACCAAAGAGGTCGACGGACATCTTCTGATCGTTCAGATATACGTGGACGACATCATATTTGGGTCAACAAATGAGAATCTGTGCAAAGATTTTGAACAAGTTATGAAGCAGAAATTCGAAATGTCATCGATGGGTGAGATGAAATTCTGTTTGGGTCTACAGGTTGATCAACTACCCGAGGGAATTTTCATACATCAGACTAAGTACGTTCATGATATTCTAGAGAAATTTGGGATGTCAGGATCTACTCCAGCTGCCACCCCATTAGCGACGAATCATGGGATAAACCCAGATCTCACCGGGGACAGGGTAGATGAAACGCTTTATCGTTCCATGATCGGTTCGTTAATGTACTTGACTGCTTCAAGACCCGATATCATGTATCCAACCTGCCTCGCAGCAAGGTTTCAGTCTAATCCTAGAGCTTCGCATATGGTGATTGTGAAAAGGATATTACGCTACCTGAAAGGAACTCCATCATTGGGGTTGTGGTATCCAAGAGAAGGCGATTTCATGCTCGAAGGATATTCTGATTCTGATTTCGGATGCTGCAAAGTTAACGCTAAATCAACAACAGCGGGGTGCCAGTTTTTCAGACCAAGATTGGTCACCTGGAAATGTAAGAAGCAAACCTCTGTGGCTCTATCCACATGTGAAGCGGAGTATGTATCTGCTAGCAGTTGCTGCTCTCAGATCTTGTGGATCCAGCAACAGATGCGCGACTACGGTTTGCAATTTCTTAACACCCCTATCTTTGTTGATAATGAGGCAGCGATTAACATAACTAAAAATCCAGTTCATCATGCTAAAACTAAACACATAGAAATTCGTCATCACTTCATCCGAGATTGCTTCGAGAAGAAGTTGATACGAATTGAGAAAATCCACACTGACAATCAGAAAGCTGATTTACATACCAAAGCTTTTGATAAAACTCATTTTAAATATCTTTTAAAACTGAATGGTATGATGCTTTTATCGGTGTCGGATGGAATAATTGGCGTTGATGAAGGTACTGTTGTAGAGGACGATGAGAAACAATCTGCAATGGTTTGTCGATTTTTTACTTGTTTTGGTATTTAGGGGGAGTATAGGGTAATATTTTCAGAAAATACAAAAACAGTAAAAATTTCAAAAATACAAAAACATGAGATATTTTCAAAATACTAAAACAATAGAAAACCATAAAAGAGCTTGTGTAAAAAGGGAAAATGATAGTACATTGGCTTGACAGTTACGGTATGCTAAAGATTTGTAAAGTATAAAGCGTTAAACAGTCTCGCTGATGATGTGCCGATAGATTTTTACACATTTAGTAGGTTTGTTCGGGATATAAACATAAAAATTCAAACTTGCTTATTTCGTGGGGAACACTACTTGGATATATAGGTAACCCCTGAAATCTCGTTTGAAAGGTCCCTCTTTCTGAGATACTAGGTCTTTATGCTCAGTGATATCTGGGGTATTATTCCGGGACTTCTGATAATGCGGAAGCAATGGCCTAGTCCCCGAATAATACTTTCTGCATTGCTTGAAATATAGCGCCGCCCTCAGCATAAAAAAATGATGAAACATTGAAAAATGCTAATCATGTGCTGTTGTAAAAAAGATCCTCTAAAGGGGACACACCTAAAGTCGAACCGTCATCTCTCTGCTGAACGGAAGTTCTGACCTGAGCTCTCACGGTTTCGCATCTAACCCCTTACAGATATCATCTGTGGTATACTCACCTGTAAGACTGAATATTGGGATCTGGATACGGGAGTATATTCAAGAGGTGGGACACATGAATGAGTTTAAGTTCTTAATTCACTTAATTCGTATCCTGAACATATTGAAAAATTGTGTGAGAATTTAAGTGGATCAGCATATCGACAATCTAAGCGAATTGTTTAATTCTGAGTATGAAATTAAAGCTTAACGGTACTAGTGACTTGTCAAATAGCTGATATGATTCCCTATCACACTCACCAAAAATATGTTTGTATATAGTTTACTTTCATTGTATTCTATTTATGCATTTTATTTCTGTCTTAGCTTTCTAGTTTAGAAACTTTATTAAAAATTCAAAAAGATTTTATTTCTGTTTTATTTTCCGACAAACCAGAGTAGAAAGTTGATTGTCAGATTCTCAAATTTGAAGCAGATGCAGGAAGTTTCTGGACTGGAGGATGAGGAGAGCTTATCTTGATAAAAATCTGATTGTTGAAAAGTCAAAAACAAGTTCATTAATTTGAAACTTGTTATTTTCAGAAAATGTTTTTGAAAAATGTTTTACTAAATCAGTTTTCATTTTGTCTAAGATCAACCAAGGTCATTAAGTTGGACTTGGTAGATAAATTGAGTAATCAGGGTCATTAACTTGGACCTGAATACTTAAGTGGATTTCTAAAATTGATAGATAATGAGATTTATTGTTGAAAGACAATAGATTGTAATGTTATATATTTGAGAAACAGGTAATAGGTTGTGAAAGATCCCCATGGCAAAGAAAATGTCAAAGATTGAACCAGAATTCAAGCCTCAGCTTATCGAGAGGAGGAGTCTGCGAAAGGGGGAGTCAAGATTCTGGATCAACATTCAAAGGGGAGATTGTAGATTAAAGTTTGAAGATAGAAGATTGGAGGGAGCTTTACAATGTCAAAACAATTTGGAGCAAGAGAACGATCAATCAAGACTAAAGACTGAAGACAGGATGCTAAAGACTTCGTCAACATCCAAGGGGGAGTCTGTTGGTGCACTGATGTCTGTTAACTTCGTCTTTATTAAGTCTTGTATTGTATCAATTAGATCAGGGCTCGAAAAACGAGAAAACAGTATTTTGGAGTAATTCCGCTTGAAATGATCATGTGACATTTCAAACGGAATTAAGGTTTCAAGCGAAATTAAGTTATTCCGCACGGAATTAACTAATTCCGCATGAGCTTGTAATTTCGCTTGAGTCGGTTTCAAGCGGAATTAGACGTCTATAAATACTGTTCATGACTGATCATTTGGAACGGAATTATATGTGTGTGTTTGAGAGCCGAGGTGCTGCCGAATTGTAATCAGATCTGTAAAAGCTCAGGAAATCAGTAATAGATAAAGATTAGAAAGTATCAAGCTGTGTTGACATCATTTACATTGATTCCGCCTTTGTTTTTTATGATGAACTACTCAGATTGACTCGTTAGGGTCACACGACGATCCAACAATAAGTATGGGCGGCCTTTATGTTATGATTTAGAAGTTAGACCATTGGTATTAGATTTAGTGAACCTAGTACTAATTTGATTTTAAAAAAATAATAATAAAACATTACTAAATTGCACATTTTTTCGAGCTCGAACAGAGTACATGAATTCTCAGAGACGCGCTTGATATAAGCACTTTGTCAACTTTATAAAAGGGTAAATGGTTAATTTTATAAGAAAAAGAGAAATATATAATTGATTTTAAGGGATGGGTAATACGTAATAAAAGCTTTTAATAACAGTGTTTCAAAAACAGGTAAATACCGGCCGGTTATACCGGTATTACCGTTTCTAGATATAAATCCGGTACGAAATATCCCGGTAAATAAGTGAAACGGCATATGGTTTGTACCGGCGGTAAAATCCCGTATACCGGTTTGAAACGTAATACCGGTACCGGCCTAAGGTTATTTTAGTTTGGATTGTTACTTATTTTTATTATATATGTTACTTATCTTACGTAATTTTTATATATTATAATTATTCGTAACTAAAACTTCTTATTTGACATTGTTGAAACGAAAATAGTTATCCTCTAGTTGATGAGGATAGCGATAATAATGAATTTAATCTTTTATGTGATCATGAAGTTGATGTATTAACACTAAAATGGCTTAAACATATTGTACATTTTCATTTAAAAGAGCTTGTTGGAAAATTGAATGATTTTCAATTATTTTTTGGATTATTTTTTTTATTATGGATTATTTTTTAATATGTAATCATGCATTTTTAGATTAACTTTTGAGTTGATGTTGTAATTTATGAAATTATAGAGTTAACTAGTCAACCCGGTTAAACCGCTCGGTACAACCTGATTCAACCGGTTGAACCATTTTTTAGACTAATCCGGTTTAATTTAAAAACCGGTTTTTAAAACATTGTTTAATAAGAGGAAGGGTAAATTACACTTTTCGTCCTTATGTTTGTACCGGATTGCAACGGATAGCCTTTAACTTCAATAATTACAGTCACAATCCTTTATTTGCAAAACTCGTTACACTCTACGTCATTTAGTACTAACCAGATTAAAATTTTCAGTTAAGTTTATTCACTTAAGGGTATTTTGGTCAATTCATGTTTTTATTTAAATGTTTAATAAATAAAACCAAAAAAAAATTGCATATACACTTCATCTTCCCCAATTTCCTAACCCTAAAACCCTAACCACCGCTTCTTGCCACCACTACCTTATCCTGTCGCCACCACCACCACATCCTGCTGCCACCACTCCGGCCACCGTTCACCAGTCGGGCCACCACCACGTCACACCCACCGCCCCTAACCCTTTGCAGATCTGATAAGATACACCACTCGTCGGCAACATACAACTTCTCCCGGAAATTTTGAACCTCTTTTTCTCTCCGATCCGTCAAGCCGTCCAGATCTACATTCAAAAACTCGAACAACTCCTTATAATGCGTCGTTTCCAGCGTTGATTCTTCTGACCACGCGTCACTGACTACCTGTTGATTTTGAACCTCCTCCTCTATCTGATTGTTCTGATCCTTCACGGTGTCCATATCTACCGTCAAAAACTCAAACAATTCCTTTTTGTGTGCCGTTTTCATTACCGGATCTGATAAATTTGTTATAGCTAGGGTATTTTGGCAGTGCTGGCGGTGTGGTGACTGGAGGCGGCAGAAGAAATTAAACAGAGTCGTATTCAGGTCCATTAAACTAATGGGTTTATAATTAGATTCAGGTCCATTAATATGTAGTTTAGTATATTTAAATTAAATATTTGTATTTTGTATTTAAAAGTTATAAGGGAAAGGGTAGTTTGATCATTTCACAAGAAATGATAAAACTTAACGAAAAAAATTTAACCAGGTTAATGCTAAAGAACATAGGGTGTAATGTGTTTAACAAAGAAAGGATTATGACTGTAATTATTGAAGTTAAAGAGTATCTATCGCAATACGATACAAACATAAAGGACGAAAAGTGTAATCTTAAGGAGTCTCCTCTTGAGTCGATGGTACTACTAACACATGGGTTATGGGAACTTACATGTCCTGTTAATGTTAAAAAGAATAATATGAATGGATAGTTTTACAAAGTGTTCACCTAATAAAGCTTATAATGATCAATTAGGAGAAGCATCACCCAAAATAACTAATTAAGGCCATTAGTGTCGTAAGGACCTAAGACTAATAGTGAAAAATTAAGAGATACTATGACTTATTAATACCTCATTTAACACATTAAGCCACAATATGAGTAATTACTACCCAATGTAACGTACTAAGGCATATTACTAACTAATATGACTTATACTACCATCAATGTGGGGCTAGCCTACTTGATAAAGGTATATGTCTCTTACAGGTGAGGTCACTGATTCAAACATTGGTAAAGGTGATTAATTTAGGATTATTGGAGTTATAGAGCAGGAGCAAGCGGAAAAAAAACACACACGGTTAATACTACCTAATATGACTTATTAAGACATAATAATATAATGTTAAATTAACTCATAAGGGCATCATTTGACTTACTGCTACATAATATAACTTATCAAGGCATAATATGAGTCACTAGTGTCTAATATGGTTATTTTATACAGAAGATGTTGTCCTTTATTATATGTATCAAGTATCATTGTTGCTTTGAGAATTGTTTTCTTAAAAACTGATGGTTGGCGTCCTTTTTTATAAAATGATACAATTGATAAACAACGGAAAACAAGCACAACATAGGATATTTTTCTGCCCACCGCAACGCGCGGGTTCCCACTAGTTTAATGTTAAATTAACTCATAAGGGCATCATTTGACTTACTGCTACATAATATAACTTATCAAGGCATAATATAAGTCATTACTGTCTAATATGGCTCATTAAGAAATAATATGGCTTATTACATATTTTTATTATGTTTATGCTCAAGCTCTTTTCAGGCCTTGTATAAATCCTTGTCGAATTTACACACAAGCAATCAACCATCACCACATCATCACTCCAGACACCACCTTCACCACTCCACCTCCACGCCAATACAAGGGGCGGTGTGCTCAGCGTTGGGGAAGCCCCACGCCACATGCTCACGCCCACGCCGTGTGCTCTAAAGAAGAGCCTTTTGACATTAGGATCCTTGTAGACATGATGAGTTTTATGTATAAAAACCGGGGCAACTTCCCCAAGCCATTTATATATATATATAACAGGAAGTAGATTTGGCCCATAGTTTTTTGAATGATGACTCCTGTAAAAAAAAGTAGAAACTAGATGAAGAGGTATGGTCCCAATTCCTTGCCTACATGGCAAGGACCACACCACTTTTCCATCCTATGTGGCGCTGACATCAACGAGATCATCCAGAAGCTTCTGGAAAATATCAAGGTGGCACCAAAGATGCTCCATCCGACATAAAGGACTATACGTGTCACCAGCCATCAAGCGCCAGGTAGGCCTGCAACGAATCAAGGAGCAGTCCGACAGCACCAGTACGACGTCTCCAAAATAGGCAAATGTAAGCGCGCCACGTGTACCACTACACTGACCACAGCAGAGGATACCAAGAGGATATTCCCCTTGGTCGGACAGCTGGCGCGCAACCACAGCTGGCACCACTGCTCCTCCCTCTCTCACCCTCCGGCTATAAATAGGACCCTTCATCATCCAGGTTGAATCACCTTGCTCTTTATACTCTCACACTTAACACACACTGTTTATTCTTCCTCGGAACAGTACTTATTCTCACGCCGGAGCCTGGTTAAGAGGGAAACCCCCATATTCCCCTCTTAACGAGACTAACGGTGTTGCTGTTTTGCAGGACCCAAGTCATTTCCACGAGTAAGAAAGGAGATTGAACCTACAGAAGAAATACCCCCACAGATTAACCCTGGTGTTAACCTGTGTTTCATCATTGGCGCCATCCGCTTTTAGCAAAAACCACTCTCATCTCTTTTCTTTTCGAAAAACACTCGTCAAAATGGCTGAACAAAACCCTTCTCACCCGGTAGATGGAGACGTTTCTTCTTTTGAACTCGTTTCGGACAATGCACACGTCCAAAGGGGCCAAAGGAACGAAATTATCCAAGAAGGGCCGATGAACAACGATTTTCCTAGTATCTTTGGGAGTGCATCCAGGGTTGTTACCCAAAACACAACTGGTGCTACTTTCCAAACTCCACCTAGGATCATCACCCAAACTACAAACGGAGCCACTTTCCAACCTCCGTCGGAGGTAGTCCAACAAACACCTCCACCAGTGCAAACACAGAGCCATGGAGCTGGCCCCTCAGCTCCATCGGACCAAACACAACTGAACTTCTCTGCACTATTAGGGCTACCCGAAGGAAAAACTCTGGCTTCCTGGTATGCCGAACAAGTGGCGTCTATAAACCTTGTCTACACACAGCTCAGTACGCAGCAAGCTCTGCTTCAAGCGCAAGCCAACCAGTCCGCATTTGTCACCCCACTGCAAAGGCCTTTGAGTGCTCCCATGCCTCAACAGACCAATGCATTCAATTTACGCCCTGAATCAGTACCTCCACCACACATCAGAAGGCCAAGCGCGCACGACACGCGCGACACTTACGGCGAAACGGAAAGCAACTACGTACAGTACTCTCACCAACCAAAGAAGCCAATACAAAGTCGTTTAGGTCCGCGCAACATAAACGATGAACTTGAAGATGACGAAGAGACATACAAAGAAAGCACAGTGTTCAGCAGGTTGCCACCAGAGCATGAAGCATACAAACCTCGCAAGCGCGCAGGTTATAACCCAAAAGCAGAGCACGATTACACTTTGAGCTATCGTCCAGACGACATGGCTGAGAATTCAAAATTCATTAGAGAGATCGCCACAGCTGCTATTGATAAAACGAAATTACCACACAACGTGGGCAAATACAACGGGTTGACAGACCCAGACGATCACCTTCAAGTTTTTAACGGTGCTGGAGCAACAGGCGGATGGAATTTACCAACTTGGTGTCATCTCTTCGCTCAAACCTTCGTCGGCGCGGCGCGCGTCTGGTTTGACAGCCTGCCAGCAGGAAAAATCAAATCATGGGTCGATTTCCGAGAGAAGTTCCTTGCACACTTCTCTCAGCAACGAAGACACACCAGAGACCCAGCTGATTGTTTAAACATATGGCGCAGAGACCACGAGAGTGTGGAAGACTTCATCACCAGGTACAACAAAGAATGTCTGGAAATAGGGGATGTAGGCGAAAAGATGATGCGCGCACACTTCATGAGGGCAGTCAAGTGCGATGATCTAATCAAACGTGTAAAGGGAAGAGACGGAGGACCCAAAGATTGGGAAACCTTCATCGAAGCGGCCAAAACCATTGCGCAGTCTGACAGATAGTTGACCGGTGACGACCACCGTCAACGCGGATACAACCATAACGACCGGCATAACAAGAAAGGCAGAAGCCAACCATGGAAAACATCCGGCCATAGAGAAAGAAACCCAGTAAGGGAGGATGCGCGCCATACAATCAATCAGATAGCTCACCGGAAAGAAGTGAAAAGGGAAAACAGGGAGAAACAGTGGACACCACTAACAAAGACCCCTTCCGAGGTCTTGGCCACTGAAAATCACCAGTTCAAGCCACCTCTACAAATGCGTAACAAGAGGGGCCAAGATCCAAATCTTTTCTGCGAGTTTCACAAAGACACAGGCCACTTAACCGATGATTGCTTCAGCCTCAAGCAAGAGATCGAAAGGGCCTTAAGAGATGGAAAGCTAACTCATCTGGTAAAAGGCGGAAAGCGTGATTACCGCCAGATTCAAAGAAGGGAAGAAGGGCCGGATAACAAAAAACTGCGGAAATTAGAAACCCATATGATTCAAGGAGGTCAGCGAAGACCTAAGAGAAACTACAACAAGCGCACACAGGACGATTCGTGGCGCGAAAGGCAGGTTATTTTCCCGGTTGTAAGAGGAGGCCCAAGAGAAAGAAGACCTATAGTCATCTCGGGCGTGATCGGGCACTACCAAACCGACTACATTTTCATCGATCCAGGGAGCACCGCGGATATCATATACGAACAATGTTTCAATCAATTCGATCAGGAGGATAAGGCACGCTTAGAACCAGTTGATTACCCACTCACTGGTTTCTGCAATGAAGCCGTCTTTCCCCTTGGACAGATATCATTCCCGGTGTTACTCTCAGATGGAAGGAATTCAAGAACAGAAGATGTCACATTCATGGTGCTACCCGCACATTCAAGACACGACATACTCTTGGGAAGAGAGTCCCAACGAAACTTCAGTATGATCTGCTCGGGTCCACATTCAGCTGTGGGATTCCCAACAGAAACGGGGGTAGCAATAATATACGCAAGAAAGGAAGTCTTAGCAACAGACGAACTCAGACCCGCAAAGGCAAGTAAACCAGCACCACGCCAGGAGGCAGAAAAATGGGTGTTAAACAGCGCATACCCGGAACAGACAGTAACCTTAGGACCCGCAATGTCCGATCTCACGCGCGCAGCGCTAAAAAGCTGTTGTTCCAAAACATGGATGTGTTCGCCTGGACACCGGCAGACATGGTAAGTGTTCCACGGCACATAGCTGAACACCGATTAAACGTCTCAGAAGAAGCAAAGCCAGTAGTGCACGCCAAGCGCCACTTGGGAGACATAAAACATGATGCTATGAAAGAGCAGGTGATGGAGCTGTTAAATGCGGGAATCATCAGAGAAGTCAGATACCAAACATGGGTGGCAAGCCCAGTAATGGTACAAAAGAACAACGGTAGCTGGAGAATGTGCGTAGATTGTAAGGATCTGAACAAGGCATGTCCACGCGACTGTTACGCCTTACCAGACATTGATGAAAAGATTGATTCGCTAGCAACATTCCGATGGAAATGTTTCCTTGATTGTTACAAGGGGTACCACCAGGTACAGATGGCTGTGCAAGATGAAGACAAAACCGCGTTCCGCACACCGACAGGGTTATACTGCTACACCAAGATGCCTTTCGGTTTAAAGAATGCAGGCGCGACTTATCAGAGGCTCATGAATGAAACTTTCCACGATGCTATCAGCAAGTACATCGAAGTGTATATGGATGATCTAGTCATTATGAGCAAAGAAGAGAATACAATGCTGATGAACATCCAGAAAACGTTCGACACACTGCGCGGAGTAAGTATCAAGTTGAACCCAGCGAAATGCTCTTTCGGCATGGAGGAGGGAAAATTCCTGGGTTTCATCGTAACAAGAGATGGTTTCAAAGTGAACCCTGACAAGATACAAGCAATCGAACGCATTCCTTCACCTTCGACGATCAAGGAGATGCAAAAATTGGCAGGGCGGTTGGCAGCACTTAACCGTTTCCTGGCCAATCACGCCGCTAAATCCTTCCCATTTATCAAAACACTCCGCAACTGCATGAAGAAGAGCCAATTTCAATGGACTCCGGAAGCCGAGAACGCATTCCGCGAGATGAAAGATTGCCTCATCAGGTTACCAACATTAACTGCACCGGTCAAGGGAGAACCTTTAGTGTTATACTTGTCAGCCTCCGACAGAGCAGTAGGAGCAGTGTTACTTGTCGATCGACAAGGTATCCAAACTCCAGTTTACTATGTGTCACGAACCTTGACCGACCCAGAAACCCGGTATGCCATCATGGAGAAACTAGTACTCGCATTGATCCATGCCTCAAGGCGGCTGCGCCGGTACTTTGCCAACCACGTCATTCACGTATTAACAAACTACAATATTGGCAACATCCTCGCAAGGCCAGAAATTTCAGGAAGACTAGCAAAGTGGGCAATAGAGCTCGGGGGCCATAACGTGGTTTTCAGGCCAAGACCGGCAATCAAGGGCACTAGCAGACTTCATGACAGAAGTACGTGACGACAAGGATCGGGAATGTAAAGCAATGGAAAAAGCCGAAAGACAACAAGTCGAAGAACCGTGGCTGTTATACACAGACGGCGCGTCTAACGAAGATGGCGCAGGCGCAGGGCTTCGGCTGGTGAGCCCTGACAAACATGAATTCACCTACGCTATACGTCTGGATTTCAAGAGCACGAATAATGAAGCTGAGTACGAAGCTTTCCTTGCTGGTTTAAGATTGGCGATCAAAATGGGAGTTAGACACATCGAAGCGCATGTGGACTCCATGTTAGTGGCCGGACAAATCAACGGGCAATATGAAGCCAAGGGAGATACAAGGCGCTCTACATGAATCAAGCAAAGACATTGCTACAAACCTTCTATTCCTACAAGGTGCACCACATTAATAGAAGCGAGAATAAACCAGCAGACGCGCTGAGTAAACTCGCCTCTACAAGTTTCCAACACCTGGCGAAGGATGTGCGCATAGAAGTTTTAAGCAACCCGTCAGTACCACTGAGAGAAGTAAGCGTTGTTCAAGTAGGAACAACGTCTTGGATGACTCCGATAATCGCGTACCTTCAATCTGGAATACTCCCGGAGAACAAAGCGGAAGCGAGAAAAATCCAGTACAAGGTAGAACATTATCAGATGGCTGATGGAATTTTATACCGAAAATCATACCTCGGGCCTTTGTTAAGATGTGTTGATCCAGAGGACGCAAATTATTTGATCAGAGAAGTGCATGAAGGGATCTGCGGCATCCACGCCGGACCAAGAATGGTTGTCGCAAAAGTGATGAATGTCGGGTACTACTGGCCCGGAATGCATTTAGACGCGATAAAAGCTCTGAGGAAATGCAGCGGGTGTCAGAGACACGCCCCAAAGACGATGCGTCCCAAGAACGAACTAGTACCCGTGACAACGGCGCGGCCGTTTCAACAATGGGGAATAGACATGGTTGGTCCCTTTCCTGAAGCCCCAGGAGCCGTAAAATTCATAATAGTCGCAGTCGACTATTTTACAAAATGGGTAGAGGCAAAGACGCTTGCATCAACCACAGCCACCGTCGTCAAAAGATTTATATGGGAACAAATCATATGCCGTTTCGGAGAACCACTCAGGATCATCACCGACAACGGAACGAACTTTGCCGCAGACAGTCTTCAACAGTGGTTTCAAGAGCTACACATTGAGCACACCTTCTCCTCGGTAGCACACCCGCAGGGGAATGATCAAGTTGAAGCCGTCAACAAGAGTATTGTCGACGGAATCAATGCAAGGTTGGGAGACAAAAGAAGAGGTTGGGTCGACGAACTGCCCAGCATCTTGTGGGCCCACAGGACGATGCCCAAGACAAGCAACGGAGAAACATCGTTTAGCCTTGTTTACGGGTCCGAGGCAGTAATACCAGCAGAAATAGGATTGCCGTCACCATGAATGCTCTCAATGAACCTGATCAACAACGAAGAAGATAGGAGGATCGACCTTGACCTCCTAGAAGAAATGAGAGAAATGGCGGCAATAAATGAAGCAAAGTACAAAATGAAGCTGGAAAAGTATTACAACTCCAAAGTCCGAGTCTGCACCTTCAATCCGGGAGAATACGTCCTCAGAGACAACGAGGCCTCAAATGCTGAAAAACCCGGAAAGTTGGCTCCCAAGTGGGAGGGTCCGTATGTCGTAGACGCAGTACTCGGAAAAGGAGCCTATAAGCTACGCACCATTGACAACAAGGAGGTTCCAAGAACTTGGAACGCTCAACAGCTGAGAAAATGTTATATGTAAAAAGGTTATGTAATCACAATGGCCGAATCGCCAACACATTTATAGTAATACAAGAAGTGTTTGGTTGTCTCTATATCATGCAAATTTCTTGTCACAACTGCATATATTACTTTGGGCATACACGAAAACATCAATGGCTTGACCATTAGGAAACGTTGTAGACCTCCAAGGCCTGTCACAAACAAAGTGCACAGCCGGATCAAATACACAACTAAAGCCTAACAAACGCCAAATAAATACTTCGTGCCCACATAAACACAAAAGCATCGAACACAGGACAAACAAACATTGTAAGCACCCCCAAGGCTGAGTACAGCTGGGTCCGCACAATAACCTGTAATTCGATCACTTCGTATTCACGAACCAACATGCGCACATAAACGACAGAATAAAACGTTGTAATAAACACAACATAACCTGTCAGCGCCATCATTCATTCGTGATACCTGAATCAAAGTAATTATACATGCACATATTATGACGTTAACAAAATTCGCAATAAAACGAAGGCAAATGTTAGCATAACAAACGTCAAGTATACCCAATCGATCAGAAGCACGACAGATAAGCAAAAATTAAAATTGTTCACAAACTTTTCAAATGATTACAAGGCCGTCTAAGGCCATACGCGGCACGCAGGCCGAAATCCTTCATTGGGGATGACTGGTCCCAGCACCTTCAACACCAAGCGCTTTCTTTAACAAGGCAACACCATCCGGCTTCTGAGATAGCTTTCGAGCAGCCTTAACAACGGCAAAATCCAAAGACGAGAACTCCTTACGCTTGGCAGCATATTTACCATCACAATCTTCTTTGTAAAGTTCGAAGTGGAAGTCCTTTTCACTGCTCGCGGCCGCAGCCTTCCCCTCAGCATAACCATACTTCCGACCACTATTGTACCCCGCTTGGCCTAATTCGAACATGTAAGTAGCAAGCTCGCGCGAGTTCACAATACGGTCAGCAAGCTGCAAAATACAACAAGGTAAGAAGGAAGTACAGTAAACCAAAAGACAAAATAAGCACAGGAAGCTACCAAAGGCACCGCGCGCGAGAGAAGCCACTTGCAATCAGCAGAAACTTCTTCAAGCAGAAGTTCAGAAGCCTTGCACTCAGCAGCCTTCTCCTCAAGGAGACGCTCAGCAGCTTTACATTCAGAAACCTTCTGCCTAGCAAGGTTCTCCAGTTTCGCAATACGATCAACATACTCTTTTTCTTTCTTCTCAAACGCAACACGCGCCTGTTGAGCTTCCTCAGCAATCTCTGTTTTTTCACCAGACAAACGCACAATAGCGTCCCGTTGAGTTTTCAGCTCGGCATTAGTACGTTCACAGGCAGACTCCCAGTCCTTTTGCTTTTGAGCGTTGGCTTGTTTCTCTTGAGCGAATTTCTGTTCGGCATCCGAAAGCCTCCATAGCAAACCCTTCTTATCAACATTAAATCTTTCCTTCTCCTCAGCAAACGCCTTTTTCTCATCCTCAAATTCAGCCGTCTCCTCTCCCATCAATCTCCATTCACGCACGATCTCTTGAGAAGTGGCGAGATGGTTAACAGCAGCACGCACGTGATCATCCAACAACTCAAACCGATTGCGTTTCTTTTGAAACATTCTCTCCGCTGGGGGGAGAGAGAGCGAGAAAAAGTCATGACAGTTACCCAAATCATTCATCCTGGAACCTTGGGTTAGATTCCAGCGAGGGGCATGAGGAAGATCATCACACGCAGGGTTCTGTGTATCAAAAGAATCAACACGAACATTCTCAAACTGAGGGCTACGGACAACACCTGAAGTAGCCCCACCACCATCACCCGGAGGGCGTTTAGTATAAATAGTTTGACGTGGAGCAGTCTGACTGGACTCCACTGTAACATCAACGCCCTTACCTCTACCATCGCCACCAGCAGTATCACCACCACCTTCACCCACTTGCTCGGTAATCACCTCATCTTCTTTTTTCTTCCCAAGATCCTCACGAGGAGGAGACGAGTCAATATTTCTTGACGGCGGAGAGGTAGGAGGAGTAATTTTTGAAACATCGATCACGCGCGACGTTTTCCCTGACTTGACACCTGAGACAAGAGAAAAACAAAATCAAAAACCAGCAAAAAATCCGAACGACAAAACCCACAATCACAAATGCCTCACCTGGAGGACCAGAGGCAGCAAATATTTCCTCCAAGAGATTCCCACGACCTTCACTAAATATACCCATATCAATTTCAGACTCGGATGGTGCAGGAGGGGTTTCCTTCTGGAGTTTAATCTTTTTAGAAGCAAGTAGAGCAGCAGCCTGCTCATCAAGCTTCCGTTTTTTGTCATCAAGAGCTTTTTTATGCATCAGTTCCGTCAAGGTAGCGCGGTCGTCCGGATCGGACCCATGAGGTTTCTCTCTGGTCCCTAAACCAGACAATGTATCAGAAACAACTACGTAATCTAGGACAGGAAGAGTAGAGGGTCGCTTACGAGAAGTACCAGCAGATTTTCCCTCAACCCTCTGCTCCTTCCTCTCTGGCTTATCAGCTTTCGCTTTCCTTCTCGTCTCCAGTTGATCAGCAGGCCCAACTGGATCCTCATCCTCATCACCAACAACCTCTTGAACAGGCTCATTAACAACAACCTGCGCGGGACCTGCACGCGCGGAACGAGAAGTTAGATCTCCGAAGGATCTACCAGAACTTCCACTCGAGAGAACAACAACTTCCTCTCGGGTGGGACCAATAGGATCATCTTCATCGGTGTCACCTAACACAACACTGGCATAAGCAACAAAACTCTCGCTGGTCGGATGCAAGAAACGACCGCGAATCTGATCCAACCAGGGTTGTTTGTCAGCCCTTTGCATCGCCTCAACCATGGCACCACCGGCTTTAGAATCCAGGACATTCAACAAGGTGTAACCCACTGCAAATACACAAAGATGAAGAGTAATGACGAACACAAGACAAAAACATATATGCAAAAGAGAGACAAAAGGTTATGGAAAAACACATACGTTTGCCATCATAACCATAAACTGGGACCCCCAACGGATGCTTAGGAATCCACTTCATACTCATACCGGCACCCACCAATGCCATCTCCTCAAGCTGAAGAATAGGAGTGGCCTTACGAGTCAACTTTTTATACCAGTCTTGTTCAGAAAAATCCGCAACCACATCAACCCTAGGGATACCTTCATCCACTGACCGGTAATGCATATCCATAGGGATAACACCCCGACGAATATAGAAAAACTTTTGCTTCCAGTCATGAAGACTCTTCAACGGAACAGAGCAAACAGGAGCAATACCGGTCCGGGCATTAAAAGAATAAAAACCGCTAGTGTACGTAACGGTATAAAAGACGTTGAACATCTCAAACGTCGGATCCAAGCGATTAGCCATGCAAACAAACTCAAAATGGGTAACACGGGGAAGCCCGATAGCATTAATTTGAGAAAGCTGGAGCCCGTAGTTCCTCAACAAGTCGGCGGTAAACTTGGTGATTGGAAGTCGGAAATTGCCCTCTCGGAAAAACGCAGCATACAAAGTCATATAACCAGGGGGTGCATCCATAGCTGTCGAACCGGCGGTCGGATACTGGGCCCCCCATTCCGGTAAGAAACCCATCTCCCTCACAAGATTGTGAAACTCCTCTTCCTTCCACCCTATAACCGCCTGGTCAGGACCCGGAGGAGCTTTCCCTTTATTCCTCTTCTTCTTTGATGACGGATTCGCACCAGACATATTGTGAGAAAACGAACAATAATGTAGATGAACTCAAGGAAAGAGGAATCAAGATAGAGGAAGAAGAGAGAAAACCGGAGTTCAAAATTTGAAAAATGAAGAAAATGCAAGAAACTGCCATATATTTATACCCATCGCATTTAATGCGATGGGTAGTGGGCCGTCAGAGTCTAAAAAAGCAGTCAATAGGGGAGAGACACGTCAGAAGAGAGAGAAGGCGGCACCTCTTTTTTCGGGAGCAGGTGAACAGACGCCTGACAACTCGCCGAAAAGTAACTGACAGTGACTGAAAAGGCGCCTGTTCACCTTCGATAAGACAGGGGACACGTGACAGTCACATCAGTCACTCCCTCCCAAGACAAACAAAACTTCCTCCAGAAGACAACAGCAAGTGCCATCGCGCCATGCGCCATGCGTCCATTTGGCTCAACTTTTACAAGCTGCCAAAACCCATGCGCCATGCGTCCATTTGGCTCAACTTTTACAAGCTGCCAAAACCCATGCGCCATGCGTCCATTTGGCTCAACTTTTACAAGCTGCCAAAACCCCAACTTTACAAGTTGCCAAACCCATGCGCCATGCGTCCATTTGGCTCAACTTTTACAAGTGGCCAAACCCATGCGCCATGCGTCCATTTGGCTCAACTTTACAAGTTGCCAAAAACCATGCACCATATGTCCATTTGGCTCAACTTCTACAAATTGCCAAAAACCATGCGCCATGCGCCCATCAGGTGCAAATTTTTTAGGTCTCCCATAACAACCGCACGCCATAAAAACCACTACCTTCATAAGTCCAGAATCCCTCCTAAACGATCAACTCAACTAGAAGGCACACTGGACTGGGGGGACTTGAAGAGGTATGGTCCCAATTCCTTGCCTACATGGCAAGGACCACACCACTTTTCCATCCTATGTGGCGCTGACATCAACGAGATCATCCAGAAGCTTCTAGAAGCTTCTGGAAAATATCAAGGTGGCACCAAAGATGCTCCATCCGACATAAAGGACTATACGTGTCACCAGCCATCAAGCGCCAGGTAGGCCTGCAACGAATCAAGGAGCAGTCCGACATCACCAGTACGACGTCTCCAAAATAGGCAAATGTAAGCGTGCCACATGTACCACTACACTGACCACAGCAGATGAGACCAAGAGGATATTCCCCTTGGTCGGACAGCTGGCGCGCAACCACAGCTGGCACCACTGCTCCTCCCTCTCTCACCCTCCGGCTATAAATAGGACCCTTCATCATCCAGGTTGAATCACCTTGCTCTTTATACTCTCACACTTAACACACACTGTTTATTCTTCCTCGGAACAGTACTTATTCTCACGACGGAGCCTGGTTAAGAGGGAAACCCCCATATTCCCCTCTTAACGAGACTAACGGTGTTGCTGTTTTGCAGGACCCAAGTCATTTCCACGAGTAAGAAAGGAGATTGAACCTACAGAAGAAATACCCCCACAGATTAACCCTGGTGTTAACCTGTGTTTCATCACTAGAATATAAAATGATACATGGCGTTGTATATGCATGTCGTAATGCGTCTAAAGAACACAGCATGCGGGAGTTGAAAGATTCCATAGACCAGATTTTTGTTTTGAACGATGAACTTCATGTATAAGGTTACCACACTCTCTAAGGCCCACGCTGGCTTCAAAGTAGGGGTGTTCATCGAATCGAATATCGAATTTTGGAGTTATTCGAATCCATTACTCGAATAATTTTTATTTTCCCTTGAATTCAAATTTGATTCGAATTCGATTAAAACCTACCCAATTCGTATTCGATTCCTATTTGAAGTTCAAAGTTTGGCTTTTCAGGGCGTTCCTCCGGGAAACCATACCGGCGGTTGCCATTTGACAGTCGTTGTGCCACCACAAGAGCAGAACTCTCTGGCATAACACACGGTGATGCGAAAACCCAGTTGGGCTCGGGAATTGAACTGACAACCTCACATAAGTTGGAATTGAACTTGAGTCTCTATTGAAAAACTCAAGCCTCCTACCACTAGGCCACAAGTGAGTGAGGGACATGCCATACACCAGATATGACCTTTTCTAGACAGTCTTCAAAAGTACGAAAACAAATCACCATATAAATATCTTTACAAGTCCACTATGTCCCTGTCAAACTTTTAGAAGTATCAAACAAAACCAAGATCACCCCACCCCACCCCACACACAAAAAGTTGTGTATCATTTTCCTCCCTTTTATCCCCACCAATCTTTTCATAACCAGTCGGTTGTTATACCACCGACGGTCTGTCTTACCGGTTCATTGGTCAGACCAATCGTATAGGTTTTAAAAACGAATAACAACAGTCTATAATATACAAATGTATGACTAATTTAAAACAATATATGAAAATACTTTATTTGTTTGTGTGCATTTGTAATATTAACAAAATATATAAAAACTTAAATAAATAATATAAAGTCTGAACTATGAAGCAATTGATAAATACTTTATTTGTTTGCGTGGATTTGTAAGATTAGCAAAATATAAAGACTTAAATAAATACTATATACAGTCTTAAGTAATAAATAAATTGATAAATAAGATTTTAGGAGAAAAACAAAAAATTAAAACGAACAAACTGAACTCTAGTCTGGTTATGTGTCTGGTTCCTGTCCGATTCTAAAAACACTGCCCACAAGCAGGTTTAATATCCAAAGCAAAATTACCACAATTATTATCATAATTAATTTATATCCAACCATTGGCCAACTAAGTTCAAACAAAATAAAATAGCGCAAATGCTAATAAGGAATTAATAAATTGACCCGTTAAGATCAAATCTAAGATACAGAATGTGCATCCCCTCACATGTACATTCAACAACAACAAAAGCTATTGGTAGGGTCTGGGAAAGGTGAGTGGAATGTAAAACAATGAGTTTGATGGTAGTTTTCTATCGTTGTCTGAATTAATGTTGGTTAATAAAAATGCATACTCGCCATTCTCCAGAGCCGTCCAAACTCCAAACAGTCCTTAATTAGCGTCGGTAGACATGTACAAAAGAGCGTTATATGCTTTGTGTCAGAAGTCAAAACCGACATCAGTTGACTTTTTGGTCAGAAGGATGGACCAGAAATGTACAGTTAGACAAGCAAGGGAGCAGATAAGGCAAAAACAAGACTCGTCACAATGAAAGACAATTATACCCTTGGGGTACTGTCGTTGGCATTGGACTGGCTATAACGTATCTTTGAGGATATAATTTAGGGGCAGTGGAAGCTCCACCAGAGGATGCTGACTCAGCAGCAACCATTTGAGCGCGGCTATGGAACTTGGCAAAACGGTTTATCAACGAAAATCTCTCCAAATCTTGTGACGCCATTCTTATTTCCAGAACCGATCCTCCATTCTCAAACCTGCATCATCATTTTACATATTCAAAACTTTCTCATGTGTGTTTTGTATTATGGGTTGTGTCATGTGTGTGTACCTCAAAATATCATTTTCCAGCTCTGTTGCTCGTTTAATGAAGTCTTCTACAATCTTTGAGAGATTTTGATCACAACTACCTTTAGATATCGAGGCGTTCCCTGACAACCTGGATTGGAAAGTTGGAAAAAGATATTAGAAAGAAAAAAATGGAGTGATATTTTAAAGTTTGAAGTGCAGTTCTTACGTGTAAAAACGATTTGACAAGCTGCATGCATCACCAAGTGCCAATCTAGCGGCAAAGTATGTTAACGTATTATAGCATTTAGGAGCATCGTCTGAAAGAATTGCAGCCGGTGCAGGTCGAAATAACACTTGCATAAGCTGTGTTGATAAGATAACTCTCTTCTTTGAGGGGACCATCCGAGTTGAGTATCCTAATGCTTCAGCGTCTTCTTTCAACTGTTTAACACAAGTTGTGAGAGTTTAGAACAAGTATCAAAATACTTGGATAACGCAAACAAGCCAACTAAAAAGCAGTAAAAACACCATTTCGGGTACCCGTTTGGCAGCCTGGGCCCACTCTACTTCAGCAGTGCTGCAAGACAGCATTGTCAAAACTTAGTTCACATTCAAACATCATATGCAACAGGTAAATAAGCAGTTAATGCGGTAAAAAAATCGGATATCGGTCAAGGACCGATATTTGAGATATCAATCGCTGTGGGATATCGGTAATTTTAAGATCATGCTAAATCCATATATATAGCAATTTAACACTAACAATTCAGTATACTCTCCTACCATTAACAAATTAACCTTTTGCAACTTGCTAAACACCAACAATTGTAGCAAGTAGGAACTGATTAAGAGTTAAAACACTAACATTTAACACTAATAATTAACAATTAAGACTTATAACACTAATAGCAACGATAAGAAGAATGACGAATGCTAGAACCAAGTAGAAAGGTACTGATGTCGGGAAAATCGGTGATATATCGGTCCAATATCGGTACCGATATTTTGCACCGATATCTCACCAGGGAACCGATAACCGATATATCTGTTGGAGATCAGAAGATGAATTTACATGAGAGTGTGATGGTGCAGCGGAATTATGAGTGGGGTTTGTGTTATCATAAGCAATCGATCCAAATTGAATGTGCATGATGAAGATTGTATTGATGAATAAGTGCAGAGGTTGGAAAGGACAAATCTTGGAATGATTAAGAAATGTCTTGATACCGGACATTGTTGCCGGTAACATGAATAAATACATATGAGTTTGGCGGTTCGATTTTGGCGGGTAACTGTCAAAGACAGTTATTTGAAATGTTTGCCCGCTTATCAACCGTTTAATATATAAACATATCATCTACTAATCTAGTACATATCATATGTAATCCTACTTATAAGTTCGAATAATAATTAAACTAATAAACATAACTGAGTTTAATAAATCCAACATAACCCCCCTTAAACTTGGTTATGTTTCCGAGCTTGATCTAAGACGCTTTGATTCGCTTCATCTACAGCCCATCTTGCATAGTTAAAAATGAAGCGTTTCCTTCTTTTTCCTTGATTCCAGTCTTCATCATCAATTCCTGCAAATAGTGCAACTTGTGCAGCCCCTGCAGGTTCTTGTTGAGTCTCTCCTGCACTCTTTGATCTTTCATGGCAGCCACCGGTGGACCTTCCTTCTTCTAATATTGTCTCCTAGTCCTGCACTTTCTTTTGAACAGTTTTAAATTTATAGTAATACTCTAGGATATCGAGATACATGGCATAAGTGACTCTCATGTAGTCTCCGTCTTCATAATCGAATCCTAGATCCTTTGCTATTGCAGGCCACAAGTTCTCCGTTGTTACATTCCTGTAACCTCCGTCCACAGCCACCAGTAAGTACAGACTTAATAAGTCGATCTTCCTCTTGTTTGGAGTAAATGGTGGAACCGGCCTTGTCGTGATTCCCATATATTCGAATAGAAACCATCTAACCAGTTCTTCAAATTTTGATTCGAGTATATGTTTGTATTTGAAAACAAATTCTCGATCATCCAGTAAATTCATAAATGCTCTACAATCTTCAAATTCATTGAATTCCATGGCCATTACGATCATAATACTCCAATCTGTCTCTTGTGAAGACAGATGGAGTTCTTCGAAATAAGAATTCAAGTAACGTTGTTTGAACTCTTCATCAAATACCCCTTCTTCGATTATATTTTGCTTTTCTTTTAACCCAATCTCTTCTTCCCTCGTCAACCCGCTCGCTTCATTCACCGAATTATTCACCGGAACAGAAAACATGGGAAAGATTCTGCAAGTGTCACCATCTTTATTGACAGTGAAACCTTGCATGGTCAATTGATCCATGCTTAAGGTGCTGTTTGTTTTTTCTGTAGGAAAAGGTCTGCAGTCTGCGGACCACATCTGCAGGCATCTGCAGGAGAAGAGGTGGACCAAAGGTCTGCAGTCTGCAAGAAGAAGAGGGTTTTTTTTTTCTACATAAACCTCTTCACACACACATTACACACACAACACACACCAGACTTCTCTCTCTGCTTTCACCACCGCCACCACCGTCACCACCGCCACCACTTCACCACCGCCACCACCGCCACCACTACACCACCGCCTATCACCGTCTCTCTCTCCTCTCACAGATCTCTCTCTCCTCCCTCGATCTCTCTCTCTGCCTTCATCACCACCACCAAGCACCACCACAAACCCACCACCACCACCGTCACCTCCTCCCTCTGCCTTCATCTGCCACCACCACAACCAACAGCCACCACCGCCTTACACCACAACCAACAACCACTACACCACAGCCACCACCGTCACCACTCTTCTCTATCTCTCGATCATCTGTTCCAGCGACCAAGAAAGGGAGTCGGCCCCCGATTTTTCATCTCCGACACACAACCCTCACCCCACTTCACAGTCGCCCCCGATTTTTCATCTTCGACACACAACACACAACCGGTCATCTGTTTCTCCGGCGAACTGAGAGGTGAGCAGCGGGTTCGAGTTGTCTCACCGGTAAGTTGCTGATGATGTTCATTGATTCGATTTGGTGGGTTTTATTCGATTTGGGGGTTTTAGTTTGTGGATTTGGGGGTTTCGATTTGGGGGTTTTATTCGATTTGGTGGCGGAGCAGGGGTGGGAGGTGGTGGCGGAGTGGAGGTGGGCGGCGGAGGTGGAGGTGGTGGCAGGGGAGGTGGTGGCAGGATGTGGGGGTGGAGGTGTGGAAGAAGAGCCAAGAAGAGGTTTGTGTCTGTGTGGTGAAGACATGGGAACATGTCTGTGTGGTGAAGAGGTCTCGCAGACCTTTTTTAATGAAAGGTCTGCGAGAAAACAAACAATTTGCAGCATCCAAACGTCTGCCCGCGTCTGCGCGGCGCAGACATAAGTGGCCAGAAGTACTTCTGGCCAAAAAACAAACAGAACCTAAGATATTTCGGTCTAATTCCGGAGAGTAAAAAACACTTTGAATTCTCATAATCTCATTACTAGTTTTAATCTCTACCGAACCAACCCCCCGTGTGAACAAGAAATTGCTTTCTCCCGTTTGTGTATCAACCCCAATGATATGTTTAATGCGTTTAAACACATTCAAATTTCCGGCCATGTGATGCTTAAACACAGAACTAACGTACCATATATCGCTCCATAGCCCTCCTTCGGTACCGACAACGATCATCTCCTGATGATCTTTGACTCCTTCTTTGTTCTGTATCCCCGTGTTCACTGCTTGCCGGATAAGTTGGGTTGCCTCATCTGTTTCTTTCTTTAGGCATGAAGAAATCTGGTGCCCGGGTTTCCGACAGTAAAAACAAGTCTTTTCCCGATAACGTTGTTTATTCTTGCCCCTCATCTCGTCTGTACAATGTTGACACGGTAAGAGTGTGGATGTTGATCGAATTTCAGTCATCTTCTTCTTTCCTGTAGAGGCTCTGATACCACTTTGTTGGAGATCAGAAGATGAATTTACATGAGAGTGTGATGGTGCAGCGGAATTATGAGTGGGGTTTGTGTTATCATAAGCAATCGATCCAAATTGAATGTGCATGATGAAGATTGTATTGATGAATAAGTGCAGAGGTTGGAAAGGACAAATCTTGGAATGATTAAGAAATGTCTTGATACCGGACATTGTTGCCGGTAACATGAATAAATACATATGAGTTTGGCGGTTCGATTTTGGCGGGTAACTGTCAAAGACAGTTATTTGAAATGTTTGCCCACTTATCAACCGTTTAATATATAAACATATCATCTACTAATCTAGTACATATCATATGTAATCCTACTTATAAGTTCGAATAATAATTAAACTAATAAACATAACTGAGTTTAATAAATCCAACAATATCACCGATATATTGGTGATATTTCGCAATATTAACTACATAGAATGGAAAATGCACTAGACATGTAGGACACACCTCATGTCTAAAAGCCTTGAAGAACCTTTTGTGGCCTCTTTATGCCATGGTAGAAGCTCATACGTAGAAAATTTACGCTTCTTTGATTGAGGAACGAGCAAATCTTGATTAATGGCAAGCGAGCTGGTCCCCGTTGCGGGCCAAACTCTCCCATATTGACTTTTGCTGGCTAATTTCATTTGTAGAGACGAACTATTTCCATACAGCGGATAAGCATCTTGAAGAGGGTGAGATGAGTTTTTAATCGATTGACTACCGCTTGCAGCCGACTCCTTCAGAGCTTCAGAAGCAGTTTCTATCCTATTAATGTTTGAACTAGTGTTACATACCGCTTGTTGGGAGATCTGAGATAAGTCAGAATAAGTCAAAGTGGACCTTTGAGTTGGTGGGCCCAACATCAAGCCAAAGTATTGCGGAACAGAAGAATGTCCACATGATCCTTGATGGGGCTGTAAAGGTGAAAATCTTTGAACTTGTGCACTAGACGCTTTTAAAGACGGTCCAGTTTGAAAACTATTATTCTGCCATGGAGTTAGATTTTTCCCGCTATCCATTAAACCCGAAGTCTGATTGTCATTCAACAATTCCGGGTTCTGAAAGCTCAAACCGCTCCACTCTTCCTGCACCCCTGTATCGGTACTGGAGGTTTCTTCAACGGCAGACTGCATAAGAGCACTCCAACTCCCGTTTTGAAGTGACGGAAACGCTTGCTCCTTGTCTATGTCTTCAAACATGTTCCCGAAACTTCCCAAATTGTCATCATTTGTATCGTATAAGAACTTACGTTCCATTGGATCCAAACTAGTTAACTCCTGAGAAGGATTGACGACATCTTGTTCTTGCTGATCATTTTTTGTTTGACTAAGAGCTGGTTGAATCATGTTTCTATCCTGATATGAAACATTAAATTGATCACTCATACATGATCTGCTAACACTATGCCCATTAACTAGCTGAGACGCAAGACTCGTTGAATGGAGAAGTTCATTTTGGGCCTGTGAATAAGGAAATCCACTCTGGTACCCATAAGCCAAGTTGGTATTACCGAACATAAACATTTGGGATGCATCACGAACTGGTGTTCCGTTAATTAAGGATGCGTATTGAGCCCCGAGAGCTTGCTTATTGTGTACTAACGATTGTTGATTTAACTCTTTGAGTTTCTGTTGCCTCTGGAGTTCTTCGAGCTGCTTGAACATAATTTGCTGCTGCAACATCTCAAATTCATTAATAATATGACTGCTGCTTACACTGATGTTTATTATTAACGCAGTGCTCGTGATGAATAATATTTAGTCCTTCCTAAACTATCTTATGACACAAGTCATTGTTGGCATCTATGTTGCCGGCGGTTAATACGTGTTGCATCAAGAACTTGTGGATAACTTCTGCAACTAAGTTCTCATAAAACCTACAAATTACAAGTCAATCGTTAAAAAATCAAGCATGGTGACTAGTATAAGGTGAAGACATTAAACCATTACCGACCGATATAAAGATGCTCATAGAAAAAATCATTGTAACCAAAAGGGCAAATTCTACGAATAAAAAAAGGTAAAAATTGAAAGCTTACAAAGAAAAGAACTCCACCACTCATCATAGATACAAAACAACACACCCCCAACTCAACTCAGGTACACTATAGTACTATACCTTATCTGGAAAGAGTTATAAACCTTTTCGATCATTATAGCTTGAGTTCGGCTCCAAAAAAGTATCTTTCTTGCAATAACATGAAAAAGAAATGCAACAACATATATGATATATGAATGTGCATTATGCAAGGTTTAAAAGAATGGAATCGAGCCTCAAGGCGTTTTCCCTTCGCCTCACGAAGCGTAAGCCCGAGGCGGAACTAAAAAGAAAATATAAAAATTATATATCTTATAAAAAATAAAATACTAAACATCAAAAATAGTAAAGTACACAAAAAGTTTATAATCAAACTCAAACAGCATAAAAGGCACCACTTTCTAACTGGTCATCCTCAACCCATGAGGCACCGCCTCATACACGTTTTCTTACCGCCTCGGCCCTTAGAGGCGTACGTACAAACATAACCACATGAGGCGCCGCCTCATACACGTTTTCTTACCGCCTCGACCGTTTTTTAACCATAGCATTTTGTATTCTACTTATAGAAAGTATGTTACTGTATTCACATATTCAATTCATCAACAAAATTCACCGCGTATCGTCCTCTGTACCCAAATCAAAATGTGCATTGCCGGACAAAAGTCCCGAGTACATTGGTACTTTTTTCCTGACTTAGTACAAACACCTCCTTTCTTTGAAAACAATGATTCCTCTTTATAGCATATCTTAACATGAAAGATGTTGCAAAGCAAAAGGTCAACCACTCAATTTAAAACCACAAACAGTTCATTCACAGTTTCACACTTTTTACTTACTTTTATGTCTCCATAATACTTAGGGTATGTTTGGCATGGAGCTTTTAGGAGCTTCTAGCTTTTAAGAAAAAACTTCTACTCAATAAAAAACCTTGTTTGATTGAAGGAGCTTGAAGCTTTTAGGTTATGAGCTTGAAGCTTTTGGTTGAACGCTCCTACTAGTAGCGTTTAGAAGGAGCTACAAGCTTTTAGGGAAAAAAATGACTATTTTAACCTCTAAAGATAATTAACTTTTTAATGCACATACTTTTTAAATTTTTAGTTATGTCCATTTTAGTCATTTTATACATTTTACTAAAAGCTCCAGCTACTCTTCTGCCAAACACCAAATATATCTAAAAAGCTACAGCTACTAGCTACCAGCTTTCAGCCACCAGCCACCAGTTTCCAGCCACTTTTGCCAAACATACCCTTAAGCCCTAATATATTCTAAAGAGTAAATTACGATTCTGCCCCTGTGGTTATATCACTTTTACCCTTTTAGCCCAAAAAGGAATTTTTTAACATTTGAGCCCCCAACGTCTTTTTTTCTAACCCTTTTGGCCCCTAACACTAACCCCATCCATTAAATGTTAGGGGCCAAAAAGGTTAGAAAAAAAGACGTTAGGGGCCAAAAGGGTTAGAAAAAAAAACGTTAGGGGCTTAGATGTTGAAAATTAGTATAAAAGTGATATAACCACAAGGCCAAAATCGTAATTTACTCTATTCTAAAAACAAATATACACAAAAAAAAATGTTATATTATATAAAATTAACATTCAACAAGATCATATACATAAGCCCTAATATATTCCAAACCCCAAAAATTACAAACATCACTGCATGAAAAACCTAAATTCAAATTTCACCAATAATGCAATATCAATAATTGTGAATTTCGATCATTTTAAATAAATTAAAACCTATACTAACGTTACAACATAATATAGATTAAGAATCAGCTAAAAAAGAAACTCAATTTGAGAAGATTTCAACACAGTGATCCAAATGAAGGCTTACTTCTAGAAGCTTCCTTCATGTTAATGGAGATCAAGAAGAGTTTGGTGATGATCTTCAGTATAAAACAGTTGTAGATGAATTATTAACCTTCTTGTTGTTCACTCTCTCTGTTGTTACCTACAAACTTTCTCTCACTAGAATCGATGAGCGAGAAAGATGGACTCTTTTTTCTCTCACTTTGGTGTAAAAAAAATTATTATTTTATTATCAGTTTAGGTTCGGTCACGAACCTGAGGTTCGGCCCCCGGTTCGGATGCAACGAAGCTAGGGTTTGGAGTGGGGAAATGTGTCGGCGTAATTTCGTGTAAGGAATTTTTTTTTTTACAAAAAGTTGGTGTTTTTTTACGGTCGGTATTTTTGTTAATATATAAATTTTTAAAAACTTAGCTTTGTGGGGCGAGTTTGTTGTTTAAAGCGGGAAATCTATAACACAAAAAACAGATAACAATATTAAAACGTATTAATGCAAAAAAGAATTCAAACTTAATGAAAAAAAAAACATTGTATTGTATTCTAGGGTCAGATATAATATGATATAATATGAAGTATGTTTTATGTTTTTTTTTTTCGAAAGGTGTGAATTATTCATGAATGTCAGGAGGACTAGCATAAGTTGTCTTAACTGGGTCCGCGCTAGAGAGTCCCCTCGCACAATAGATCTACAATTTAAACCCCTCAATGAGAAACCCCTATCACCCATACTCGAACTTGAGACCTGGAGGTGAAAACTCACCCGGGCCCACCATAGGTGGAACTTTAATATCGTGGCCACCACTAGAGCACTAGTGATGGTTAAGTATGTTTTATGTAGAATGAATAAGAAACAATCTTGACCATCTATTAAATATGAGTTAAATGCTTGGTTGGTCCATGTGGTTTGTAAAAATTGCAGACTTGGTCCTAGTGGTTTACTAATTACACGCGTGGTACCAAAACTTGTGAAAAATGAACTCGGTTGATCCCCAACCCTAACATCAGTTAAATATCTCTGTTAAAATACCCATGTGCTTGCCATGTAAGGGTAATTTGGTCATTTCAGTTCAGCCCATTATAAAAGAGGAGTTAAATACCTGGTTGGTCCCATCCCACCCCCTTCTTCTTCCTCAAACCACCACCACCATCTCATCTCCTCCACCTAATACCCACCACCACTGAAATCCTCTGTAATTGGTTGATGATCTCCCCTCTTTCCTCACGGGGGATCTCAATTTCTCCATTCTTCACCTCCGCTTTCTGCTTCGGATCCTCTAAGAACAGCTGGTACCACCGCTTCCTGATAACAAGAGGTTTTTGGTTTTATGATAATTTTCACACTGTGGTTTAATTAAGTCAATTCGTTTGTAAATTTTGTGGATTAGATCTTTATGGGTATTGGATCGAACCGGATTTCAATACCGTTGCCACTCTCTCCTGCCAAAAGTCTTTGGTAGAAGGTATCAACGTCATTTCCAAACACAGACACGACTCCCATACCCGTAAGACTAGAGGGTATGGGGGCCGGCTGAGGCCCGGCGCCGATCCCCCTGGGCTCGGCTCGGCAAGATCGACTCCCCACAGATGGAGAGGACGCGCCACTTTTCAATGTTATAGCCGTTACAACGGCTCTATTTTAATAAAAAAATCCTTTTTAAATTCAAATAAATATCCTCTATCTCATCCATTTTTATACAATTTTCTCCCATTCTCATCCATTTTTATAAAAAAACACTCCCTCTTTTTTATACCATTTTCTCTAATCATGCATCCATTCAACCCAAACAACCCCAACCCGAACAATCCCAACCCGAACCAACCTAACTTTTTTTCGAGTCCCGCTTACACTCCGACTATGGATCCTTCGTGGGTATCTCCACAATTTACGTTTTCGGGTTTCCAACAATCACCCAACGCCTTCTCACAAATGTACCAAGTTCGACAAATGCAACAATACCAAGCACTCCAACAAATCATGCAACGCAACTCGTTTGAACAACTCCAATCACAACCGCCAACTTCCCAACCGCAACCCCCGGTTCAAGTTGACGATGATGATGAAGAAGTCGTCCTCGTTCGTTCAAAGAGTTTGCGGCCGAAAAATATAGTCACAAGAAAACCGTGTCGGCCGACTATGCTCGAGCGGAGGATTTTAGGATTATGAGGTTGGATCTCGACTCGGTTCCGGTGGATGAACGCGAGGTTTATCGGAGGATGAAAGAAGAGGTGAATAAAAAATGAACGTCCTAGGTTGTTTAGTTTTTTAATCGTATCGTAATTTTTTTTTCGTTTTTATGTTTTCCGTTTCTAGGATTAGTAATTTTTATTTTTAGGAAATGTAATTTTTTTTAATGTTATGAAATGAATTTATTTATGTTGTTTTATGTTGTATTTTTTAATTTTTTTTGAAGTATTTATTAAGTTAACAAAAAAAACTTAGAAAATTATAAAATAATTAGGTGGGGTAGACTCATCATCCACCTCCCTCAAAATGCAAGGAGACCCATCCTCCATGAGATGGTGATGTGGCGCCTACGTGGCGGCCCATCCTCATGGGGATGAGCCTCCCCATACCCTCTAGTCTAATAACAACCCGTTTTTTTTTTTTTTGCATCTTTCTCTCTTTTAGGCGCAGTTGCAGAAATGTGGGGAAGTAATGTGCGGTGGCGTATGGTGGTGGTGTGCGGTGGCGTATGGTGGTGGAGTGGTGAGCCTAGTAAATTTGTGTGACGGAGATGAGCTTGAGTTCCCATTAGTGTCATGAGAAACACAAGCATGTATGTGTGTACCAGAGGATAATATGGAATTTATGGATATGAATGTTCATGTTAAGTGCCTAATTTTGGGGATTAGATCTTTATGGGGATTCAAAGGTGGTGGGGTATTACGTGGAGGAGATGAGATGGTGGTGGTGGTTTGGGGAAGAAGAAGACGGTGGGGTGGGACCAACCAGGTATTTAACTTCTCTTTTTATAATGAGCTGGACTGAAATGGTCAAATTACCCTCACATGGCAAGCACATGGGGTGTTTTAACAGAGATATTTAACTGATGTTAGGGTTGGGGACCAACCGAGTTCATTTTTGACAAGTTTTGGTACCACGCGTGTAATTAGTAAACCACTAGGACCAAGTCTGCAATTTTTGCAAACCACATGGACCAACCAAACATTTAACTCATTAAATATTAAATAATCAAGTGCTAAGACTATTCACATTCACAACCCAACCCAACCCAACCCAACCCAACTCAACCCAACCTTTAATAAATAAATAAAAAAAAAACTAATTTCTCTCTCTTCCACATACACAACCCAACCTAACTCAATTTTTAACACACGTTCACAACTCAACCCAACCTAATTTTTTATTAAATAAATCTAAATAATAATTGAAACAATTATTTTTTTTTAAACAAATAAAAGTTACTTATTTTTAATATAAACATTAAAAATTGAGTTAATTGCTCGGATAGTCCCTGTGGTTTACCATTTTTTCACCTTTAGTCCCCACCTTTTCAAAATAGCATGTATAGTCCCCGTGGTTTAACAAACTGTTACTCGGATAGTCCCTGTAATGGATGGGAGTTAAATAATTTAGTTAAGTGGTGAAAAATTACAAAAATACCCTTGGTCCATCTCCCTCCCTCCCTCCCACTCTCTCTCTCTCTCTCGCCCATAATAACAATTAACTTATTCTACAAATAAGATCAAATAATAAGGAAGTGATCTGATGACCCAAGACATAACTCAATAGAATTCTTTCCCATTTACAAGACAATCGAGAGAAGTAATAAACACAATCTGTCACCAATACCTTGTAACAAATGGTATTGGAAAGGAATCTTTTCGCAAATTTGATTACCTGAGATAGCAATTAATCAAACAAGAAATCAAATAACAAATTACAAACCACTATTAATCACTTTACTCATATCAGTTGGTGCAAAAATCAACCACCACCACCGCAAGCAGGGACAATGGCGGCGTGTCGTCACTCGGAGTAATGCTGGCGTGTCATCGGAGTAAACCCATTAGCGCCACTACCGTGTAAACCTAGTAAACCCGAAGCAAAAAATCAACCACCATCGCCGCAAGCTAGGGTGTTCTGCTGCCGCCATGAGATATTGTAAGTCAGAACCTTCAATTTCTAAGACAGGGCCTTCAATTTTCTAAGTTGGAACCTTCATTGTGTAACTCATCACCTTCAATTTCTATGTTGGAACCTTCTAAATCGAGTATTGATAAGCGAAACAATGAAAGTGGTGAAGAAGACCTAGGGTTTCTGTTACTGTTTAAAGAATCTGGGGTTTTAAGTTGTTGAGATCTGATGATGAAGATGATATAGTGATTGTGGGGATCTGATGATGAAGATGATGCTGATGAATATGAAGATGATATGGTAGTTTGGGGTATTTTATGATGGTATGAGATATAATAATAAAGGAGGGAGAGACTAGAGAGAGAGGTTTCTGATAGAGAGATGGATCAAGGGTATTTTTGTAATTTTATACCCACTTAACTGAATTATTTAACGTCCATCCATTACAGGGACTATCCGAGTAACAGTTTGTTAAACCACAGGGACCATACATGCTATTTTGAAAAGGTGGGGACTAAAGATGAAAAAATAGCAAACCACAGGGACTATCCGAGCAATTAACTCTTAAAAATTTAAACAATCAATATATGTAATATACTGGAAAAGAAATTTTTTTTCAAACGAACTTCGTTTTTAATAAAATTTATATCGTAATGTTCACAAATTTTATCTTAGAAAATACGGTGTATTTAGTTTTGTTATTAAGTTTAAATATTAAAAATTATTTGAGTAATTAAATTATTAGGGGAATTGTTAGTTAGAAAATAAAATAAAAAAAGAAAATTAGAAGATGGAACCAATCCAATTTTGATTAGTCGCAAAAGAGCATGGGCAACCAGGTTGTGGAAAAAATAGAATTTTCCTTTTTCTTTAATTTATTTGGGCAACCTAGTTTGGAAAAAAAGTCACCAATGGTTATAGTCTAATATTAAATGGGTGAGACTGGAAAAAAAAATAGGTGCGTGGGTTATCTAAGGGTATTCTAGTCCATCCAAGTCAATAGTATCTTTCTCCTCCAATTCTCGCTCGTTTTTAAAACGTTAATTACCTTTTCATACGACATTATTTTTTTTAGGGGTGAGCATTTGTCAAAACCCGACCCGACCCGACCCGAGAACCGAACACCATAGATATTGCTACCCGAAATAATACCCTACTGAATGGGTCGGTTTCGGTTTATTCTCGGGTAATTACCCGAACCCGATATATATCTCAAATTCTATATTTATGCTCACTCGTTCTATTCCCCTTGAATATTTTAATCTTCTTATTTAATGTAATAAAAAAATCCATGAGAAAATTTGGTTTTCTGATTAAAAGCTTCTTGAAACCATCATTGATATGACATCTCTGATCTCTCCACTCAAACGTAATTAAAATGCTTTTTCCAAGGTGAATTTATATCTATTAAAATAATCTTTGAAAATAAAAAATTAAACTGAGAGGTTCAAACCTTACCGCCACAGCAAATTTCAACATCTCTCAGTCTCATTTTGTCTCCGTAGTCGCGTAGAAATCAATCACCATTGTTGAACTGGTTCGTCAAACTTGTCTTCCCATCAAACTCCTTGTGGTTTGATGATACTCAGGTTTCATTTGGAATTAAAGGATTTACAAATTTGTGACATGGTTTGAAGATTAAAAAAATCAACAGCGGTGACCAGAAACAAGAAGAAATCAAGTTTGGTTGCTTGGGCTTTTCGATCAGTCTCGGGTTTTACCGTTTTTGGACCGACCCGACCCGAACCCGTTTCCAGTTGAAATATAGGAACCGAACCTTATACCTACCTAATTCGGTTCGGGTCGGTGTAGGTAAATTTTCGGGTCGGTTTTCGGGTTTTTACGGTCCGCATCAAAATCTGCTCACCCCTAATTTTTTTATAAAAATTGCACCATAAAAACAAACGTTTTTTATCTTTAAAACGAGCACACTATTGTTATACTTTTGTAAAAAAGTTTTCGATAACCTAAATGCGTAAAACGCAATGGACAAAAAACACAAAACAATGATTTTTTTTCTAAAACGCAATAGATTAAAAACACAAAATAAAGTTTTTTTTCCTAAAACATAATGGACTAAAACACATAAAAATGTGTTTTACATAAAACGCAATGGACTAAAAACACTTCAAAATATGTTTTTTTAAACGCAATAGACCAAAAAATACATATAATGTGATTTCTTAAAACGCAATAGATAAAAAACACAAAAGAAAGTGTTTTGTGTTAAAACGCAATGGACTAAAAACATATAAAAATGTGTTTTTCTAAAACGTATTGGACCAAAAAATACATAAAAATGTGTTTTTCCTAAAACGCAATAGACAAAAAACACGAAAGAAATTGTTTTTTTTAAATGCAATGGACTAAAAATCATAAAAATGTGTTTTACTGTTCATCTGTATATTTGAGGGGACAATGTTCACCCCCTATAATTTTTAATATATTTTGAAAGTGATTGTGAGTAAAGGAGAGAGAAAAGTTATGGTAAAAGTATAAAAGAATATTATTTAATTGAAAATGAGAGAGAAGATGTAGTGTTTTTTAGTGTAATTTAAGGTGAAAAATTGATGGAATTGATGTGAATGCTCTTATACACACCTAATCCCCAAACATGAAAATTCAAAAGCATTCTTTTGGGGAGCCACATCTTCGAGTCGATCTGTTTCTCCCCGGGCCGTAGAGGAATCCGCCTGAATAAATGAGTCTTGGCATCAATACTCCACCAAGTCGTCCGGTCGATCTGATACTAAGTAGCAGCCAAAAGTTTGTATCCATTTTTCATAATATTTTTTTTGAATGGCAAATTTGGATCACGGACTGACGGACCACTGAAATATCATCGTGTCACCAGCGAAACCACCCGATCATATCCATCTCCACTAGGCATAATGCCTATATACCAATTCAGGAGGAAACCCGATAAATGTGAGAAAAACCCTCCTTGTGGGAATCGAACCCAAGACCTATTGGTCCTAAAACCTTATCTCACCCCCAAAATGCCACTAGGCTATAAAGCTATATTTTTTTATAATATTATGTATGCCAATGCGTCACAAATTATACTAAGTCGCTACCAAAAGTTTGTATCCATTTTTCATGATATTATGTATGTCAACAAAATTTTGATTTAGCCAATGATCCAACTAGAGGTCTGCCTATTAGCTTATAAAAAAAATTAGAACGACAACTCTCAGACTCACTAATTCAACTCGTAAGTTAAATTCGTTCTTCCACCTCGAAAATTGAACCCTCGCCACTTGAAAAGGCAAATTCTACTTGCTTATAAACAAATGGCAAACATGAATTTAGAAGTACTTAACTAACACAATACTCTACAGTTTAATCTAATTGTATTTCAAGTTAAATCCAATAATACAATCTAGTTATTTTCCAACATGGCCGGCCCTTAGGATGGGTAGGAAGGACCACCGGCCAGAGCCCGATACTTCGAAAGGCACGTTATTTTAAAAAAAATATCCGATATGTAAATGTAAAAATAAATAAATTAATAAGGTATACTTATACAAACACCAACATTGGCCCACTTACAAAACTATTTTTATGGTTTAGATTAGTTATTAGCCCATTGCCATTATGTTTAAACTTTTAATGAGCCCAATACCCAATTTCGTTAAAGCCTAAGGGCACGTTTTTTCGAGCTCGAACAAAGTACATGAATTCTCAGGGCCGGCCCGGTTTTCCAATTTAAATCCAACAATAAACATTAATGCACCCTCAAAATGATTTTTTGTTTGGTTGTACCGAGAGTATGAAAGGCCAGAAATGAAAAGATCTTTGATAACAAGCCATTCCGGGGTTTGAAGATTGTCGACGAAATTAAAAAAGAGACTTTCTTGTGGATGAAGCATAGAGCTCGGTTCAGGGACCTTGTGTGGGAGAGATGGTGCGACTTCAACATGCGAGACATTGTTATGTAATTTTTGTGTTCTGTTTTTCAGGACTCGGTTTTCTGCGGGTCCTTATGTTTTTGTAAGTGATTTATAATATTTCGTTAAAAAAAAGACAACGGTCAGAAAATGGCAAACCGGTACTAATTAGCAAGTTTTAGTCCGCTCACATAATTAGTGTTTGAACTTCTCTTTTTTTTTTTTTTCCATATGTACCATCTAGACACATAAAAAACACTTGCCTTGTTCCTTTTTTTTTTGTCATAATATGACAATCAATACACTTTTTTTTTCTAAAAAATTATGAATTTCAAGAAGAAAGACTTTTAATTAAAAGAAAGTCTTTTTTTTTTAACGGCAAGGAACGATGTGCCAATCACCGTAACACAGGGCGTTGTGGCCAAGGTTGACTACTCAACCGCCGCCAGCCCCTTGGCTCTCCCACCAGCAAATCTGTTAGAAATAGACAAACCTGGGCCGGCAAGAAATCCCACATGTAAACAAGAAAGCTAAAAAACTACAACACTGATATTATGATATTAAAATCGCTCCACCTTTCCCAATTTAACATATTCAAAGAAATTAGAAAATGAACGAGTCTTCTTTGATATTGTCATCAATCACCGGCTTCGGCTTCTTCTGATCTTTTGAGCTAACATGATTCTGACCGTACTGGCCATATCAAGACAAGAAGAAGAAGTGGCAGGTATCGGAATTTTGATCCAAACCAGAACCTGCCACTAAATTGTTTTCGCCACAATGCACGAGACCATCAAATGGTCACTCGACTCTACCGCTAAGCCACACCTGCTGCAAATGGCATTAAAAACAGGAACACTTCGATGGAGGGTGGACAAGAGCTAGTTTTGAGGGGACTTCCCACTCCCATACATGTCCTTTGGTTTTGGAAGTCATTCATGGTTCAACTTTTAGTGATTAGCACATCAGAAAAAATGGTTTAATTTGATATGATGCTATATCTTAATCAGTAATACTAGTTACATTTTGTCATTTAATATGTGCCAGTTGATTCTCTCTTTTAAATTTGCACAAAACCCATGTCCTACTAATAGTACTATATGTTAGTGAACTTGGTCAATTATAATAATTATTCTAAAATCTCTCTTTCAACACTTTGAACATAAAGTTACTTTTTGACATGAAAAACATAGCTATAAAAGACACTTATTTACCTAAAAAGATGGGATAATATGTACCGCAGTTCAAAGAAAATACTGGTTAGATGTTATACTACCAAGAAACTTGCATTATACCTGTTAGAAATTAATATAAAATCTAACATACAGAATGTGCATCACCTCACATATTCATTTAGTAGACCTGCCATTCTCGCAAGTCGTCCAAACGCTCCTTAATTAGTGTCGGGTGGACATATACAAAAGAGCGTTATATACTTTGCATCGAAACCGATATCAGTTGAATTTTGGTTCAGAAAGACGGACCAAAAACGTGCAGTTAGACAAGCAAGAGAGCAGATAAGGCAAAAACAAGGCTCGTCACAGTGAAAGACAATTATACCCTTGGGGTACTGTCATGGGCATTGGATTAGCTTTAACATATCTTTGAGGATATAGCTTAGGGGGAGCAGAAGCTCCGCCAGAGGATGCCGTCTCGGCTACAACCATTTGAGCCCGACTATGGAACTTGGCAAAACGGTTGATCACTGAAAATCTCTCCAAATCTTGTGCCTCCATTTTTATTTCAAGAACCGATCCTCTATTCTCAAACCTGCATCACCATTTTACAAATTCAAAACTTGTCACATGCGTTTGTATTATGGATGTATGTTTAATGGATTGTGTTTGTACCTCAAAAGATCATCTTCCAGCTCTTTTGCTCGTTTAATGAAGTCTTCTACGATCTTAGAGAGATTTTGATCACCGCTACCCTTACATATCGAGGCTTTCACCGACAACCTAGATTGAGAAGTTGGAAAAAAGATATTAGAGAATAAGTTGGAGTAATATGCTAAAGTTTGAAGTGTGGTTCTTACGATTCAGGCGTGTTGCAAGACATGTAAACGCGATTTGACAAGCTGCATGCGTCACCAAGTGCTAATCTAGCAGCAAAGTATGTTAGGGTATTATAGCATTTAGCAGCGTCGTCTGAAAGAATTGCAGCTGGTGCAGGTCGAAATAACACTTGCATAAGCTGTGTTGTTAAGATAACTCTCTTCTTTGAGTGAACCATCCCTAACGCTGCAGCCTCTTCTTTCAACTGTTGAACACAAGTTGTAATAGTTAAGAACAATTATCAATATACTTGCGTAATGCTAACGAGCCAACTAAAAAACACACCATTTCAGGTACCCGTTTGGCAGCCTGTGCCCACTCTACTTCAGCAGTGCTGCAAGACAACATTGTTAAAACTTAGTTTACATTCAAACATCACATGGCTTTCCGCAACAGGTAAATGGAAACAGTACTAGACATGTAGGACCCACCTCATATCATGAAGCCTTGAAGAACCGTTTGCGGCTTCTTTATGCCATGGTAGAAGCTCGTACGTAGGAAATTTACGCTTCTTTGATTGAGGAACAAGCAAATCTTGATCAATAGCTCTCGAGCTGGTCCCAGTTACTGGCCAAACTCTCCCATATTGACTTGTGCTAGCTAAATTCATTTGCACAGACGGACTATTTCCATACAGCGGATAACCCTCTTGAAGAGAAAGGTGAGATGAGTTTTTGACCGATTGACCATCGCTTGCAGCTGAAGGCCTCAGCATGGTTTTATACTTTTCGTAAACAGAAGTGAGCTGCGACATGGATGTTAGCTGAGGAACTTTAGTGTCGGAATCAGCTTTTTCACTCTTTACTGCTGTCCTTGTATTAGCATCGGAGTATGCGGGGTTCAGAGGGGAAATATGCGTTTGCTTTGTTGACTTAGAAACCTGTTGACCCTCGAATATCAATGATCTTCGACCATCTTGGTCCTTTAACGGAACTAGATGAGAGTTGTCCTGCATAGCATCAGAATTAAGAAAAGGGTATCTCTATTAGTCATGCAAAAATAGAAACAAATATAAGAGTTACGAATAATGAAAGTTGACAGTGTGAACGTTTTTACAATATTAATGTTTGAACTAGTGTTACATACCACTTGTTGGGAAATCTGAGATAAGTCAAAATAATTTAAAGGGGGGCTCTGAGTTGTTGGGCCCATCATCAGGCCAGAGTATTGCAGGCCCGAAGAATTTCTGGATGGAGTAAATACATCTGTATTTTCAGCCTTAGGCATCATCTCATTTGTTGGATCTGAGTTGGTATAAGCAGACTGTGTACCGTGTTTATATCCTCTAAATTTGTCTACCGTGTGAAGAAGCTCAAGCATATTGCGACTGCCATGATAAACAAAAACATTTTATACCATGAATTATAACACGGATATTTTAAGAGCAGGAAAGAAGTACACACCTTGTCTGTGAGCTTAAATCTGGAGCAGGAAAGCCAGCTGACTTATCAGATGAATCACTGCTTCTAAAAATTGTCACATCTGACGCTGAGTGTCTTTGATTGCCGCTCAAGACATCCTATAAAAAAAATAACACAAGAACAATATTATTGAGTTTTTGAACACGGATAAGTTAGAGCATATGCTTAGGAAACAATTTTATATGTTTATTACCTTCTTAAACTCTGTGCCATTATTCGAAGCATCGTTAACAAACTCGAACTCACCAGCTTCTTTGTGAGACTGCTGAATACCAGTTAGAGTGCTATTCTGCCATGGAGTTAGATTTTTCCCGCTTTCCATTAGACCGGAAGGCTGGTTATCATTGGGCACTTCTGGGTTCTGAAAGCTCAAACCGCTCCACTCTTCCTGCACCCCTGTATCAGTACTCGAGGTTTCTTCTAGCGCAGACTGCATAAGCGCGCTCCAACTCCCGCTTTGAAGAGTCGGAAAAGCTTGCTCCTTGTCTGTGTCATCAAACATGTTCCCGAAACCACCTAAATTGTCGTCATTTGTATCATATAAGAACTTCCGTTCTAACGGATCCAAACTGGTAAATTCCTGAGAAGGGTTGATGATATCTTGTTCTTGCTGATACGAAACGTTAAACTGATCACTCACACAAGACCTGCTATTGGTGTCCACTTGTTCGCCAGTAGATTCACGAGTTTCCCCTTGTAAATTAAAAAATTGACTAACACTATGCCCATCAACTGGCTGAGATGCAAGGCCCATTGACTGGAGAACTTGACTTTGGGCCTGTGAATAAGGAAATCCACTCTGGTACCCATGGGCCAAGTTGGTATTACCAAACATAAACATTTGGGATGCATCACGAACTGGTGTTCCGTTAATTAAGGGTGCGTATTGAGCCCCAAGAGCTTGCTTATTGGGTATTAAAGATTGTTGACTTAAAACATGTTGTTGCCTTGAGCCATTTAACTCTTGGAGCTTCTGTTGCCTCTGGAGTTCTTCTAGCTGCTTGAACATAATTTGCCGCTGCAACATCTGAATTTCATTTAAAATGAGACTGTTGTTTATTAACCCAGTTCTAGAGCGCTCGTGATTGATAATATGTAATCCTTCCTATATTATCTTAACACAAAAGTCATAGTTGACATCTACGCTGTCAGCAGTTGATACATCTTCGATTAAGAACTTGTGGATAACTTCTGCAACTAAGTTCTCACGAAACCTACAAATTACAAGTCATTCGTTAAAAAGACAAGCATGATGACTAGTATCATGAGAAGTATAAAGAACAAAAGTGAAATCTAACCACATTAATTTAAAACAACTATGCTTCCACACACGTGAAAGACGTTACACCAGACATTAAACCATTACCAACTCCGATCACCGTAAGCAAAAGTAAAAAAAATACCAGAGCACACTCTATAGATCAAAAGAATTCGAAAGCTTACACTCTTACAGAGATAAAAAAAAAACTCCACTACTCATAACAAACACAAAAAACCAAACACGCGACTCAATTCAGATACACTATACCTTATTCGAAAGAAGTTATTCACCTTTTGGCCAAACAAACATCTTTCTTGCAAAAACTTGAAAAAAAAATATCACACCATGAATAAATATGCAATTTTGAACAAAAGTCCTGAGTACATTGGTACTTTTTTCCCTGACTTAGTACAAACACTTCCTTTCTTGCATACAATACTTCTTCTTTTACCATTTTAACATATAATGTGTTATACAGCAAAAGGTACTTAGGTACATCACTCTGATTTTAAACCACAAACAGTAGTTCATTCACAGTTTCACACCTTTTACTTACTCTAAAAGTTATATATCTCAAAATCATTTTAACCATCAATCAACTTATCTACAGTATATATTATAAAAAAGGTCTAAACATAAACAAGCACAAAAAAAAAATTATATAATTTAAAAATCCAACAAGATCATAATATCATATACAGTATACTTAAACCCTAATATACATAAATTCAAAATACAAAATGCAAACAAACTTCAAACCCTAAATCAACATCATACAAAAGCAAAAACAGTGACAAATTCAAAATTCAAACCCTAAAAACTAAAAAGGAAAACACCTAAATTGACCAATAATGCAAAAGAAATAACTGTAAATTTCGTCAATTTTCAGTAAATCAAAACCTAAATTGACATTACAACATAAATTAGAATAATAATCAGCTAAATTTGAAACAATTTCAACAGAGTGATCCAAATGAAGGTTAGTTTGGGGGTAGATAAAGGCTTACTTCTAGAAGCTGCTTTGTTGTTAATGGAGATTAAGAGTTAGACGTTGATCTTGAGTATAAAAACAGTTGTAGATGAAGGCACTTTCTTCTTCTTCTTGTTGTTCTTCACACTCTCTGTGCTACCTACAAATTTTTTTCTCTCACTAGAATCGATGAGCGAGAAAGATGGACTCTTTCACTCTGGCGATTTATATTTTATTGTTTTATCAATTTAGGTTCGGTGGCGAGCCTCAGGTTTGGGTTCTGGTTTGGATTTAGTGAAGCTGTGGTTTGGAGGTGGCATGTTTTCGCGTGCTTCCTTGTGAATTTATTTATTTATATTTATTTATTTTTTATTATTGTATTATTATTCATAGTGTAAAGTGCAACCCTTTGTGCTTTTTGATATCATTAACAATTCGTTATTTGCGTTTACGTTGAGTGTAATCTCCTGTGAGAATTGTTGTAAATTGTTACGAGTAAAGGATAAAAAAAGAGAGAAAATTTTTGTTTATTAGTAAATTTGGAGGAGATATAATTTTTTAATATTTTTAAAAAGTGGTTGTGAGTTGAGGATAGAGAAAATGTAATAATAATACTTTTTGACGCTCGGTTGTAAACGAGCCGCTCTGCTCGGTTCGGTTTGTAAACGAGCCAAGCATGAGCAAAGGTCCGCTCGGCTCGGTTCGGCTCGAATTATTATTTTAATTAGTATATATATACATATACATATATACATACAGGGCAATGATATATAGGAAACCATTTTTTAGTGAGAAAACCAAGGAAACCCAATTGTGACCATTGATCTTGATCATCTAAGGGTTAGGAAAATTTGATGGTTTATTGATTTAAATTTAATACATAACATATGTTGATGAGTGGGCCAGGAGGGTATTTGTGTCAAAAAGACCATATCTCATTCTCTCTCTTCTGTATAGTTGTCACCATCACCATCAAAGCATCATCATTGTCTCTCTTTCTTCTTTCTTCTTCTTTGAGAATTCAAAATATCTTATGTACATTCACCATCAAACCATCATCATCATCCATTCTCTCATCCTCTCTCTTTCTTCATGTTTCAATCACCAAGAACACACACACAAGTGTGTGTGAGAGAAGCAAGCCTGAACCGTTATTGTTAAAGAAAGAGAAACAAGATTCTCCTTCGTGTTCATGAAGAACACCAAGAACACACACACAAGTGTGTGTGAGAGAAGCAGGCCTGAATCATTCGGTTGCATGTGTTTCTAGAGAGAGAAAGTTATTAGAACACCAAGACCAAGAACACACACAAGTATGTGAGAGAGAAGCAGGTCAGAAATCATTTGGTTCATGGGTTTTTAGAGAGAGAAAGTTGTTAGAACACCAAGAACACACACACAAGTGTGTGTGAGAGAGAAGAAGGTCAGAAATCGTTTGGTTACATGGGTTTTTAGAGAGATAAGGTTGTTAGAACACCAAGAACACACACACGTATGACATGGACTGGTTTCATGTCTTAATGTTATTTGTTTGGTAAAAGTTGAATGATTTTGTGTGTGTATTGATAAAATAAATTTGATAGTTTGTTGGGTTTTTTTGTTTTAAAGGGATTAAAAAAAATTTAGAATTGTGATAATGAATGTTATTGTTGATATATATTCGTTACCTTTGAAAAGTTCATAATCTAATCGTTGATGATCTCGTTTATTTTACAAATAAAAAGTTGTGTTTGGTTTGGTTGCTTGTTTGAGGCTTTTGATCTGAACAGTAACTGTTTTTTGTTGGTTTGGTTGTTTGTTTGGGGCTTTTGATCTGAATAGTAACTGTTTTTATGTGTTATACTAGAGGGTAACACATGTATAGCCATGTTAACATGTCACATATAGTTGTTACATCTGTTACCACTATAGTGTAACACAAGTTACAAATATGTGCTACATATGTGTAAGCCCCTATATGTTGCTTGTTTGGGGTTTTTTTATCGTATATGTTATAACATGTGTTACCTTTAGAAACTTCATAATTTATTCGAAATATGTGTAACATTCAGCGTATCCATGTGTTTATTTTGCTACATCATATTACGCATGTTATGGGGTAACTGTTTGTGTGTGTTATACTAGGGGTAACACATGTATAGCCATGTTACACATGTCACATATGGTTGTTACATGTGTTACAACAAAAATTTTACACATGTGTAACACGTAACACATGTTATACATGTGTTACCACTCTAATGTAACACAAGTTCCAAACATGTGGTACATATGTGCAGCCCCCTTTGTGTCCATGTATAACTCGTAACACATGTTACATAAATGTTGTTACGTTTGCGTTGATAAATTTAACTATACAAGATTAACAATGATGTAATTGTTTTGTTCATAGGTATAGGGATGTTTGTGTTCAAGATGAAGCTGGTTATCAAGAAGCGAAGCATAGGTAGATTTGTGTTACCTTATGATAGTTTTTTGGATCATTTCTATATATTTGAATTTGTATAAAACACTTTTGTTACATTTAAGTTTAATTGTAATTGTTTTTTTTAATATATATAATCTATTTGTCCCTTTATTTTGTTACACCAGTCCCACATTCTCAGTAGTTGCATACATTACTAGCAATTTGAACAATACACACGTCGGTTATGTATTGATCTAAAATCAACTTCCTTTTATGTATGTAATATAACTGGGGATACTAACTTTTATAAAATCTAATGGCGAGGTTGGGAAAAATAGGACTTCGGGTGCATATAAAATCTCAATAGTGGGATAGGGAAACTAACTTTTATAAAATCTCAACCCGTAATATGCATAACAGTCACTTTTTACATGATATACGTCATGCCACACACGTTATACAATAAATGCAACACTTTTTAGCATTGTTACACATGTTACATGTTGTTTGTAACATGTGTTACATCGTATCCATAGTAAACCAATACTTGGTTCTATATCATGTTACAAGTTACATGTGGCTTTTATGTGTTTTCTGACGATCGCCATGTCACACACGTTATATACTAGAAACGAAGCAACAGTTTTGGACGTTGTTACACATGTTGCATTATGGATGAAGAAGGATGTTGTCGTGAAGGCCATTTTTGGTTGTAAAAACTATATGAAACATGTGTATCCTTGATGTTGTAACACGTGTAAACACTGTAACATGACTATACATGTGTTACCCTCTAGTGTAACACATGTTAAAAAAAACATGTGTTACATATGTGCAACCTTAGGTGCCAATTAAAACTTAGTTAAATTACATATGTAACTGCATTACATCATCCAAAATGTCACGTCAATTGGTAAACAAGTATTCTTTAAGATTGTAATATTTTTTAGATTGTAATGTTTAAGATGATTGTAATGTGTTAGATGTTTTGACTTTCTAATTAATGATATTCAATAGCTCATGCGTTTAATAGTAGTTTATTATTTTTCATTAAACATGTTACATATATAAAAACCATTGTTACATATGTAACGTTGCCTTTTTAATGTATGTAACACATGTGTACCAAAGGAATGATATGACCAACATTTTATCAGGTCATTCTTTGCTATTAGTTAGTTACCTCTTACATAGGTTACACATGTTACGTCCAACACCAGTTACAAATGTTAATCAAAACAAGTATTCTTTAAGATTGTAATATTTTTTAGATTGTAATGTTTAAGATGATTGTAATGTGTTAGATGTTTTGACTTTCTAATTAATGATATTCAATAGCTCATGCGTTTAATAGTAGTTTATTATTTTTCATTAAACATGTTACATATATAAAAACCATTGTTACATATGTAACGTTGCCTTTTAACGTATGTAACACATGTGTACCAAATGAATGATATGACCAACATTTTATCAGGTCATTCTTTGCTATTAGTTAGTTACCTCTCACATAGGTTACACATGTTACGTCCAACACCAGTTACAAATGTTAATCAAAACAAAAGTCACTTGTCATCATGGGTTGTTAGTAATTGCACACATTACAATCATACTTAAAGGTAACAAAAATCTTTATAAAAACTTAAACATATAAAAATGATCCAAAAACTATCATAAAGGTTACAAAAATCTAGCTACGCTTTGCGTCTTGATAACCATCTTTATCTTGAACATAAACATCCATTCACCTATGAACAAAACAAGTACATCAGTGTTAATCCCCTAAAGTTAAACTTATTAACACAAATGTAACTATAGGTATGTAACATGTGTTACGTGTTATACACGTGTAAAATTTTATTGTAACACATGTAACATGTGTTACCTCCTAGTATAACACACAATAACAGTTACTATTCAGATCAAAAGCCCAAACAAGCAACCAACCCAACAAAAAAACAGTTACTATTCAGATCAAAAGCCTTAAACAAGCAACCAAACCAAACACAACTTTTTACCACAAAAATGATTTTAACACAAAAATAAAAACCTGCAAATTACATAAACATTTACCCATTTTTAGAACCATTTTAACAAAAGAATCATGTTCATCTCTAAAACATCCATTACACAAAAACCTATAAACAACCATTTTAACTAAAACATCAAGTGTGAAATGATTTTTCAAAATAAAATACTCAAGAGATTGTTGTTTCTTTCTCTAAAATAGCAACTTTCTCTCTCTAAAAACACTTACCGAATCTAGAAACCGTGTGATGAACACGATGAAGATCTTCAAACTTGCTTCTCTCTATGTGTTCTTGGTGTTCTTGATGAATATGATGAAGATTGTTGTTTCTCACTCTAGAAATCAGCTTTCAACAAGCATCAGCACACCCGAGATGAAGATGACGACGTGAGATGAAGCATGAACACACCAGAAATCAGCTTTCAATAAGCATGAACACATCTGAAATAAACAAGATGAATATTGTTGTTTCTCTCTAAAAAACATTAGCTTTCTCTCTCTAAAAACATAAACAAAGATGTGATGAGAGCAACACCTTACTTGCTTTTCTTTGAGAGCTTCGATGGTGACTTTGATCTTCAGATATGGTGGCTTCAATAGAAATGGATGAGTACAAGATCCAGATCTAGTTGTTTCGTACAACACAACATGGAGACGTATTCAACAAGAATTAATACTAAAAGTCTACTTATGTGTCGTCCGAAATTCTTGTCATAAACTCCATGGATAAACAAAGATAAAAAGAAATATATGGAAGGTTTGAATTTGAAGAAGATGATAGAAATGTGGGGAAGAAGATGCATTGGAAAATGTTGCAAAAAGGTGTGTACTTTTGTCTCAAAAGTAAAAGGTGGGTTGGTGACGTTTGATGGGATGAAAAAGTAAAAAGTCTAAAATGCCCTTTGAAGACCAATTTGCACATGCTTAAAGTGGGTGATGTGGCTCAATATGGGCCAAGTATTGGGGTTTCCTTAGTTTTCTCAATAAAATTGGTTTTCTCCATATACTTACACTATACATACATCTATAAACATGTATATACACATATATAGACACAAATGTAAATTATACATATATATATACACACACATTCACCTATATATATATACACACACTTATAAATATATACTTAATTATTAAATTTATAGTTTTATATGTACCAATCTATTATATTTTGGTCAACTATATACAAATTTACAACTATATCTATACGTAGTAGACCAACCACGCCAATAAAAAATTAAAATCAAAACTAAAAGTTAAACCTTAAACCGATAAACGACAGTATGTTCATCGCCTCAATGTTTCATGTCGTTACCCTAAGTTGATCGTCTCCTGCTCCAACGTAATTGTTCATGTAATATGATCATCACCTCGTCAGCCACAACATTGTTATTTATAAGAAAAATATTATGCCATGAAATATGCATGTTTTTAAAGACATTAAAACTTGAGACCCAACATTTTCACTATCTCTCTCAGCAAATTTAAATTGGGCAACACGGTTGTCTAAATCGCTCAAACTTCGCTCGACGCTCGCTCGGAATTTTTACTGCTTGAAAAATGCTCGCTTGATTTGATGCTCTGTTTTAAATGAGCCGCTCCGCTCGGTTCGGTTTGAAAATGAGCCAAGCATGAGCAAAGGTCCGCTCGGTTCGGCTCGGCTCGTGAACAGCCCTACACCTCTCCTCCACCCTTCTCCTCCTCCCATTTGTCACCTCCACCTCCACCTCCTCCGCCACCACCTCCACATGCTGCCTCCAAGCCGCCGCCCTCATCGACCCCACACAACAACAACCACCTACTGCCTCCGTCGCTGCTGCCTCGACAACCACCCGGTATGTTCATTCTTATGGAAGATGAAGGAACAATCAACCCCCAAATTGACTAGTAATCTATCTCAAACTTGCAAAGGAGTCCAAATATCCAACAAATCGGTTGGATTCATGATGTATTTGTTGAATAATTTCAGTTTGATTTGCAATATATTTGAAATTTTGTTTGATATGTATTGATGTTTTTGTACTATTGTTTGATTTGAAGAATGATATGATATTGATTATACAAAAAAATGTTCTTGTTGTTTTGAGTGAATCGATTGTTCTTGCATAAGTTAAAAAAACAAACAGTTTTCTTATTGCAGACTGCAGAGGTTTTGTCCACCTCTTCTGCTACAGATGTCTGCAGATGTGGTCCGCAGACTGTAGACGTTTTACCTCTGAAAAAACAAACAACACCTAAGTAAGAGATTTGATTAGGAATGCTCTCAGAGTGGAGTTAATTTGAGTCTTCAATTTGAAAATTTCGTTGTCTAAGTTCGTGTGTTTTCCATATTGTCACAACTTGCGTCCTCCCTTTAATATTGTTTTAAAATTTCAGTATAGAAGATTCTGAAAAGACCATAATGCCCCTAAATTCTCTTTTCAAATCCCAAACACCCTAAACCTTTCCTCACTATTTTCCCTTGCACACTCCTGTACAAACACTTTTTAGAGAGAGACAGAAAGAGGACGATATGGAGAGAGAAACAAAAAGACATAAGTAGAGATAGAGGGAGGTCAGACGAACACGATTACCGATGGATCCCTAGCGTTTCGACGACGTCAATGACAATGCTAGCTAGGGGCAAAGGATAGTTGGTGCTCGGGGGTGCACCCCCCCATGTTTCGGTTAGAAGTGTATAAGTTCCGATTTTTCGTCCGAAAAAATTTAAAATTATATAGGATCCCCCCCCCCCCGATTATTTTTCCTAAATTGTATATCCTAAATATTTAAGAAAAATGTTTAGTTTTTCTATGTGCAAGAACGGGTCCTTTGAATGAATAATTTTTTTTTGTTTTATTTGGCACTATTATTATTTAACCCAATCTGAATCGAATAGCCGACCTGACCCAAAACATAACGATAGGAAACAAAAATTGGTTCCTATCACTTTACGCCCTCTCGAAACTTTTGGTCAAGCTCCGCCACTGATGCAAACCGCATCAGCGGAGGCGGTTTGGTTGTTATCAGCAACGATTTGGGGTTCCGACAAAGAGAAGTGATGGTAAAACAGGGGAGACAAATATGTAATTTGGTAGCCATATGCGGTGATGGTTCACAACAACAGCTTCTGGATGGCAATGATGAAGATTATGGCTAAAGGTAGTGGATGTTGACATTGGAATTAGGGCTAGGGTTTGTGGCGCGATGGTAAAGTTAGTGGTTGGTGATGGTTGCAGGTTCAGGAGGAGATATTTGTTGGTTTTATGGTGGAGGTTGGATAGAGGTTAGGGTTTTGATTTGGTGGGGGTTTGTAGTGGTGGGTAGGTAGCATAACAGAGGTGGTAGGTTGATGGTGATGGGGAAATGTTGGTTTAGGGTTTTTGGTGGAGTGACAATGATGATTGGGAAAGGTGGTAGGGAATGGTAGTTAGTATGGTATGGGTAGTTAAAGGTTGTTTGTGAAGAAAGGTTTGGATGATGGTGGTTGTAGGTGGACGCCGACGGCTATGATAGTGGTGATTTTCGATAGTAAGTAAGGAAAATGGTGGCAGATAGTGAAGGTTGATGGTAGTTCACCGTTGAAGTTTTAACCAAAGTTGCAGGTGGTGTCGGCGGTCATTTGATGGGTGGGGAATAAGAGAGGGACACAATCTAATTTAATAGGATTTAGAGTTTGATTTTTGTGTGAAAAGACTATTATGCCTCGTGTTTGTTAAGGATTTAACAGGAAAAATTACGGTGTTCGAGGGAGGGGTTCATGGTATAGCAAAACTTGAAGCAGAGGGACTCAGATGGTGACATTTTGAAACTAAAGGCTCAAAATGACTCCGCCCAGAAAGCAAAGGAACACAAGTTGGAATTTACTTTTATTTAGAGTAAATTACAAGTTTTGTCCTTTATGTTTGTACCAAATTGTAGGCGGTGTCCTTTACCTTTAAATTTGACGAGTTTTATCCTTAACGTTTCAAAATCTTACACATTTTGCCCTTTGGCCATAACCAAGCTAATTTTAACAGTTAAGTAGAGGGAAAATTGGTCATTTTACCTAAATATTTAAAAAATCCATTAAATATTAAATAGTTAAAACAAAATGAATTATATTATATTATATAAAATAAATAAATAGCCTCTCTCTACTCTCTATCCATCTGCGGCAAACTCCCACACCGGCACAACTCCCACACCAAAACCACCACCACACCAAAAGGGGAGAGCACCTCATCCGACACCGAAGAGCAACACAAAATCGAGGCGTCTGTTCGAGAAGAGAGACCGTATATCGCGGTGGCGGTGAGAACACGAAATGGAAATGAAGAATAAAGGGGCCTTGGTGGTGGTCGGAGATACCATTGGCGGAGGAGATGGATGGGGTTTGTGTGTTTGTGGTTGGGGATCTAAGGGAGGGTAACGAAGTTAGATTGTAACAATTATTTTTTTGATCAAACAAAATCATAACTTTGTTACCCAGTCAATAACAATTCAATTTGGATCAAATTACAAAACCCCAATACTCAGATCTCCGTTTCTTCTCATGAGAGAACTTTTCACCGTTCTGGCACCGTTAATTTGCCCGGTTCTAAGTCGTTGTTTAACGACAGATTCTTCTTCTTGGTTACAACTGAGGGTGCGTGTGGGTTTTGAATGTGGATCTGGTGGGTGGGGTTTGAATGGTGGATGTGGTGGAGGGTGATGGTGGACGATCGTGGTTGGGTGGAGGACAATGGTGGTTGGATAGATTATGAAGGTGGACGGTGGTGGTTGATAGGGGTTTCCGAAGGTGAAGTTTTGGTAGGGTTTTCGAACGAGCTCCAAACAACGAATTTGTTGAGTTTTGGAGGATGAGGTTGCTGGAATTGGTGAGATCGGTGGTTGTGAAGGTGGTGGTGGTGAGGGGGAGGATGGTGGAGAGGAAGAGGTGCGGGTGGTGGTGGATGGTGGTGATTAAATTTGGTACAAAATAGTCCCTGAATAATTTTTTTTTACAAAATAGCCCCTGGAAAGGTGCAATGACAAAAATGCCCTCGTGTGCAAGACACATGACCATATTTAACCAAAAAGTCTAACTGGGTTTAGCCTAAAGGACATAACGTGCAGGATTTTGAAACATTAAGGACAAAACTCGTCAAATTTAAAGGTAAAGGACACTGTATGCAGTTTGGTACAAACATAAAGGAAAAAACTTGTGTAAAAAGACTATTATGCCTCGTGGTTGTTAAGGATTCAACGGGAAAAATGACGGTGTTAGAGAGAGGGGTTCATGGTATAGCAAAACTTGAAGCAGAGGGACTCAGATTGTGACATTTTCAAACTAAAGGCTCAAAATGACTCCGCCCAGAAAGCATAGAAACAGAAGTTGCAATTTACTTTTATTTATATTAACATAGAGATTTTATTTTTTTAACAAAATCATCTACATATCATGTTATAGGGTGGGAGTTGGCTACAAAGTCCATTTTTCCTACAAAGTGTAAAAAGTCATAAAACACAATAATGTCAACCATAAAACACACTCAAAACCTACAAATAACACAGTGAAGATTACTAAAACACCATATTTTTGGGTTTTGTGTTGTGTTTTGGATGATAAGGATTTGATTATCGAATGACTAACATTAGTGTGTTTTATGTTGATTATCATGTTGTGTTTTATATTCATAGTTCTACGATAGTGTGTTTGAAGTTTTTAAGGATTGTTAGGGTTTTGATATTGTGTTTTAGTAATCTTCACTATGTTATTTGTGGGTTTTGAGTGTGTTTTGGGGCTGAGATTGTGGTGTTTTATGACTTTGTACACTTTGTAGGAAAAATGGACTTTGTAGCCGAACCCCACCCTCATGTTATAATACACATAAGGAGGACATAAATATAATTTTACATAATTATAAGAGTTCAAGTAATAAAGCCTTTAATTTAAAATATACGATACAATCTTTTAAAACATGTTGTTAGCTTTAAACCAACTACCTACGATTTTTAAATGATAATAACCTTTTATACGTTTATATACATACATATACACACACATATATATATATATATATATATATATATATAGTGGAGAGTTCAAATGAGAAGGAATTTTTGTAAGAAGAAAAAAAAAAGAAATTTCAACCAATAATTTTTTTTTATTTTACTTTATTTAATATAAGTATTTAATGCTACTATAAGGGTACATTGGTAAATCTACATAGATCATTAATTTGTAGTCTTCCTTTTTAATAACTAACTATATTAATTTTTTGTAACTTATCTTCAAAATATACATTTTTTCAAAAAAAAAAAAATAATTTAAAGTGTAGGATAAATTATGAGGTGTATAGGATAAATTACGAGTTGTGTATGATAAATTTCAACGTGTAAGATAAATTTCAAAATATGTAGGATAACTTTTGATGTATGTAGACAAAAAAAATTTAGTGTGGAGAATGATAGTCTTTATGACTAATTAATTAGTCAAATATGATAATAAATGAGATAAATGAAAAAACTATTTAATATTTTACAAAATTACCCTTTGTTCTTTTTCTCCTCAATTAAAATTAATTTCTTCTCAAATGAACCTCCCCCCCCCCCCCACACACACACACATATATATATATATATATATATATATATATATATCAAAATACACCATAAAATGAGCATTTTCTTTTCTTTTATTTAGGTATTGTATTGCTAAAGGTTTTTTTTATTTGAAAAATGTTAACATGTTATGTGATGGGGGTGTGCAGGTAAAGTTATCTTACAAAGCCTCCTAAAAATGGGAAGAGTACAAAGACACAATGAATCGCAAAATATAACACTATGTTGAGTAAAATATAACATAATGTCGAGGAAAAAACACAATGAGTCGCAAAGCACAATGACGCAAATATAGAAAAAACTCAATGCTAAATAAAAAGACACAACGATCTAAACAAAAAATCTAAAATCTACAAGCTAAAAATCCAAAAGCGAAAACCTAAAATCTCATATCATAGAGTTCAATGAGATGGTTTCACTGTCGCTTAAATAAGGTTAACCGGAATCAGTTTGATACCCTTCCTATTTTTTAGGAAACTATGTATTTGATCCTAATTCAGGGGTGTGCATGGGTTAGTTTTGATTGGCTTTTGCTCAAAACCATAACTATAACCGCGATGTTGGATATGCGTCGGTTGACTGTGAATTTAGGCTTAGCTAAAAATAACCTTTTTGTTACCGTGGAGTAAATTGTTATTACGCATTTGTATATTTTAACATATTACATATACTAAAAAATACATATAGTTTATAGGGGGTAAGATCAAATAAAAAGTTGATTTTGCCTAAGTAGGATGAGAAGTAATCTTAGCCATTTATTTTTCAAATCAATGGTTAAGATGAAAGTGTAGGAGAAAGGAGGAGTGCAAGGGTATCTTGGGAAAAATCTTATTTATGGACTTTCTCTCTCTACATGCAAGACACATGCATATTCCACCCCAATTTTTTAAACGTTCATAACTTTTTATACGGCATTATTTTTTCATAAAAATTTCACCATAAAATCGAGCGTATTTTTATCTTTAATTTGAGTACCATATTGCTATAGAAAATATGAAGACTAAAAAAACCCACTAAAATGTGTTGTATTTCTATGTTGTATAACATTTTTTTTGTGCTAGATTTTTGTACTAATTTTTTTTTGCTAAATTTTTTGTGCTGGATTTTTTTTATTTTACATTTTTTTTCTCAATTTTTTGTGCTGGATTTTTTTGTACTACATTTTTTTGCTGAATTTTTTCGTGCTATATTTTTTTGTACTAGATTTTTTTGTGCTATATTTTTTTGTACTACATTTTTTGTGCTAGATTTTTTTGTACTAGATTTATTTTGTTGTATTTTTAAAAAACAAAAGGGGTGCCACATGTCATTTTCACTTCTATTTATAAGGACCAAAATGCCCTTCATTCCTACTTATTAGGAGTGTCACATGTCATCATCACAATCCTTCTTAGGCTACTTAGGCAAAATTCACTTTTTAGTGGATCATTCCCCTAGTTTATAGTATTGGTACAATTTAATACCTAATATTCAAACAAAAATATGATATAATTCATATATTCAAACAAACATTCAAGTATTCAACCAAAACGATATGAGATAACCCACAAATTCATATAAACGTTCAACCAAAAATATCAAATATTAAAAAAGATGAAAAGTCAAAATAAGACAATGATTTTACTACGTGTCAGTTCGGTTCGGTTATGGTGGGTATAAAAACATTGATAACCATAACCGACCTGCTACTTTCGGTTTTTAGAAAAAACAATTAACTACTCACCGGTTTTTGGTTTGGTTATTTTTTTTGTTTAGTTTTATCGATTAATTCGGTTATGTGATTACCAATTTTTGTGTTTCTCATTGCATTTCACGAAAACCATTCTGGTGTAATAAATTAGAATTGAGAAACTAAATCCTATGTTAAATAAAAAACTAAAAATATACATTGCGAAATCCAAATACTATGATTTTTGTAACATGAAAACAAATACTATATATCTAAAATCTTTTTTATTTTTTAACGGCCAACGAATCCTTCAAATGAGCTACTAGCGAAATTCATACACAAAAAAACTCATTCAGTTCGAGGATCAAACTAGCGATCGCCGCATACTTGCCTAGTCTCCCATCATCACCAGGTGCCGCTGAAAACTAATGGGGGAGAAGCAGGAATTGAACTTGGGTCTTTTGGAAACCCAAATCTCTCCCTTACCACTCCACCACAACCTCATTGGCTATCTAAAATGTTTTGTAAAGGCAACATTTTTAAAAAGTTCTATGCGTGAGTTATGTTCATCTTTCCGATGATCTGATTAGTCGGTTTATAAATAGAAGCATCTAATGGTTGGTGTTAATGGTAGATGTGGCCGTTAGTCATATGGAATTGGATCTTGAATATTGCAAGTAATGTGGTACCAATAGGATATATGTGATTTTTCATGCTCGTGTGGTAGTTGGGGCCTAGGTGTAGGTCCAACGACAAGAATACATTAAAACCCAAGAGTACATACAAGGGTTAACATATAGACCATCCGGAAGCTAAAATACGCACTAAAAAACACCCGAAACGCACTTTAAGTGCAGAATTTTATTAAATTCAGCTATAATCAGCTTTTCAACAAATAAATATTATGAAGAAATCATGATTTATCATCCAGAATACTTCCCTAAGTGTCGGGAATTGAAAGTGTTACAAAAGGGTACTTGAAAGACACTAAACAATGCAATTTAGCACTTTAACGAACCGGTACTTAACCGAACAACTGGACATTACCCGGAACACAAAAATATTGCTAGAAGCATTGTTTACTTATTTCTGAGCTAGTTATGGTTCTCGAACACTTAAACGTACTACAAAATGCAAGAAATACATTAAACACTAGGCATTACACTTAACCTCCAATTAAATCACCTACTTACCATCAAATATTACACTAAACCCCCCCCCCCCACATATGTAATCGGTTATGGAGGGGCCCCACACAAGATTTATCTAAATCTTCCTAAAATCTTCTATAATCTACCCTTGGGATTTGATCTAGATGTGCTTGTACTAATGGAGACACTATATCTTTTGGACAATAGAGATTAGAACTTATAAACTCATCAACATCTTCATCTTCACAACACACCACCCCTTCTCTCCCTTGCTCCCTTGTTCTCGGCCGAACATAGGGCCACCACCACCACCATTGTTCACCCATCATCTAACCATTCCAAGATCATTTTGAAGTGCAAGAAGGTGATTCACGAGGCTTGGAACTCTTGAATCTTGAAGGACCTCTTCCGTGTGCTTTTATCCACTCGATTTCTCCATTGTTTCTTCCCTAGCTTTAAGCTAGTTGTAAGATTCTTGAACACCCTTGTTTACTTCATATTTTAGTGGTTAAAAGTTGTTGTTTAATGATTAACTCAAGAACACTAATGAACATACACATGAATCATGAAACATAAGCTTACATATGATGAAAAATGGACGAAATGATATTGTTTAGTAGATATATGGTGATTGCTTGTTGTTTATTAGGGATATTGAGGATGATCATTACATGAAGCTTGCTAGATTGTGATTAAGCACATGATCTAGCAAGTTGGGAGATGATTATGTAACAACATAAAATGATCATCTTCTTGATTGAACATGAACTTGAAAGCAAAATGATTTCTTGAAAAGTAATGAACAAAATGAGCTAGTAAGCTTATAAATCCAAGATTTATGAATGATTTTCTAAGAAAACCAAGTTCAAAATATGATTTTTGAAAGATCATGATTTTTACTAAACTTACACTAATTTTGGTGATAAAATAAGTGTAAAGATACTAGAAAAACAAGAAGATGTTATAAATAAACATTTTTGTAAAATGTGATTACAAGTTGTAAAGGACCAAATCTTTTAATAATGTGATTTACATACAAACAACAATGTTTTTGAGGGTAACTAAACTTACTAAATAACATGGTAAGTTACTACAAGTGTTTACAAAACTTCAAGTTCATGATGTAGTGTGATTTACTTGATTTTGGCACTTGATAAGTGTAGAATAAGTTGTTGATGTTTGATGATGATTTAAAAGAAAATAAACACATGTTTTGAAAACATGGGAAACCTCCATTTTTAGGGGAAACTCTGTCAAAATTTCTATAAATTTTTGACACTTAGAAAAATATAAGTCTTTGAGAAACTTATTCCCTAAAAATGTATCCAAAAACATTTACCAAGGTTTCCCTAATTTTTGAGGTAAGAAATGATTATTTCTTCAAGATTAAAATTGATATTGAGTATATTTTTTTAAAGAAAAATATATATATTTATTGATCACCAATTTTTGTGCTAAGTGTATGTTGTATGTATTACATGTAATAGTGTATTAAGACTTGAAAATACTCTAAATACTCATAAGGAGTGAAAATACAAAAATACACATACAACATACTTAGACAAATATAAGAGAATATATATTTAGGAAAATATATTACTTGATAGATTATATAACTTGGACAAGTTATGAACATGAAATGAAGTTGTGAACAAAATACATAATTCGGGTGAAAAATACAAGATACTTATATTTATTGTTTTGAGAAAATAATATAAGTAAGACAAATAGTTAAAAATATAAATTATTTTTAACACAAGAACACATATACAAAAGATAGTGACTTGTACTTGTGCGATACAAGTCTAGTGACTAACGTTAATAAAACACGTTTAGGTCACGACGCTAGATAAGCAAATCCGGTGAAGTTTACGACGCAGGAACGCAAAGTTGTGAGTTCATGCTCCCCCTTTTCTTTTAACTGTTTTCAGTTTTATAACTTCGGGGGTGAAATACATGTTACAAATGTTACAATGTTTACAAATGGTATGATACAAAAACAAGAAGCACTCTTGGTGAGAACGTGTACCAAGTATGATGCGTTTTAAGGAATGATACGAGAAATGATACGAGAAATGATACAAGAAGTGATATGAGAAATGATACGAGAAATCGTGTCACGAATAGGGTACCATAAGCACCATTAATCAACAATATACCTAGACCGCAGAACAAAAGGTTAGATCTAACGGGTTTCGGGCAGCCACACTCTTGGTGAGAACGAGTACCAAGTAGTGCTTTTGTGTCTCAGAATCGACAACTAGAAAAATGCCTATGGTTTGGTTGCTTCCTATGTCGTGTCACATGTTAATGGCCTTGCAACCCATTAACAACCTTGATACATACAGAAATACGTGATTTATACAAGAATACGTGATTTATACAAGAATACTTGAATTATACAAGAGTACGTGATTTATACAAAAGTACTTGACTTATACAAGAATACTTGATTTATACAAGATACATACCATGTTTTCATACAAAGTATACAAACGTTCAATACAAGAACTGCATGAATTCACACCAACTTTATGTTGACGTTTTTCCAAAACTCACATGTATTTCAGATAACTAGAATGGATGTGCGCGCGGTCTTACTCATGCTCTTGGATGTCATTTACGTTTATCGTTGAATAAAGTTGTAAACTCTTAAGACAATATGCCGTCTCGTGTTGTAAACACTTAAACTATGATTTCCGTTATGTAATGTTTTGCATTTGGAGTTATTTTTACGAGCATGTAGTATGTTTACCAATCGTATGCAATGAAAACCTTTCATGATCACACCTCGTGCTTCCGCCTAAGAAAGGGGTGTGACAGATTGGTATCAGAGCTGCGATTGTAGTGAACCAGGATTCCTTCTCGAGTCTAGACTACAATCTCTAGGATCCTTTCACGAAAACAATTTTTCAAAAAGTTTTCATTGCATAAAACTTTCCGCGACATCCACTACCTGAAACTGTTTACAAGAGTCAAGAAAAGACACTACGAGACTTAGGGTGCACTGGAGTAGCACTTGTCTGTGATTAAGAATTACTTGCAATTATGTGTGATAATTGATATATACATATACTAGAAATAGAATGTCACAGGTATACGTGACTTTACCTAAAAACAGTGGCCTATCTGAAGGAAGAGATACGAGGATGAAACGAACTGTGCGGACTGTGCAAGGAGTTACGTGATTATGGATGCATACATAATTATGGAATTCAGTGCACAAAAACCACAGCAAGTCTTGTCATGTATAGATTCCCTCAGTACAAGAAAAGGTCAAACGTGAACACCCCTCCAGCCTACTAAGTACTCTGCTGGAGTAATAATTGTTTGATATCACTTATGTGGTATATGCCTGTGTATATATACTACTACTGTCTCGTATGACGATATCAAACAAACGTCTAACCCTATTGTGTTGTGTTCTGTCAGAACATGGCACCTAGGAGAATTGTGAACAATCGAGATTCTGATCAACCTCCTCCTCCCCCACTGCCAAGGACTGCTGAAGAGCTGAACGCTCTACTGGAAGAAAGAATCTCCGCAGCTATCGCCCAGTACGAGGCAAACCGCACCGAAGACAGTGGAGGACCGAGCAATGCTAGACGTAACGGACATGGAGATTCGTCTGGAGGAAACGCAGCTCAAGGCTGCACCTTCAAGCAGTTTCTCGACTGCAAACCACTGAACTACGACGACACTGGAGGTGCAGTAGCGTTTGTACGCTGGACGGAGAAGACTGAAGCCATCATCCGTATGAGCAAGTGTACCGCGGATCAGCAAGTCACTTTTGCTACAGGGTTGTTTGTTGATGAAGCTCTGACTTGGTGGAACTTGCGAGTCCAAACCCTGGGTGATGATGCCGCTTATGGCCTGACGTGGGATGAACTAACGGAACGAATGAGAGAGAAGTATTGCTCTCGTGCTGAACCCCAAAGATTGGAAACTGAGTTTTGGCACTTGACCATGGAAGGTGCTGACATCACTGGTTACACCCGAAGATTCCACGATTTATCTAGGGTGATCCCGTACATGGTGACTCCTGAGTTTAAGCGCATTGAACGCTACATTTGGGGATTGGCCTCAGAATTTCGCGGCATAGTAACTTCGGCCAAACCTCAAACAATCACTGAGGCTGTAACTCTGGCTGTCAGCCTTACTGAAGATTGTGTTCGTATGAAGAAGTTATCACTGAACCCTACTGAGAAGACCGAGACGCATGCTGAGTCGTCTGGTGACAAGAAAAGAAAGCATTCGAATCTGAATCAAGCAACTCGCAACAACAACAAGGGTTTCAACAACAAGAAGCGTGACACCAACCCGCCTCAGGAAGCGAAAACTCTTGGAAACATGAATGATGCTTCTACCAAAAGATACCAAGGCACCCTGCCTAAGTGCCAAAAATGTAGGTATCATCGTGAAGGAGCTTGTCGCATTCCAAGATGCGACAAATGTGGTAGGTTGGGTCATCAAACAGAAGACTGTTGGGGAAAAGGAAGGAACGGGAATGGAAATCGCAACGGTGCTGGTAATGGGAATGGTGGAAATGGAAATGGAAATGGCAATGGTAAACGAAATGAGAATGGAGCTGGGCAAAACCAAGGATGCTTCAGCTGTGGAAGCAAAGATCATTTCATAAAAGATTGCCCAAGGGGAAACAATGCTCAGGCACGCGCGTTTGTGATTGGAGCAAGGAACGCACGCGAGGACCCTAATGTGGTCACCGGTACATTTCTCGTTAACAATCACTTTGCATCCATATTATTTGACACTGGTGCCGATTATAGCTTCATGTCTGTGGAATTTAAACGTCTGCTTGGAATAGAATCTAGTAGATTAGATATTCCTTACTCCATAGAGCTAGCCAATGGTAAACTTGTTGAATCAGGCGAAGTTGTTAGAGGCTGCTCATTAGAACTTGGTGAACGAAATTTTAGCATCGACCTCTTACCTATTCAATTGGGTAGCTTCGATGTAGTGGTCGGAATTGACTGGTTGTCCAAGAACAAAGCTGAAGTTATTTGTCACGAGAAAATCATTCACATCCCTCTGGCGAATGATGAAACTCTCGTCATACATGGAGAAAAACGAGACGCACCTCTACGAATCATCAGCTATTTAAAGGCACAGAAGTGCTTAAGGAAAGGATGTGTTGCTTTCCTGGCGCACGTTGTAGATAAGAAAGCTGAAGAGCTGAAGCTCGAAGACATTCCTGTGGTGAAGGAATTCCCTGATGTTTTTCCCGAAGATCTGCCAGGATTACCTCCGCAACGACAAGTCGAATTCCGTATAGACTTGGTTCCAGGAGCCGCTCCTGTAGCCAAGGCACCCTATCGGCTTGCACCATCCGAGATGCAAGAATTATCTACATAAATCCAGGAGTTGTTGGATAAAGGATTCATAAGGCCAAGCTTCTCACCTTGGGGAGCTCCAGTATTGTTCGTGAAGAAAAAGGATGGAACTCTGCGGATGTGTATCGATTACAGAGAACTGAACAAACTCACTATCAAGAATCGGTACCCACTACTGAGGATTGATGACTTATTTGATCAATTGCAAGGATCGAGCTACTATTCCAAGATCGATCTTCGATCTGGATACCATGAGTTAAGAATTCAAGAGGAAAGTGTACCAAAGACTGCCTTCAGAACACGCTATGGGCATTACGAATTTCTTGTGATGCCATTCGGACTGACAAACGCATCAGCGGTATTTATGGATCTGATGAACCGCGTCTGCAAACCATATCTTGATAAATTCGTGATTGTATTTATCGATGATATCCCGATTTACTCGCAAACGAAAGAAGAGCACGAGCAACACCTCAGAACCATTCTGGAACTACTGAAGAAAGAGAAACTTTATGCGAAGTTCTCGAAATGCGAATTCTGAATTCGTGAAGTACAATTTCTTGGTCACGTTGTGAATGATAAGGGCATTCATGTAGACCCATCCAAAATTGAAGCAATAAAGAATTGGGAAGCCCCCAAAACCCCAACTGAAGTTCGACAATTTTTGGGCTTAGCGGGCTATTACCGACGTTTTATTGAGAATTTCTCCAAGATAGCTCAACCGCTGACGACCCTTACGCAGAAAGACAAGAAGTACGACTGGGGTGACAAGCAGGAAAAAGCCTTCCAACTGCTTAACAATAAGCTATGCGATGCACCAATACTATCTTTACCCGAAGGCACCGAAGACTTCGTGGTATACTGCGACGCTTCGCGCCAAGGATTGGGTTGCGTGCTCATGCAACGCCAGAAAGTCATCGCTTACGCTTCAAGACAATTGAAGATACACGAAAGGAATTACAACACGCACGACTTGGAACTAGGTGCGGTGGTATTCGCCCTGAAGATCTGGCGACACTATTTATATGGTACTCGATGTACGATCTTCACAGATCACAAAAGCTTACAACACATATTTGATCAGAAGGAATTGAACATGCATCAGCGACGCTGGGTCGAGCTGCTAAACGATTATGACTGTGAGATCAAGTACCGTCCTGGAAAGGCAAACGTTGTAGCAGACGCATTAAGCCGGAAGGAAAGGGTTAAGACCCTAAGGGTTCGAGCATTGGAAATGACTATTCAATCGAACCTCACTGCACGCATTCGTGACGCACAACAAGAAGCCCTTAAGATGGAAAACCGTAAAGCTGAATACCTCCGGGGTATGTTGAAATATATGGTGCCAAATGAAGAGGGAGCCTTATACTTTAAGATGCGTATTTGGGTTCCGTTCTATGGCGGTGTTCGAGAAGCCATCCTTGATGAAGCCCACGAATTGAGATATTCGATCCATCCGGGATCAGGCAAAATGTATCAAGACTTGAAAGAATATTATTGGTGGCCGAGACTCAAGAGCGACGTTGCTGTTTATGTTGGAAAATTCCTAACCTGTGCTAAGGTTAAGGCTGAATACCAGAAACCGTCCGGCCTACTACAACAACCAGAGATACCCATGTGGAAGTGGGAGTAAATCTCGATGGAATTCATAAAGAAATTACCCAAGACCCCTAGAGGGCACAATATGATATGGGTGATAGTTGATCGATTGACGAAATCTGCGCATTTCCTACCGATCCGAGAAAAAGACAGCACTGGAAAGCTTGCTGAGATGTACTTAAAAGAAATCATGGCACGTCATGGAGTGCCAATCTTAATTATTTCAGACAGAGATTAACGCTTTGTCTCAAGAATCTGGCAATCCTTTCAGGAAGCCTTTGGATCTCAGCTAGATCTAAGCACGACATTCCATCCACAAACAGACGGCCAGAGCGAACGGACTATACAAACGTTAGAAGATATGCTTCGCGCATGTGTCATGGATCTAGGCGCCAGCTGGGATACTCATCTACCTTTAGTTGAGTTTTCTTACAATAACAATTATCATACAAGCATAAAAGCCGCACCGTTCGAAGCTCTATATGGCCGCAAGTGCCGATCGCGCTTATGTTGGGCAGACGCTGGAGACAAACGAATGGTTGGTCCTGAACTTATACAAGAGACAACCGACAAGATTATGCAGATCCGAGAGCGCATTAAGGCGGCTCGAGATCGACAAAAGAGCTACGCTGATCAAAGACGAAAACCATTAGAATTCGAGGTGGGAGACAAAGTGTTGTTAAAAGTCTCACCTTGGAAGGGCGTAGTAAGATTTGGAAAACGTGGAAAGCTGAATCCACGATACATCGGACCATTCAGAATCTTGGAAAGAATTGGTACGGTGGCGTACAAGTTGGAGTTACCGGAAGAACTTAATGGAGTACATGATACGTTTCATGTATCCAACCTCAAGAAGAGTCCAACACAAGAAAACGTGATCATCCCTGCGGATGAAGTGCATATTGATGATGCCCTCCGATTTACAGAACAACCCGTTGAGGTTACCGACTGGAAAGACAACAAGACCAGGAGGAGCAGTGTGAAACTTGTCAAAGTACGTTGGACCTCTAAGCACGGACCCGAGTACACGTGGGAACGTGAAGACTAGTTCAAAGAAAAGTACCCCCACCTGTTCAAGAAGACTCCTGCAAGAGTCAGCTCAGCCTGAATTTCGGGACGAAATTCCTTTTAACGGGGGGAGACTGTGACAACTGGCACCAAACCGGTAATTTCTGTACACTTTAATTATTATTTAATGACTGCAATTATGTGCTTAAATGTCAACATTGTCTGATTACATACTATACAAGTGAATTCATGCATGTTTTATACTACAAGAATTACTTTATACAGCGTTGCGTCAGAAATACTAGTAAACTCACCGGTAAGACACATTGTGTCCACAATTCTGTAGAAAGCACTCAGACACTAGAATTGGGGCCTAGGTGTAGGTCCAACGACAAGAATACATTAAAACCCAAGAGTACATACAAGGGTTAACATATAGACCATCCGGAAGCTAAAATACGCACTAAAAAGCACCCGAAACGCACTTCAAGTGCAGAATTTTATTAAGTTCAGCTATAATCAGCTTTTCAACGAATAAATATTATGCAGAAATCATGATTTATCATCCAGAATACTTCCCTAAGTGTTGGGAATTGAAAGTGTTACAAAAGGGTACTTGAAAGACACTAAACAGTGCAATTTAGCTCTTTAACGAACCGGTACTTAACCGAACAACCGGACATTACCCGGAACACAAAAATATTGCTAGAAGCATTGTTTACTTATTTATGAGCTAGTTATGGTTCTCGAACACTTAAACGTACTACAAAATGCAAGAAATACATTAAACACTAGGCATTACACTTAACCTCCAATTAAATCACCTACTTACCATCAAATATTACACTAAACCCCCCCCCCCCCCACATATGTAATCGGTTATGGAGGGGGGCCCCACACAAGATTTATCTAAATCTTCCTAAAATCTTCTATAATCTACCCTTGGGATTTGATCTAGATGTGCTTGTACTAATGGAGACACTATATCTTTTGGACAATAGAGATTAGAACTTATAAACTCATCAACATCTTCATCTTCACAACACACCACCCCTTCTCTCCCTTGCTCCCTTGTTCTCGGCCGAACATAGGGCCACCACCACCACCATTGTTCACCCATCATCTAACCATTCCAAGATCATTTTGAAGTGCAAGAAGGTGATTCACGAGGCTTGGAACTCTTGAATCTTGAAGGACCTCTTCCGTGTGCTTTTATCCACTCGATTTCTCCATTGTTTCTTCCCTAGCTTTAAGCTAGTTGTAAGATTCTTGAACACCCTTGTTTACTTCATATTTTAGTGGTTAAAAGTTGTTGTTTAATGATTAACTCAAGAACACTAATGAACATACACATGAATCATGAAACATAAGCTTACATATGATGAAAAATGGACGAAATGATATTGTTTAGTAGATATATGGTGATTGCTTGTTGTTTATTAGGGATATTGAGGATGATCATTACATGAAGCTTGCTAGATTGTGATTAAGCACATGATCTAGCAAGTTGGGAGATGATTATGTAACAACATAAAATGATCATCTTCTTTATTGAACATGAACTTGAAAGCAAAATGATTTCTTGAAAAGTAATGAACAAAATGAGCTAGTAAGCTTATAAATCCAAGATTTATGAATGATTTTCCAAGAAAACCAAGTTCAAAATATGATTTTTGAAAGATCATGATTTTTACTAAACTTACACTAATTTTGGTGATAAAATAAGTGTAAAGATACTAGAAAAACAAGAAGATGTTATAAATAAACATTTTTGTAAAATGTGATTACAAGTTGTATAGGACCAAATCTTTTAATAATGTGATTTACATACAAACAACCATGTTTTTGAGGGTAACTAAACTTACTAAATAACATGGTAAGTTACTACAAGTTTTTACAAAACTTCAAGTTCATGATGTAGTGTGATTTACTTGATTTTGGCACTTGATAAGTGTAGAATAAGTTGTTGATGTTTGATGATGATTTAAAAGAAAATAAACACATGTTTTGAAAACATGGGAAACCTCCATTTTTAGGGGAAACTCTGTCAAAATTTCTATAAATTTTGACACTTAGAAAAATATAAGTCTTTGAGAAACTTATTCCCTAAAAAGGTATCCAAAAACATTTACCAAGGTTTCCCTAATTTTTGAGGTAAGAAATGATGATTTCTTCAAGATTAAAATTGATATTAAGTATGTATATTTTTTTTTAAGAAAAATATATATATTTATTGATCACCAATTTTTGTGCTAAGTGTATGTTGTATGTATTACATGTAATAGTGTATTAAGATTTGAAAATACACTAAATACTCATAAGGAGTGAAAATACAAAAATACACATACAACATACTTAGACAAATACAAGAGAATATATATTTACGAAAATATATTACTTGATAGATTATATAACTTGGACAAGTTATGAACATGAAATGAAGTTGTGAACAAAATACATAATTCGGGTGAAAAATACAAGATACTTATATTTATTTTTTTGAGAAAATAATATAAGTAAGACAAATAGTTAAAAATATAAATTATTTTTAACACAAGAACACATATACAAAAGATAGTGACTTGTACTTGTGCGATACAAGTCTAGTGACTAACGTTAATAAAACACGTTTAGGTCACGACGCTAGATAAGCAAATCCGGTGAAGTTTACGATGCAGGAACGCAAAGTTGTGAGTTCATGCTCCCCCTTTTCTTTTAACTGTTTTCAGTTTTATAACTTCGGGGGTGAAATACATGTTACAAATGTTACAATGTTTACAAATGGTATGATACAAAAACAAGAAGCACTCTTGGTGAGAACGAGTACCAAGTATGATGCGTTTTAAGGAATGATACGAGAAATGATACAAGAAGTGATATGAGAAATGATACGAGAAATCGTGTCACGAATAGGGTACCATAAGCACCATTAATCAACAATATACCTAGACCGCAGAACAAAAGGTTAGATCTAACGGGCTTCGGGCAGCCACACTCTTAGTGAGAACGAGTACCAAGTAGTGCTTTTGTGTCTCAGAATCGACAACTAGAAAAATGCCTATGGTTTGGTTGCTTCCTATGTCGTGTCACATGTTAATGGCCTTGCAACCCATTAACAACCTTGATACATACAGGAATACGTGATTTATACAAGAATACGTGATTTATACAAGAATACTTGAATTATACAAGAGTACGTGGTTTATACAAGAGTACTTGACTTATACAAGAATACTTGATTTATACAAGATACATACCATGTTTTAATACAATGTATACAAACGTTCAATACAAGAACTGCATGAATTCACACCAACTTTATGTTGACGTTTTTCCAAATCTCACATGTATTTCAGATAACTAGAATGGATGTGCGCGCGGTCTTACTCATGCTCTTGGATGTCATTTACGTTTATCGTTGAATAAAGTTGTAAACTCTTAAGACAATATTCCGTCTCGTGTTGTAAACACTTAAACTATGATTTCCGTTATGTAATGTTTTGCATTTGGAGTTATTTTTACGAGCATGTAGTATGTTTACCAATCGTATGCAATGAAAACCTTTCATGATCACACCTCGTGCTTCCGCCTAAGAAAGGGGTGTGACATACAAGGCAAAGATTTATGCCAATAGCAAACTGCATGGTTCAATGAAAGACCACTATGGAAAGATGGGTTCATACTTAGCCGCATTGAAAGTAGAAAATCCAACCTCTACTTTTGAACTTGTCACTGTACCATCAGAGTATTATGGTGTGGATGGGGGTACAGAGGTTTTCTTTAGGCTATTTATCTGTTTTGATCCAGTTAAGAAGGGATTTTTAGCAGGCTGTAGAAGGCTTATGTGTCTAGACGATTGTTTTTTAAAGACATTTATAGGTGGTATGTTGTTGGTTGCAATAGGTAGGGATGGGAATGGTAAAATGTTTCCAGTTGCTTGGGCAGTTGTAGAAGGAGAGAATAATGACAGCTGGGGGTGGTTCATGAATGAATTGAAGAATTGCTTAGGAATAACGGATGAAGGGAAGGGTTGGACACTAGTCTCTGATTAGCAAAAGGTATCATGTGAATTGAATTATGTTCTGTACTTAGAAGTAGTATTACATATGTTGCTTTTGTCTAACATAACATTGTGTGGTGTACTTATTTCAGGGGTTATTGAATGTGGTTGCCTCTATATGGGGTAATGCTGAGCATAGGAATTGTGCTAGGCACATATATGCCAATTGGCACAAAAAATACAAGGGTGATGATCTTAAGGAGTTATTTTGGAGGGCTGCCAAAGCATACAATACGGATGATTACAAAAGGGCACTTGAAGAAATGAGAGTTGTAGATGCTGAGGCAACTGATGCATTTATGGATCAGAATCCTAAGTGCTTTTGTAGGTGCTATGTACAACGTGAGACTAAGACTGATGTTATTGTCAATAATATGGCTGAAACATTCAATGGATTCATCATAAAGTCCAGAGCAAAGCATATCATTGACATGCTGGAAGATATAAGGTTGGCAGTTATGCCCAGGTTAGTAACAAAGCACAATGAGATGTCCCGTAAAAATGTGGTTGTTTGCCCTAGGATTCAATCCAAGAAGCTTGATAAAGAGAAAAAGAAAGCTTATCTTTGTACTGTGTATCCTTCAAGTAACACTGTGTTTCAAGTCAAGGGCTTTGACGATGTATCTGTGGATATTGTGAAGAGAAGCTGTACATGTGGGAAGTGGGACTTGACAGGCATTCCATGTTATCATGTGTGTGCAGTTGCAGCGTTTATGCATAAGAATTCTGAAGACTTTATTCATAGTTACTTGACCAAAGAGGTGTATCTCAAGTCCTATGAGTACACTATCCCACCACTGCCTTCGGAAAAATATTGGCCAATTGTTGATTTACCTTTGGACCCTCCACCAGTCAATATTGGGCCAGGAAGACCAAAAAATAACAGAAAGAAGGATCCACAGGAAACCAAGAAAAAAACTGGGAAGCTAAGTAGGCAGGGTACACTCATGACTTGTAAAAACTGTCATGAAAGAGGTCATAACATTTAAAGATGTAAGAAACCTGCAACTGAAGGTAGCCAAGTCACAAGAAAGAGGGGCAGGCCTAAAAAGTCAGTTGATGCACAACCTTCTCAGTCAACAGGAGCCCCACAAGTTTCCCAGTCCACTCAGCAATCACAGGGGAATGTAGCATCACAACAAACTCAGAGGCCAGCTAAGAGGGGGAGGCCAAAAAAGATCTCAAAAGCCACAAATCAATCACCTGAATAAAGCCTTTTGTTAAAATGCTTTTGTGTTGTTTAATGCTTTAGTAATAGCCTGTTTGGATGGAACTATAATGTCTGTCTTATGTTTTGGATGTTGAAACTGGTAGTTATTTTGTGTCCGGATTTTGTGTCCAGATTTTAATGACAACCGTGTCCAGGTTTTAATGTCAACTGTGTTTGGATGGAACTATAATGTCCATTTTTGGTCAATTGTGTAATAAGGCTTGGTCAATTGTGTCCAGACTTTGTGACCATACTCAAAACCCAATTCATAGTCAAAACAAGATTCATATACTTATCCGAAAGTCATTACATTCACTACATTGCTTGGAATAGTCAAAACAAGATTCATATACTTATCCGAAAGTCATTACAGTCACTACATCGCTTGGAATAGTCAAAACAAGATTCATATACTTATCCGAAAGTCATTACAGTCACTACATCGCTTGGAAAAAGGACACATTACATAATAAAACATGTCAAAATAACCAATACATTGATAATGCAATACAGACAACTGCCAAAAAACATGCTTTCTTTGAAGGCTTTCTTAATCTTCGATTTTCTTCTTCTAACACCCCACAGTTGCATTCCCTTGCTAATACAGCATCCACCTCTTGTTTCCACATAAAGAATTTGCAATCAGATCTCTGAAATGAACAGGCAATTAAAAACAACCGATTAAATTACGAGAAAGTGATGAAATAAGATTGCCAATCAAATTCAATAACTTACAGGCCATAGAGGGCATCGGTAAAACTCTTCACCTTGCCTTGAGCTTCGATTTCCAGCCACCCTACGAATTGCAAGCAATTCATGCTTACAATAAACATTACCATCGGTGCCAAGTCTAAAAATTTTGGGGTTTTGTGAACGAATTGAAGGAGATGAAGATGAAGAGTTTGAGCTCATTGGGGATCGACTGAATTTGCCCAATTTGTAGAATTAGGATTTTGAAGGAGAGTGCGATTGGGGGTGTAAACATTTATACACAGATGGGTAAAGTGTTGGTGATTAAATGAGTTGGCTTTCATTTATAATTAAACAACCACGTCAGACCACACATGTCACTCCACATCATCAATTTTTTAACTTAGTGTTTTTTAACGTGGGAGTATTTTACAAACAAAAGTGAATAGTTCGGATTATTATTGGTGATTAAATGAGTTGGGATTATTATTGGCCAATAACAATGAGTTGGGATTATTTATTTCCAATTTGCCATGAACTATTTTTAATTATAACAACCAAGTACACGCATCTTTCAAATGATCATCAAACATCATGTTAGGTTAAACAATTGAAACAAAACTAATTAGACATGAGTCTATAATGCTTACTGGATTAGAGAAAATAAAAATTTAGCATGTACCTTTAATGATTTAAAGTATACTAATTAAATTCAAGTAACTGGGCTTAATTTTTGAAATATAAATTTGTTTATTATGTAATTCTTTTAGAAGAAAACAAAACAATGGTGTCGTCTGTAAAAAGACATTGGTATCGTTTGTAAAAAGACAATGGTGTCGCTTGAATTTTTCCTATTATGCGTTGTATCTGCTACACAAAATTCAATGGTGTCGGACGACACTGTTGTTCAAAGGGGAATGGCGGACGAACGGAAGTTCGCCAGAAGATACACCTAATCCGTCCAATTGTTTAAATGGAGAAATGCTTTGAGGACTTTATAGTGCAATCTAAACACTGCTGGATTATGCCACGTTTCTTTTGTGACCAGCACATAAGACACGAGGTTTGAATTATGATGCATGGCTGGCAAAAGCCTGCCAAGAAGGTGTGTGGAAGCATGCTTCCACTGTTCATTTCGTTTATCTATTAATACAACAACAACAACAGTACCCAATAAGTCCCACATATAGCAAAGCTATTGGTAGGGTCCGGGGAGGGTGGGATGCAGACAAACCTTACCTCTATCCATATGGATAAAGAGGCTGCTTCCAAAAACCAAACATCAAGCAAACGATGCAACTACAAATATAGCAATAGGAATCCACCAATCACATAATAAGTGTTAACCGACTAACATAGTAGAATAGACACACTATAGCCCCTAAAGCAATATATATATATACACACACACACACATAAGATGATAAATACATGTAAAGTCCACCTGAAAAGTAGGAAATATTAACCACTTACACAAAAATCCCACACACCTCATTACTCTCTCCTAAAAATCCTTAACCTTAATCCTACGTCTCCACGAACTCCTGTCTTGGACCATGTCCTCAGAGAGATGCAACTCTAACAAATCTTGCCTAATCTGCTCCTCCCAAGTCAGTTTGGGTCTTCCTCTACTCCTCCTACCCTCCACACAAAGGGCGTCCACTACTCTAATCGGTGCCGTCACCGGCCTCCTCTTCACGTGCCCAAACCATCTCAATCTCCCCTCCTTAATCTTACTCGATATACTAGCCACCCCTAGCCTTTCCCTAAAACCCCCATTTCTCATACGCTCTAGCCTTGTGTGCCCACACATCCACCGTAACATCCTCATTTCTGCCACCTCCATCTTGCGTGTCTGAGTCTTAATAGATATTAATAATATATATTATTAAGTAAAATCACGGAATTAAAGAAGGGGGAGACTATTTGCACACTTGGTGTGTAGATAGTTAGCTCAAAAAGGGTTTTTTTGTACTATATGCACACCCTGCAGTGTCGAGCTGTGGTTAAAGCGTGACGTTTTGGTCCGGTCAACCAGACAAAGACTGACGGGTGTCTGACGGGTCTGTTGACCGGACCAAAACGCCGAGCTTTGGCCGCGTTTTGGTCCTGTCAACCAGACACCTGGTCAGTCTTATGTCTGGTTGACAGGACCAAAACGCTGCCAAAGCTCGGCGTTTTGGTCCGGTCAACAGACCCGTCAGATACCCGTCAGTCTTTTGTCTGGTTGACCGGACCAAAACGCCGCGCTTTGGCCACAGCTCGACACTGCATGGTGTGCATATAAGACAAAAAAGTCATTTTTGTTGTGCATATAGGCATTTGGGTGTGCCAATAGCTACACCCAAGAAGAATTATCTGAAGGTTTTTAAGGTCCAATTATAGTTATGGAGACTTTTTTGGATCTTCATTGATGTAATACATAAAAATAAAAATAAAGGTTATACATTTGAGCTAGGTTTGCACACTTAGTTATAAGTTTTAAACCGTTGACTAGACTGTTAAATTGACAAAACAAACCATGGACCACACACTTAATCCAGTTTAACTAAATAATTTTCTTTAATTTAAAAGGTTCGATCAGTTTTAATAGATTATAATTTCTTATTACTCATGGTCCATTACTAAAATCATATGCGAATATCATGGTATCTTTTATTTTTTATTTTTTATAATTACCCACATATACAACTTATTATCCAATGATAGCTAAAGAGGCAAGTCAAAATGATGACAAGAAATTGCAGTATTTTTTTTTCTTGTAAGTTCCTATTTGTTTTAAAAATAAAAAAAAATAAATGTACTTTTGAATCTTATGTGAAAAGGAAAAGATTCATGGTATCATATGCACAACTTACACGCTCACTCCCTGCAAAAGAACACACACAACGTTGGATTTGATATATACCTTATCCAAATGTTTTCTTTATAATGATTACTTATACCTTATCCAAATGTTTTCTTTATAATGATTACTTAAAGAAAATCTGTAAATGAATTTGGAGCAAAATTTTTTTGTTGTGGTATAGTAGTAAAATTATTAGAAGATAAGTTTGTTTTAAAAAATATAAAAACATCATAATTCATAAATATATTATAATTCAAGTCATTATAGTTCTATTTTGTCTAGAAAGTTTCTCAAATTTTTATAATAGTTAATTCATTGTAAAGGAAATGCAACTATTTTGTTTGCAAATATACATAACACCCTTGATCTACAAAGTTGTTTTGATTCATTCTTCAAATATTGTCCCAAAATTACAAGAGGCAGACTTTTTAAAGATTTACGTTTACAAACAATCATCCTAATTTTTTTTTAAAGTGCTAGTTTACATATAAAATGCGGAGAGCGAGCAATGGCTATAGATTGGTCCAAAATAAGCTTCTTGTATGATTAATACGAAACCCGAATTGCACAAAACACATGGTTAATCATTCATTATATGTGTGTGTGTGACTATTTGTTACTAAATCCCATATCATACTTGAAAATTAAATATAGGTGCGGTGGATCACTCATACATTGCAACCCAGCCTTAGTGTTGAAAAAAAGGTATATCAAGAAGAGCATTCAATACTTTTTCTCTTGCTAACTTGTTTAAAGATCACTTATAAATGACTTACAAGTCTATAGTTTAAATGTTCAAGAGCTTGGTTGTTTCAAATGTGGGAAGATTGTTGGCTTAAACAAAGTGAAAAGCAACTTTCAACAATACTTCAGTGCATTCATGGTCCAACTGTGCACCTTCTTACAAATGTATTTTTAAACATTTTGCGTATGTTTTTATAATGAAAATTTGTGTCAAAATCCGTTTGATGAGGTCTTTCATCACAGTGTAAATGTTTGTTTTTCAAGATCCTACAAAATGTTAAAAAACGTCTCTTTATAAAAGATATGTTTAACCATTTTATTTTAAAATTCTGGTTTGCAAAAGATGCTATCTTCTTTAAACTTTAAAAAGTTGCATGAAAAAAAGCTCAACATGTTTTCTTGTTTTATCAAAGTTCTAATTTTGTCTAACAACTTTTTTGTTGGATTGTATACAAAATTGTTGTGACTAAGCTGTTATATAGTATTAGCAGAATTGTTGTGAAAATTCATTACTAAACAACCCTGCGAGGATCGAGGGTGGTCAGCTATATTTCCCACGTCTACCGGTTGCAGCGCTTCAGGTTTCATATTTTACAATACAAGAACAAGAGCCAGGCCAAGTATACATATGCCCTCGCTTTCAAGCGAGTCCAGAATCTTATTAGCCTCTGCTTCACTCTCAAACTCATTTGTTTCGTTAGTTTCCCCGTCTTCAAGCTGTCGAGATAAAGATGTCTCGCTTCATTGTCTTTAAGTGCCGGGGGAGCTTGCATTTCAAAGATTTATTGCATATAAAATATATACCTAATAAGAGATGTATGTAATTGTAGTTTCTAATACTTAAAATTAAATAATTAAAAGATTTAACCAAATATTTCATGACACAATACAGATTTACAGTTTAAATGTAATGTTACATAGTAAGGGTGTGGTCTGGACCCAAAACCTGAAGTCCAAACCAAAACCCAACAAGTCCTAGAATACATGTGAACCCAAAGCACACAAGCCCGGTTTCTACTGGCTCAATCTACCAACCCGCTGAAGCCCACAGGGCCAGGTTTCCACTGGCTCGATATACCAACCTGCCGAAGCCCACAGGGCCGGTTTCCACTTGCTTGATCTACTAACCTGAACCAAAAACCGACACCATACCACAAAAAAGCCAGCCCACTAGTGGTATCACTTTCTATGGAAGCTATGTAACGATTTCGGAGCTCCCTCAAACAGATCCATGATATAATTCTCAAGATCATCGGCTGAATATTTGATATACTTCTCACTTATATTATTATTATGTCTACCAACAAAATTTCGGTAAGCTTGAATCACCTTAAGCGACATGGAGATCCTCACGTCTTCACGAAGTTGACTATTCGGTATTGACCATCCGGTTTGACTTTTGTAAATGTCTTCAAAGGCGGTGTAAAACGCATGCAGCCTCTCCCTAAGCAGAGTTCTCGAAGTTGAACTACCTGAACTACCGGAACCAGATAGACCGTCTTGTCGAAGTAAATTCAGAATCGAGCTCCATGTGGCCCGTTCGTAGCTCATTGCGTGTTGTTGAAACTTCCAGTTATGTTTTTTGATCCAATTGTCCCCGAGAATATTTCTTAGCTCCGAATTTTTCACCTTTTCCGCCATGTAATTAATGTTGTTCATCATGAAAAGGTGTCTCAGAGCTTCATCTTTGTATAACTTCGATTTCTCCTCGAGGTTGTGTTCGAGAATCAACATTAATGATCTAAAATGCAAGGCCATTGGAGAAGAAGACCAGTTCCCGTTGTTTGTATCGTTGTTATCGTTCCCGGGACTCGTGTCAGGTGAGGATGAAGAATCTTGATCGTCCACCGCCTGCTCGTGGTCTTTCAAACAAGCGTTTAACGAATCACCGTAATCGGTCAACGTTTTGATGTAATTCATCACGTACCGAGTAAGATGGTGATTCCCGCCACCCGGGAATGCACTATTTGACGTATTGGACCCCACGGCGTTCTCAAACTCGATAAATGTCGTTTTCACACAATCGCCGACACGCGTCAGAACGTGTTGGAACTCGGTTCTGATGCAGGACCCGTTTTCATCAGAGTATAAACCGTCGATATCGGGTATGAGATCCGATAGTACTTCATATATGTCGAGAATCTTTAACAGTTTCTCGGGTTGGTGAGGACCGATCGAAATCGCTTCTGCGAATTTTAAAAGCTGCAGCATTGAAGCTTTCGACGACTCCGAAAAGCAGATTGAGCTCACGGGATCGGTTTGAATTTGATCGAAAATCTGCTCGCATAAAAACTTTTCGCTTGCGAGATAAACGCGTACAAACACCTTCATCCCCTTGGTCCATCGCCTGATCCGTGAATTTAACGACACCCATTCCATTTTCAACACATCTTCGATGCTCAATTTTTCAATCTCGAGAACAAAAAGACAATCGTCTAGCGCCTCTTTACGCGCACTTATGAACGCTTGACAACATTCTCGACCGTAATTTGAATCGAACATCAAATTAGCAATGGTTATGAGATCGGGAATCACTTGAGGATTAACCAGATCCATAACCACAACCTCAGATCCACCACGGCTCAAACTATCTCTCTGAACCGATTCATCAATAGAATCATCCCCGAATGAAACAATTGAGTTCAAATCTAGGCTGTCATCTTCATTAGACCGAAAAGAAAAACGTTCAGGCTCGAAGTTTTGCATATTCTGAACAAGCATACGCCTAAACTCCTCCTCGATCCTAGACATGGATGTATGAATAACGTCGTTAACGTTTCTCAAAAGCTCGGTTTCATCTTTGCTCAGATTCAAACTCTCCAAACTCTCGGCTAGTCTTCGAGCTTCGTCCACCGTCTTCAAATACTCCTTACCGTCTTCAGGATCACAATCGCATATCATCGAATCACCACCTTCCCAAGTCATGATCTTTTCCAGAATCAAATTAATCCGTTCTCTGATATCGGTAACTTCTCCACCTTCTTGTTCATCTTCATCTTCATCTTTGGGTGCAGCGATCTTCATCACGGATGTCAATCGCGCGCTCACATCGGCCAAGACTTTCCTAGCTTTATCGGTTATATTCTTGTTGGAATCTAATGCCCTCAGAAGAAGCCTAGCAGCAGCAATCAAATTCTCTTCTTCCAGTGTCTCCATCATGGGGTTACACCCTCCCATATGAAGATGTACAACTAACAAAAAAAGAATAAACACACAGAAAACAACCCAACTAAAAGAGGGATTTTATCAAACACTTGGTGTGCAACCCAAAACCCATGAATTCCCTCAAACCTAAAAATAAAAAAAACATACAGACCAAAAGATGAATTTCATCAAACACCTGGTGTGCAACCCAAAACCAACAAATTCACCACAAGACCAAACCGAAAAACATACACAATATTGAGATCCAAGTGCAGAATTTACCAAACAAATGTCAAAATCAAAGAATTTGACAGAAAGCTGAAAACTTTGAAGATATATTGAATCGAATTGGAGGTTCCAAGCAGCAACCAACCAATATCCGACTGATTTCTTGATGGGTTATGTTTCTTTTGTACGGATATGGATTCTTGGAGCCGGCTGTCTTGAAATTAATTTTTTAATTTTGAAAAGAAAAATATTATGTATTTGTGTGAGTTGACTTTTCAAACAGTCAAAAGTCCAGTTGATAGACAGCAGCCGTTTAGGTGTGCTTGAATGTTAGTAAGGTTGCTGACGTGGCGGTGGTTTAGTGGTTGTTGTCTTGGAGGAATCTTTTAGATAGGGTTAGATATATATATTTTTTTAAGAGTGACTTTCTATGTACATGACCTATTGGTCATCGGGTTCATGTCGAATACAATCCCTCGTCAGCTCCGCTCTTTCGGACGCGATGTTCGATCGGGCCCCGGCCGTTGCGTAAGCTGACCTTCGTCCGGAAACCATACTGCCCCCACACGAGAGACTCGCTGGGGTAACAGCTGGGTAAAATCGGGTTGCCCTCAGGACCGCATCATGCCTCGGTAGGAACGATCCATCATTGAGACGTCCTCCCCCCATATCACCGCAGCCGTGGATCGAACTGGTGACCTCCAAGGAGGAACCGACCCAACCCCACCACATGGGACCAACTGGGCTAGGAGTTCGGATAGATAGGGTTAGATATTTGTTGGGACTAGTTTAAAATCTCATATCTTTACACTAAAGAAAATAGTTCTTGTAAATCTATTTATTTGATAAATCTATCTATTATACTAAAGCAAAATAATGGTTGACTATTTGACCTTGATGTGGCATATCTCTTTGGCCAGATAATTGGGATTTTGAGCGCCAATTGTATTTCCTTCTTCCTACCTATGCTCTTCTTCCTTCCTACCTACGCTCTTCTTCAATTAGGAAACCTAATTAATTCTCTCAATCAGTTATTCTCCAGGCAAATTGATTTCAATTTTACATCACACATTCAATTTTACAAACCCTAAATCTCATCTACGGCTTCATCTCTAGCGATTGTACCTGGCTATACCCACTCCAGAAATCCCTAAATCTCAAGCATTCAAACTCTCATCTAGGTATGTTTTCTTTAATTTTTATGATGTAATTCGATAATCGTTTGATTTTTCGCTTTAATCAATGTTTAATATGTTAATCATTGATATAGATATAGAATTGTCGAACCGGTTTTGATTTTGTCGCTCAATCCAACCAGGTAATATTTCTGAAAGAGCTTCGATTTTTAAATGGGTTACGTGTCTAATTTTCTGTAAGTTTACATCATCCTCTTCGATTAATTTTGATTTCGATTGGTTGGAATTACAGAAAACTTCAAACAGGGCTCGCCGGAGAGTTCAGAGACGGGACGGTGGCCGGAGGACGGACGGTGGTGCTCGGAGTAAAGCTAGATGAGCAGAGCAGGGTGAGGAACTTGACGGACGGCGCTGCCGTTGTTTGAAGATTTAATTAGAACAGTTAAGTGCTCGATCACATACATGATTTAACAATGATTTTTGTGATTATTGGAAACCCTAAATTGTAACCAGTGGAATTGAATCCAGGTATGTTTATTGTTTTTTACATTGATTATTCAAGCTCAAATTTTTTCCTCCTTACACCCATTTTCCCCCTTTTATTTCATCTGCCACATTCACAAACCCTAATATATGCAATGGGTATGTCTTTTTTGCTTCGAATCAGGATTAAATTTGTGAAATGTTTGTGATTTTTATGGTTTTCTGGTGAATTTTTTCTAACCTCAGAAATGCATGTCTGCCACTGCTGTCCTGGCTTCAAAAATAGCAACAAGTTTATGTTTTTACTGACATGGGTTTTCTTTTAGATTGAGCAAGAATGTATCTTTTATGTTGCAGGATATGCATACACACCAAAGGTATTGCATTCCGATTAACAAATATGCAGCCTTTTTTGTTATAATGTTATGAAATAATTTGTGGGTCGTTTTTTAATTGATAGGAAAATAGCTTTAAAAGTAGAAAATTGAAGAGGATTTAGGCTAAAAGATATGTTTTGGACCTTTTGGTGTGTGTTTGTTGCTGTAGGAAGGTTCAACTGTGCCGGCGAACTGATTGAAAAGAGGCAAACTGATTGAAAAGGTTTTCCGGCGAAGCAACTGGCGCCCTCAGCAGGTACGACCACTGATTTGGTGAAATTGTCTGCATCTATGCTTTTTCATCTAAATCGATTAGTTTGTATATACCTTTATTCCGATCTACCACATTTTCTTGCTATGATCAATTCGATTAATTATATTGTTTTGTTTATTCAATGCATGAGTGCTTCTGGGATAATTTTCATGTCTACAGAGAAAAAGATGATGACAACAATAGCACACCTTTAATTTCCATTTTGTCTCCAAATATAAAATTGACGTGTTTGTTACTAATATATCACAAATATATGTTTTAAATTGTGATACAGGAACATTGCTCTGATTATTGTTCGAAAACATTTAGATTTTAACTGAATATAATACCCACTTGCTATATTCTCTTTTTCTATCATCAATGGAGACAATATCTTTATCTGTTATTCTTTACGGCAATTTTCTACACTAAGTTATTTGTTTTTCACTCCAGGAAATAGCAGACACGCCATGTTTTGTTTTCCTCTGGGTTGGTGATAGAGTTGACCTTGAACAGGGTCGATAATGTCTAAAGAAGGTATAGACGGTGCCGAAACTGCACCTTTTACAACTCTTTTTTTATTATTTGAATCCACTAGCGAACGTCAAACTTTCAATCATATTTTTTTCATTGCATTAGTGTAGTGGGGGATCCGTAGGTGTGAGGATATATATCTTTGGTGAAGACCAATAAAACCACTACAACACCTTGATTGCGCCATGTTTCACATACTTTATTTCAGCGCTCAAAGGTTGGTTATTCTTTTTTTATTTTCCCTTTTTCGCCTTCAATTGACACCAAAGTTATATCTATATAAAATATTGATTGTAAATTTATCTGTTATATTTGTTAAGGAGCACTGTTTGATGGGCATAATAGGAACTGTTATGCGAACTGATGGTCACATAATGCATGCCAACGTTGATTCAGTACTTGAATCTGAAACATTTACCATGGAGGAAGATCTGGTAATAAAGTTAAACTGATGTTCCTTCTTACATGGATTTGTCTTCATCCGGGCTATGTAAACGCTCCGGTGTTCTTCTTTATGGTCCTTCTGGTACCGGGAAGGTATTGCATATCGTTTAAATCATTTAATATTTCTCAGCATATTGTCGTTATTGTTATATTGTCTGCTATAACCATCTAAAACATATGCTGCTTTCATATACTTTGCTGGCAAACGCTGTTGCAACCGAATGTTCTCTTAATTTTCTAAGTGTTAAAGGGCCTGAATTGATCAACATGTACATAGGAGAATCAGAGAAAAATGTAAGAGACACATTTCAGAAGGTACGTTGTCATATCCTATCCTATCATATCCACTCCATAGTGCCATCGTTTTTTTCTTGGTTTGTTAAAATGTTCATGGCATTAGAATGGGCTGATTTGCAGGCCCGCACAGCCTGCCCGTGTGTCATCTTTCTTTGATTAGCTGGATTCTCTAGCTCCAGCCCGAGGTGCTTCTGGTGATTTTGGGGGAGTTATGGACCGTGTCGTTTCTCAGGTATCATTGTTTAAAATATATTATAGTTATGACCCGCCCATCTTGACATTCATTTTGTCGGTGAATGTTCATCTTTCATGTGTTGGCACATTAGGCTACTATGTCCAATATAATATACTGAAATTGTCATTCCATGTACACTTATATACTTATTTCATGTTCTATAATTCATTTTGACATCTAAATTCATAATTATGTGATAAGCTATACTCATGGTTTAAAAAAAACGCTTGAGGCATCCGTTTTGAGGCGCGCCTCGAGGTGGAACGGTAATATATTATATATGAGGCGGCGCCTCAATGCTAGGTTTTATACGTACGCCTCAGTGGTTTAGCGGTTTGAGGCGCACGTTTCGTTTTGTGGTGGAACGGTATTGTAGAGGCGTACATTTCTATATTAGGCGGGATAATGGGTTCATAATTTTTTTAAGGTCCCACGGATGTTGAATTGGTAATCCACTTCTACAAAAACTTTAATTTTCTTTTTGTATCATTCTATTAAGAAAAATTTAAATAGTTTTACATTCTTTAGTTTCTGTGTAAGTAATCGATTTTCACTTAACACTTGGACAACTGAGTTCAGTCGGCCAGATAAACAGTCCGATAAATCTTGCCATTAATGGAAAAGAACAGAAAATTGACAAAGATAGTGGTATGTCAACCTATTGTCGATACACTTAACACTTCTTCTTCAAGTAATCTACTTTGACTATGTTCTAAGTCAAATTATATGACAATGATATTTGACCATGATATGATTGTGAAGTTTCAGTTCAAGCACAACACACTGTTCAGAACAATGTTGAAATTCATCTTGAAGAGCCTCTGATGGTCAACAAGGTTGTCTTAACAGACGGTCAACAGGTTAATCTTCTCGAAGATGTGAACAACATTGAAAGGGTTGTATTTGTTTAGTGTCTCTTATTTCGCTGCATGAACAGGACACCCTTTTGCTCTCTATGTGTTTGTTAGTTGTTCACTGTTTCTCATGTCATTGCTTTTGAATTTTCAGGGATGATAACGCAGGTCATCGCCGGTGTTCAGGTGAGTTTATGTTGCTTTTCATTTCCTCTTTGTGACATCATGTATAAAGATGACACGGACAAATTGCTTGCTGTTTAGTTAGTGTATTACTAAATATTGGATTCGTAGGTTTATCAGGTTTACACTACACACTGGTTCAGTGGTATGCATATGCCTTCATTTTAGGAGACGGTGGTTTGACTCTTACTTACGGTTCTTTTATTCAAAAGTTTTTCCAGTTTTGCTTTCTATGTATGCCAATGTTGCTTCTTTTTATATGTGTTCTCTCAACATGTGTCTGGTTTTAAAGTATATGATTTACGTATGACCTCATAAAGCATCTTGAATGAACTTGAGTTAGCTTTGATTTTTAAAGTATTTTATTTATGTATGACCTCATATAGCATCCTGAATGTACTTAAATTTTGTTGAATAACAGTTGGGAATCAATCGTTTTTCTGTCTACTTCTACTTAATACAGATTAGATAATTGTTGATTAGTTGTATAGAATTAGGATTCAACATTAATTTTTGACAAATGATAGATTAATATAAAATTATGCCCGCTGTGGGATTTGAACCCACCCCCTTTCGGACCATAGCTTAATTCTGGCGCTTTAGACCACTCGGCCAAACTGTCACATGGTTATAATATTTGAAGAAACTACTTTAGAATATGAATGGGATGGTACAATAACTTAACAATAAATGAAAGATAGATTAAGAAAAAAAATTGACAGCTCTGTGATTTGAACCCACACGCTTTCAAACCAGAGCCTAAATCTGGCGCCTTATAGGCTTATACCATTCGGCCAAACGGTCTACTGTTTATAGCTTTTGGAGAAATTCATAAAGTTTAATATCATATATGTGTGTGACAGTTTCATAATTTGTTAAATGAGATGTGCAAGTATACTCAAATATATATTTTGCTAGAGCATGTTATCACCTATAAAATATAAATTTTTTTATCAGTTCTGAAATTTTATCAAGGAAAGTAAATGCAATGGTAGTAGTATGCTTGCCACTTGACTAATCATTAAGCAATTTAATCACGTATTCATTCAGATGTGCAACTAGATTCTCTTAATCACTTATTCTTGGCTTAATTAATATTTCATCCACTTCTTAGCTCTATTATTCTTCTCTTTCAATATAGAGATAAAAGAAGTACTTTGACTTAGAAACTAAAATGGGCTATATATAACCGGAGGCCATGAACGACGACAACGAACACGGTTTATCACACAGTGTTCCGCCTATAATTTTTCACCGGAATCATTGTTTTCCGTTATGTTTATCGCCACCTGTCACCGACCGATCGAAGATTGCAACAACTTAACTGACGGAGCTGTCGGAGACTGCAGAAAGAGAGGATGATTCGAAGTTACACTCGCTAAGGTATATTTGGTACTGATTTTGCATACATAGTTGTGTTTTTTTGTGACAATCTTTTGTCTGGGGCTGGAAAAACAATTGATTAGTGGACTAAAATGATCTTCTAGGAGCCCATAACTTTTCTTTGTGACAATCTTTTGGTGAATAGCCATTTCATGTCTCATTTCTTGACTGTGTGTTTGTTGTATTTTGCTAAATGGATATACTGATTACATTGACATTAATGATTCCTAAATCCTAAAAAGTCTAACTTTTACTTTGAAGATTCAACCCAACCAATTTTCAAATTAAAATTCTCATAAGTTTTTTATATTGCTATTAATCCAATAGTCCCAAAAGTCAAGTTTCTACAAGATGCTATAGATGGTCAAACTAAACTTATTATAAATTTAGGATTGAGATAATTTTGCAACTTATATTACCGTACCCTTGGTCTCAAAAGTAACACTTATGTATTGATTAATATAGGTGTCAAAATTCTCTACATAAAGAATTAGAAATTTTACATATAAAAGTTCAAGTGACACTAAAGAAGCCAAATTGTCATATTATCCAATGAATTCCTAAGACTTTGATGAGAAACCAATAAAAGTTTCGAGTTTAATCTTATATAAAGAAAAAAAACTATTTTATGAATTTTGGGACTATTTTTTAGGTGTTACTAACATCAACTCATTTAGCAATAGTCATGGAGTATGCTGCTGGAGTAGAGCTTTTCGAGTGGATATGCCATGCAGGTAAATTCAGTGAAACGAGGCAAGTTTAATAAAAATGTGTGTTTTTTTTTCTTTCATATTCTAAGTTGTTATTTGAATATGTTTTGTATGGTAATAAGCTGCTTTCATATTCTAAGTTGTTAAATCAAAAGGTAATCTTTATAAATTGAATTTGTTGTATAATTTAGTTAATTAGATATAGTTTCTTGATTTTTTTGTTTTTAGTGTATGTGTGTAAAAGGCTATGTTGCTCTGCAAAAACCATAGTTGTCAATAGCCGATGGCGACCAATATAGCGATGATTCATGTTTAGAGGTAAAGTAGATAAACCCAAAAATACATGTTATCGAGCAGTGGAGATGAGGAAAATACAGAAAAATACATGTTATAAGACCAAACCTTAGGTATTGAGCAGTGGAGATGAGAAAAAAAAAGAATAAAAAATAAATAAAAATGCCGGTTTTTATCGCTAATTCGCTATATAATATATAGCGGCATATGACATATATGCTATATAGCGCGCTATAGCCGCTATCGACAACTATGGAAGAAACAAACAATAATTCACTATTTTGTGTAAAAAAACTGGACTTTTTTCAAGTATACAGGGTTGAAGATGTAAGCAAGATCATCTTTCCCATAAAATGTGATGTTTATATGCATTTAATGAGGCATATAGACAACTGACAAAGTGATTACTTACTTTATAGTTGCATACTTATGTACTAACTATTATAAATCATCATGATCAGTTAAGAAGTTAAGATGATAAAGGCCCTCTGTTAGATTGTTTTTAAATATCATGCAACTGATATGATTGTGAGAGTATAAATTTGTGCTTGATAAATATTTCTGGTCGAGGTATTTAAAAAGAATAAAAATACATGAAAGTCATGCACTTTACTGTAAATGGTTATAGTTTTTATTAACATGATTATGTGCAGCAATTATATTATCGGAACAGAAAAAAACCACAAATGATGACGTTACTGATAGACTTTCCACTTCATTAAAGCATCTCCCAAACGCTTTAATGTTGTATTCAACATCGGTACTCCTTCCTTTTTTCTCAATCACTGTGTTAAGTTTGCTTTTGATAAATTATGTATGCTTAATTAAGTATATGTTTGTTCGTTAGGAATGGAATTGCCGACATGGTGCTGATTGAAGGATTGTTTTCGATTGGATTTTACTTGCCTAATGAACATGTTCTATATTATCAGACAATTTTATTAGTATATATGGCCTTGGATAGTTGATTATAGTGATCTGCTTATAGTATATATTGTTTATTTTTCTAATTTTCCATCATAAGGAGGAATTGAAGATGAAAATGTAATTTACTTCTTTCCCATAGCTATGTTATACATGATTTCCAGCAATGAAGTATGTGTAACTGGCCCTGGCATGTTAATTGTATTGTGGTGGCTTTTGAACGCCCTGGTTGGGATTTGAATTCACACGATTTTAGATTCGAATATGATGTTATTAGACTGCACACGAGTTGTTCGATAAAATGGCTGAATGAAGTTCTAAATTCAAATAATGCATGAGTTTTATCCAAAAAAAAAAAATTTAAGTGGGAAGTCAATCTCTAAAAATGACATGGTTACAGTTATAATCCTTAATCATGTAACCAACCCTTAATCATGTAACCAAGATTATAAGTTTAACAAAAATAGGTCTTTTCTTGCATGTTCTTACGATAGGTGACCATGATTAGAGAAGGTGAATGGATTTCACTTAATGGTTAAAGCAGTGAAGTTACAAAATGAGGTTTAAAGGGAGAGCTTGAGGCCCCAACGCAAGGCACTTAAAAACAAGGACTTTCATAAGCAAGGCACTACAGATAAACATACAATTTTTAGGGGTTCAACATGTTTAGGCTACTTTAGGCGTTTAGTCTATTTTAGGTTTGTTTAAGGATGTTATTATTGGTGTTCTTTGTGGATGCGGTAGGCTTCGAGTAAACGTGGTTATTAGATAGATAGATGGATGGATATTTTTGCATAACGGTAGTGTTCATTTAGAAAGTGGAAATTGGCTAACTGTTTTTGGGTTTCTTATATGGGAATCATCAAGTTATAGTGAATGAAGAAGAAAATAAGTCGAAAATGAGCTTTAAGTAAGGGAACAAACAAATTGGCGCTATTGCATTGGCTTCGTATGTGACGGAAGGTACGGTGGCGTTTTAGATTGCAAGTTATGTTCACTTGAAGTTGTTTATTTGTCTTAATAGTTGAACAATCACAGTTTGCTAATCAAAGAGTCCTATTGCAATAAATGATCAGATCAAATCAAACATATTGGACTTTATGTATTGGGTTTGTTTTATGTAGGCGTTGAATCTTCAATTTTGGGGAAATCTTTGACTGCTATCATTTAAAAAATTTTTGGACATTTTGGTGGTTCTTGAAGAAATGATTATATTCAGAGTTGATATTAGGATTTGTAAGTACATATAACCCTAACTGTTTTGTGCAACTGATCTTTAACTTATACTAATGATATTAAAGAAGGAGCCTAGGACTGTGGATGCTCAGAAAGGGTAAGAGTGTAGGGCTAACAATAGAGAACTGGAACAACTTTGTTCATACTATAAAAAAATTAGAAAAGAAATGTTCATCGTAACCATCCATCGGAGGCATTGATTGGTGTGACCCTATCCAACACTGTAATTTAATTATTATATAAGTAATGCAACATTTCGTTCATTTCAATGTTTTGGTAATGGGCGTTTCTTTCATTTAAAAAATTATTTCAACACTGTTAAGTAATTTAATTTATTGAGGCCACCCGTGTAACACACGGGAACTTAGACTAGTTATATATAAATGGTGGTGGTGTTACTATAATCACAATTGGTTCTTGTGTTACGATTATTAACATATTTTATCGTAGAGATGAGATTTTTTATCGAAATACCGGTACCATACCGGTACCGTACCGATGCCGTAGCGCACCGATCATAAACGGTACCGGTATTGGTAATAGGTTTTTCAAAATTCGGTATCGGTAAAAAACGTTATCGGTACCGGTATTTTTCGATAAAAATACCGGTATCAATACAGAGTTTAATAATTATCAGTAAAAAGCATGGAATCCATTGAAGTAAGTTAATTTTTTAATGGTTTGGTTATAAATTATCAATTTATCTTTTCTTATTTTTAGATTTTTAATATCTTTGTGTTTGGTTGTGTAGGAAGACGATACTATTGTTGAAGAAACTCCGTTTGTCGAACTTGATGGTGACTCGGAATTGGATAAAAGTCAAACCCATGTATGTTTAATATGTTTATCTTTTGTTTACATTCCTCTATATATTACTTTAGTTCAGTTAATAATGGATGGATGAGTTGCACATGATATTTTTTTACGTAAAACAATGGATGACATCAAAGCGGTACCAATGTGGTAAAATACCGAAATACTGGTACCGATACCAGTACCGAATATATAAATACCGTACGGTAATTGTCACAACCCGACTTTCCACGTGTCACCGGTGGGCCCGGTGGGGAGTATCGTGACGTGGTTGGCAACATAATAGTCAAACAACACAATATTTAAATGCACAGCGGAAGCAAAAGATAAATATTTTACAATCCGAATATAAAGTAATATCAAGTATTACAACGGAAAGTAAAGGATCCACAGGCGGATCTTAAAACATAAATATTGTTCAACAGACTTTAGACGCCTAGAACTTTCAAGATTCCTTATTAACGTCCTGAGCAGCTTCCAACCTATTACGTACTTGTACCTGTCACTTAGACTTTTGAAAATACGTCAGTTTTCACTGGTAAATACACACAACTGACTCATTTGAAAAGAGTTTAAGAAAATTGATTTAGATGCACCAGGCACAATATTTTGACACTTTGATTAAAATACACAGAGGCAAAATTAATCTTTTATACTTGATTAAAATGCACAGAGGCAAAATTAATCTTTTATAATTTGATTAAAATGCACAGAGGCAAAATTAATCTTTTATACTTGATTTAAATGCACAGAGGCAAAATAAATCTTTTATACTTGATTTAAATGCACAGAGGCAAAATAAATATTTTATAACTCGGGATAATCTATATTTCATGTTATCAGTTTTACATAACTTGCTCTACATACGGGGCCCGGATCTATGCCGGTTCATGATTAACCGACACACCACTATTCCCTTATTGGGAATCCCTTATTGGGTATAATTAATTTATTAGCATATAGCATCTGTCAGGTGTAAGCCTACACCCCGTGCTTAAGTTGTGGCCATTGCATTTAATGAGTCAAGGATATCCAGGACACGGTCGCATTAATCCCCAATGTTTCAGTCAAGCAATACGAATTAAAACAGGTTATTTGGACTTCCCGACTCATTGGTCTTTGAATCCCATACCTGACCATGCGGTATTTATTACCGTATCCCAAGCCCGTAATAGGGAAAATAAGTTAAGAGTATTTACCTGAGCTAGCTCCTGTCTTAAATAGCAAGAATTATAATAACTCAGCCGTATTCACTTAAGTAAGCGTAGGTACAATTTACCGGAAGACTCTTGTCTGGAATGATGGTATAAATAACCAATTAGAATGCTAACGGGTCTTTAATTTAGCCTAAGCTTAGACCGGTTAGTCTTAAAGAAATAAGAATTATATGGGTATTTCATACACATTCTGGATTTTGAGATAAAACCAATAAGGTTTGACCCGTTTCGGCTAATTTATGTAAACTTGTTACATAAACCGAACCGTATTCGTAATTAGCGTGACGGGTATTCATATGAGCCATTTACAGGTTTCCTAAGTTAGTTATGCTTCATATATGTTGTGACATCAGTAAGATGTCTTTTATTATGCCCGAAACGAATTTAAACACAAACTATGCCCCGTAGGGGTAGTTTGGTCATTTACAAGGTTATAAAAGTGTTTAAGTATTTACCTGAGTTACAGGTCTGATATAATCAGCAAAAATACTTATTTTGGTAAGTTATAACAGTAGGATAAAGTATATATGTGAATTTACCAATTATAACCAAACTATGCACCGTAGGGGCATTTTGGTAATTTCACATAAGCCGAAAAGGCTCAAAACTGAAGTCTGAGGTTAACAACTTTTGCTTACTACTAAAATATTATTATTTACCTCAAATATCAGTAGGTATCACCCTTAGTATGTTTAAAATAGTTCTAGTACATACTAGGCGTTAAAACGCTTAATTAGGCGATTAGAAGCCGTTTCCGGGTTCTATATAGAAATCTGATATTTTTATTATTCCAGGAGGTTTAAAATAATTTATTTATCATATGTAATCAGTAGCAAAAGGTTTGGAGTCTTTTAGATATGTAAAACTCATTTTATGGCCCGTAAGGGCAAAACCGCCAATTACCGGATTAAGCCTACGACTATAAGTTATGCTCAGCCTAAAATTAATTAAAAATCTTCAAAAATCCCAAAATAATATATTACATCAGTGGGTAAAGAGTTTGATATCAAAAAGTAGGCTTAACTAGGCTATACGCTAATTACGCCGTTTTATTAACATAAAGCTTTCATTTTACGCTAACGAGCATAACTCTTAATCTACACCTCAAACTGATGTCAAACTTTGCATACAAGTTTATATATCAGTAACTAAGGGTTCTACATTTTTACATTTTCACAAATCACGTTTTAAGGTGAAAAGGGCATAAAGGTCAACATATGAGCAATTAACGGAATCATGCGTATTAACTGGTTAACTAATGAACCATGGTGTATAATCACAGAGGGTTATACTAGCATGTAACCTGGTCCAAATGAAGCTCTAAGGTATTTCTAGAACATACCATAACGGGTCAGAACTGAAAGTCAAAGTGAAAGTCAAACTATGCGACTTTCGGTTCCGAACCGGGTCTTTACTGAAAGTTGTCGGGTTGAACATGTTTAGACATGTTCTTACACTTATTACTAAGTTATATTAGTGATCAAACAGGTTGTATATGTTCTACATTGCTAATTATGCATAAATTAGAATTTAAGGATCCTGTTGACTTTTTCTTAACAAGTTTGACCCGACATTTGACCTAGTTAGAGTGGGAATCAGGGGGAACCCCTTTGAGGGTTTATTACCCACATAATTACCAACTTATAACTACTTTTGATTTGACTAATCACTGGACCATTAGTGATTAATCTTAAAGTCAACCGTTTATTACGACGGTTTGACTTTTAAGCTATAACTAAGCTAAAACTTAACTAAGGAAGGATTAGCAAACTTACAGAAGTCCTAAGCTTGATTAGGAAGGTCTTGTGTATGCTCTTAAGCTCCCAAAGGCTCCAGAATTGCACAAGAGATGAATGATCAAATGGTTGCAACTTCATGCCCTTTTATAGTGATTTAATCACCATAAAATGTTGACAAGTAAGTCTACCACTGACCACAACTTATTAACAAGTGTCCCTAGATGTTTAGGGGTTGTTTAGGGGCCAAGCAAGATGAGGAAATTCGTTTAAAGTTCGAAAATCGCGTTTAAACAGCAACCAGCCCCGTTTTCTGTTACTGGGCATCCCTTGCGCACCGTAAGCATAAGTTCTTGCGGTGCGCAAGGCTTCTGATCAGCCTTCACCTTTTCCATTTTTCGCATAAATGACTCTTGGCCCTTCCGAAAGGTCAATTAAGCTTAATTCTTGCAATTTGACCCCTTCTTATTTACCTATAAGGGCTTTAAAACTTGTACCCACTTTGCCAAGTCCCTGGACATTTCATGTTAACCCGAAAAGTCATAACTTTCAATGTTAACGCTTTAACCCCTCGCACACGAATTTTATCATAACTTTCTCATACGATAACGAAACTTGGTGAAATTTTTATCACTCATTCTAGTGAGCATAATTAATCGTTACAAAGCTTCGGGTTTGCTAAAAGGTCACTCAGAGGTATACTTTAAACATGTTGACACATTTAACCCCTGTAGTTTGTAATCTCTCACTTTTAGCCTTGTATGATCCATGATTTATTCGTCTGATGGTATCAACATCATGTAGGGTTATTGTAAAGTATATTTATTCACTGTTGACATTTAGAACTCGTATATTCACATACTTTCCATGATTGTCAATTTTAGTCCCCTCAGAACATTCTTTCACACGGTCGAACTTATGACACGTGTCAATACATTATAGGACGTGAATTTTCGAGGTGTTACATCCTCACCCCCCTTAAAAGAAATCTCGACCTCGAGATTTGTTAAGGTAAGGGAAGTATTTTCTACCTTATATTGGGCTTAATCTTCCCCAGTACCTTTGAGCCTCTAAGGCACTCCATTTGACCTTTATAATAGGTACATGTATCTTTTTGGAGCTTCTAATCCTGTCGATCCTCAATCGACATAGGTTGCTCATACAATCATAGATCTGCATATCATTATGTGATAGTGCTTTTCGGCTTATTGGCGAAACACATCCTTCAGTCACTAGTGTGTAATGTATTGCGAGCTCCGCCAAGCTCCTTAAATAGGTTTTTTACTTATAAGCTACTTGATCTTGATACATTCGATTTCCTTCGAATGATTCTATATATTTAGAGCTTAACTAGCCTGATAACTTAACAAATTTTGGCATACCCTTCCTGGGTGATTTCTTTTGTTGAACCCTATCCTTTAACAAGAACTTAGGAGGGTTGCCATTTTCATAAATTCTTAATTTTTCTGCCGTATACTGGCAACTTACAATCGACTATGGATTTGTATGATCTTATTTGTTGTTTCCTAGGCAACTTTCAGATCCTGATAATTGGACTTACCAATTCTCTATTTAATAATAGATGTTTAACATTCCATCTATACAAGGTCTCAAAAGGAGTAGCCTTGATACTTATATAATAATTGCTATAGAAAAACTTATTTTATGGTGAGATGGTTATTCCAACCACTGCTTAACTAATCTCAAAGAATAGCTAAGCCTTACAGCCAATCGAACCAATCGATGGTCCTGGGCAGATAATAGCGATTCTTAATTGTTGCCTAAATAGGGTTGCGGTAGCAATGTATAAGCAAAATGAACCGTCTTCATAATTAACTATACCGAATTCTCCGGATATTGAGTTAGGCTATATGAATCTATATCTTAAAATTTACTTAATCAGGGTTTCGGTTATTCCATAATCAACATGAGTTCTTACAACACTTCAACCCAAAGCGGGATGTTAGTCTTAACTCTACCTGCCTCTTGGGAGGTAAACAGGGCAGTCTTAGGAGAAGATAATCAAAATACAAGGAGGTTACAGAGATTTTCCCAATCTCAGGCTTCAGTTCATCCATCCTTGCTCGTGCCAAATGAGTGACACTTTTATGTTATGAATCCACGAATTCCTTAATCGGAAACATTTACTTAGACAATTCCATTCTGGATATCTTCTTTGAATACTACTAGTCGACTTTAGTACAATATGACCATTGGGATATCTCAGGGGTTCCATGTATTAAACCTCCATACTGATCAGGCATGGAAGTAATCTATGGGACACACTAGGATACGCCAATCCGCATATGGCACTTTTATCAACATAGTTTGGCATTCGCAGGCGATAGAAAAACAATGAGAAAAATAATTAAAATAACATATGTTGTCGTACTCTATGCGAAGAAAGAGTACTCTTAGATTTTTCGAAAGGATTCCTTGCCGATACTAGAAGAATCGGTTACTATGGTTTCCTTGGTAAGTTATACCTTGTGGATAATATAAAAGTTTGCTAAGCTTATGGTTTATGAAGATTTATTATTGCCTGTACTAAATCAGGACACTTAGCAGAAATTATCATTGGTAAATGATAAGGATTGTACTTGATGACTTCGTGAACTGCCTCTTGGCATTCATCAGGTGAGTTCAGGCATTTCTTCCTTTAGCCTTTCCAGGCTTAGCTGCACCTTCTTTGGCAGCTTCATGGAAATCTAGTTTCTGATGCGGCCTTACTCACCACAGCCGTGATAGACTGCATTCTTATTAGATCAAGAGTTTTAAGGCTTGAACATAGTTCTTCACCTTTGGACAGGGAGTCATAGACTACAACTGTCATCGTCTTGAAAGGCGATTCTCTCGACAGAAAGGTAAACCAATTAACATCACTAATGGATGTCTATCTATGATTTTCGTATCTATGATATTAGTCATGATCACATCGATCACATTGACTATTAGGTTTGGGTATAATCCCACCATTTTGAATAGGGGATCATAAAGATCACCACTATTTTGTCTTATCGACAGTAGAATAAAGTATAGCCCGTAGGAAATTCATCACTAGGGATGTCAATATTATGAATTTATGATCATCATACTGATGATACTAGTCAGGATCGCAATGATCATATAGACTATTAGGCTTGAGCGCAGCTCACTACCTTAAACAGGGGATCATAGAGATCGTAATGGTTGGGTCACAAATGGACAATATAATATGGCCCGTAGGCGAAACATCACTAATGGATGTTTACAATGGATTCATCATTTTAGATGATATAAGTCAGGATTGCATTAATCATATTGACTATTCGGCTTGAGCATAGCTCACCGCCTTAGACAAGGAATCATAAAGATCACAATGTCAATGTCTCAGATGGACAATTTATTATAGCCCGTAGGCAAAACATCTTTTCTTGACAGGGAGTTGTAGGCTACCACTGTCTATAGCCTCGGAGGGCGTTAATTATAGCCCGTAGGCATTTCCCTCCTAAGGGATATTTATGGTATGATCATCTTTTCAGATGATATTAGTCGAGATCGTACGGACCCTACCGACTATTATGCTTGGACGTATTCCAACATCTTTAGACAGGGTCAAAGACCACCACTGTCGTTGTCTTATCGGACAACAAATTTAGCCCGTAGCACTTCATCACTCACGGATGTTTATAATATGATCATCTTATAAAATGATATAAGCCATGATTTCTAGATCATAAGGCAAATTAGGAATTTAAAATTTTCCAATATAGGGATGACTGTTGTGATTTTGTCCAATCACATTTGTCAGGAGTGTTAACACGTTCTTAGGTGTTAACAAGGATCTGAATCCCTTGAGTAGGTTTCACCATCTTGGCTGCGTAGGCTAGGTTTCACCTTTAAGATTCTTTTTAAAATGCATACTGGCAGGGAAGGAAGGATATTTATTTTATTCAGGATTTTTATCATAAATCCTAATTTATAAGTTAATAATAGCACAAATGGTCTAGTCGCGTAGACAAGTTTAATTTATAAGCCATGATTTCAGAGAATCGAGGCATTAAGGTTTGAATCAAAGTTCATTACCTTTTCTTGACAGGGAGTCATAGCTACCACTGTCTTTTGGCTCATGTAGAAATGAGCAAGGCCCGTAGGCGTTATATTACCACGTATGGTCTAAATATGATCATCTTAATTGATGATTTAACCCATGATTCAGAGATCATTTTGTTGGGTTAAGAATCTTTTGGATAGGTTTTACCGTCTTGGCCATGTCTGCAATGACATTTAGGCTAGGTTTTACCATCTTGGCCATGTCTGCAATTGACATTTAGGCTAGGTTTTACCATCTTGGCCATGTCAGCATTGACATTTAGGCTAGGTTTTACCTTTAAGATTCTTTTTAATAATTAACGCAGAACAATTTCTAAATTGAAATGTTATTAAGGATCTGAATCTAAATTGAGGAACTGCCATCTTGGCCGGTCTTAATATGACCCGAAGCTAGGTCTTGTCCTTTTAGATTTTGCCATTTTATTATAATGGTAGATCTTGTAAAAGGAATGTTATTTTCCATTTATTTCATATTTCATGTTTAGAATGAAAGTTTAAACTTAATCATTCCACTATATAAAAATAAAAGTATAAAGTTGCCCTAAGCGGGAGTTGAAAGGAATAATGTTGTCCTCGTAGGGACTGAAAGATAATTATGTCCTTATAAGGACTTATTAAGGAAACGATCTTCAGCAAGAGGAGTTTCTTCTTCATTCATTTCCTGAATGCTTTCTCCTTGGTTGCACGTTTCATCTTGGTCGCGGTACGAAGCTCAGCATTTCAGGGCTCCGAATGTGGAGAATTCTTATTACAGCTTCTTCGCTTGGCGACGCATCCAATATAAAAATTTGGAAGCAAAATTTTCAGATTAGGATTGAGAATAATCCTATGTTAAGTCTAGACTCAGGAGGTCAAGGAATGTGCTACTGTGTCATTGAGATTAAACACCAAAAAGCTAGGGTTTAATTCACTCAATGTTGGCTCTGATACCAACCTGTCACAACCCGACTTTCCACGTGTCACCGGTGGGCCCGGTGGGGAGTATCGTGACGTGGTTGGCAACATAATAGTCAAACAACACAATATTTAAATGCACAGCGGAAGCAAAAGATAAATATTTTACAATCCGAATATAAAGTAATATCAAGTATTACAACGGAAAGAAAAGGATCCACAGGCGGATCTTAAAACATAAATATTGTTCAACAGACTTTAGACGCCTAGAACTTTCAAGATTCCTTATTAACGTCCTGAGCAGCTTCCAGCCTATTACGTACTTGTACCTGTCACTTAGACTTTTGAAAATACGTCAGTTTTCACTGGTAATACACTCAACTGACTCATTTGAAAAGAGTTTAAGAAAATTGATTTAGATGCACCAGGCACAATATTTTAACACTTTGATTAAAATGCACAGAGGCAAAATTAATCTTTTATACTTGATTAAAATGCACAGAGGCAAAATTAATCTTTTATAATTTGATTAAAATGCACAGAGGCAAAATTAATCTTTTATACTTGATTTAAATGCACAGAGGCAAAATAAATCTTTTATACTTGATTTAAATGCACAGAGGCAAAATAAATATTTTATAACTCGGGATAATCTATATTTCATGTTATCAGTTTTACATAACTTGCTCTACATACGGGGCCCGGATCTATGCCGGTTCATGATTAACCGACACACCACTATTCCCTTATTGGGTATAATTAATTTATTAGCATATAGCATCTGTCAGGTGTATGCCTACACCCCGTGCTTAAGTCGTGGCCGTTGCATTTAATGAGTCAAGGATATCCAGGACACGGTCGCATTAATCCCCAATGTTTCAGTCAAGCAATACGAATTAAAACAGGTTATTTGGACTTCCCGACTCATTGGTCTTTGAATCCCATACCTGACCATGCGGTATTTATTACCGTATCCCAAGCCCGTAATAGGGAAAATAAGTTAAGAGTATTTACCTGAGCTAGCTCCTGTCTTAAATAGCAAGAATTATAATAACTCAGCCGTATTCACTTAAGTAAGCGTAGGTACAATTTACCGGAAGACTCTTGTCTGGAATGATGGTATAAATAACCAATTAGAATGCTAACGGGTCTTTAATTTAGCCTAAGCTTAGACCGGTTAGTCTTAAAGAAATATACGGTTCAAACGCACGATTAAGCGAAGACCGGATAGAATGTGATTTAGACCCGACAAGTTCAGAGACTTGCTTAATATGGGTATTTCATACACATTCTGGATTTTGAGATAAAACCAATAAGGTTTGACCCGTTTCGGCTAATTTATGTAAACTTGTTACATAAACCGAACCGTATTCGTAATTAGCGTGACGGGTATTCATATGAGCCATTTACATGTTTCCTAAGTTACTTATGCTTCATATATGTTGTGACATCAGTAAGATGTCTTTTATTATGCCCGAAACGAATTTAAACACAAACTATGCCCCGTAGGGGTAGTTTGGTCATTTACAAGGTTATAAAAGTGTTTAAGTATTTACCTGAGTTACAGGTCTGATATAATCAGCAAAAATACTTATTTTGGTAAGTTATAACAGTAGGATAAAGTATATATGTGAATTTACCAATTATAACCAAACTATGCACCGTAGGGGCATTTTGGTAATTTCACATAAGCCGAAAAGGCTCAAAACTGAAGTCTGAGGTTAACAACTTTTGCTTACTGCTAAAATATTATTATTTACCTCAAATATCAGTAGGTATCACCCTTAGTATGTTTAAAATAGTTCTAGTACATACTAGGCGTTAAAAACGCTTAATTAGGCGATTAGAAGCCGTTTCCGGGTTCTATATAGAAATCTGATATTTTTATTATTCCAGGAGGTTTAAAATAATTTATTTATCATATGTAATCAGTAGCAAAAGGTTTGGAGTCGTTTAGATATGTAAAACTCATTTTATGGCCCGTAAGGGCAAAACCGCCAATTACCGGATTAAGCCTACGACTATAAGTTATGCTCAGCCTAAAATTAATTAAAAATCTTCAAAAATCCCAAAATAATATATTACATCAGTGGGTAAAGAGTTTGATATCAAAAAGTAGGCTTAACTAGGCTATACGCTAATTACGCCGTTTTATTAACATAAAGCTTTCATTTTACGCTAACGAGCATAACTCTTAATCTACACCTCAAACTGATGTCAAACTTTGCATACAAGTTTATATATCAGTAACTAAGGGTTCTACATTTTTACATTTTCACAAATCACGTTTTAAGGTGAAAAGGGCATAAAGGTCAACATATGAGCAATTAACGGAATCATGCGTATTAACTGGTTAACTAATGAACCATGGTGTATAATCACAGAGGGTTATACTAGCATGTAACCTGGTCCAAATGAAGCTCTAAGGTATTTCTAGAACATACCATAACGGGTCAGAACTGAAAGTCAAAGTGAAAGTCAAACTATGCGACTTTCGGTTCCGAACCGGGTCTTTACTGAAAGTTGTCGGGTTGAACATGTTTAGACATGTTCTTACACTTATTACTAAGTTATATTAGTGATCAAACAGGTTGTATATGTTCTACATTGCTAATTATGCATAAATTAGAATTTAAGGATCCTGTTGACTTTTTCTTAACAAGTTTGACCCGACATTTGACCTAGTTAGAGTGGGAATTAGGGGGAACCCTTTTGAGGGTTTATTACCCACATAATTACCAACTTATAACTACTTTTGATTTGACTAATCACTGGACCATTAGTGATTAATCTTAAAGTCAACCGTTTATTACGACGGTTTGACTTTTAAGCTATAACTAAGCTAAAACTTAACTAAGGAAGGATTAGCAAACTTACTGAAGTCCTAAGCTTGATTAGGAAGGACTTGTGTCTGCTCTTAAGCTCCCAAAGGCTCCAGAATTGCACAAGAGATGAATGATCAAATGGTTGCAACTTCATGCCCTTTTATAGTGATTTAATCACCATAAAATGTTGACAAGTAAGTCTACTACTGACCACAACTTATTAACAAGTGTCCCTAGATGTTTAGGGGTTGTTTAGGGGCCAAGCAAGATGAGGAAATCCGTTTAAAGTTCGAAAATCGCGTTTAAACAGCAACCAGCCCCGTTTTCTGTTACTGGGCATCCCTTGCGCACCGTAAGCATAAGTTCTTGCGGTGCGCAAGGCTTCTGATCAGCCTTCACCTTTTCCATTTTTCACATAAATGACTCTTGGCCCTTCCGAAAGGTCAATTAAGCTTAATTCTTGCAATTTGACCCCTTCTTATTTACCTATAAGGGCTTTAAAACTTGTACCCACTTTGCCAAGTCCCTGGACATTTCATGTTAACCCGAAAAGTCATAACTTTCAATGTTAACGCTTTAACCCCTCGCACACGAATTTTATCATAACTTTCTCATACGATAACGAAACTTGGTGAAATTTTTATCACTCATTCTAGTGAGCATAATTAATCGTTACAAAGCTTCGGGTTTGCTAAAAGGTCACTCAGAGGTATACTTTAAACATGTTGACACATTTAACCCCTGTAGTTTGTAATCTCTCACTTTTAGCCTTGTATGATCCATGATTTATTCGTCTGATGGTATCAACATCATGTAGGGTTATTGTAAAGTATATTTATTCACTGTTGACATTTAGAACTCGTATATTCACATACTTTCCATGATTGTCAATTTTAGTCCCCTCAGAACATTCTCTCACACGGTCGAACTTATGACACGTGTCAATACATTATAGGACGTGAATTTTCGAGGTGTTACATCCTCACCCCCCTTAAAAGAAATCTCGACCTCGAGATTTGTTAAGGTAAGGGAAGTATTTTCTACCTTATATTGGGCTTAATCTTCCCCAGTACCTTTGAGCCTCTAAGGCACTCCATTTGACCTTTACAATAGGTACATGTATCTTTTTGGAGCTTCTAATCCTGTCGATCCTCAATCGACATAGGTTGCTCATACAATCATAGATCTGCATATCATTATGTGATAGTGCTTTTCGGCTTATTGGCGAAACACATCCTTCAGTCACTAGTGTGTAATGTATTGCGAGCTCCGCCAAGCTCCTTAAATAGGTTTTTTACTTATAAGCTACTTGATCTTGATACATTCGATTTCCTTCGAATGATTCTATATATTTAGAGCTTAACTAGCCTGATAACTTAACAAATTTTGGCATACCCTTCCTGGGTGATTTCTTTTGTTGAACCCTATCCTTTAACAAGAACTTAGGAGGGTTGCCATTTTCATAAATTCTTAATTTTTCTGCCGTATACTGGCAACTTACAATCGACTATGGATTTGTATGATCTTATTTGTTGTTTCCTAGGCAACTTTCAGATCCTGATAATTGGACTTACCAATTCTCTATTTAATAATAGATGTTTAACATTCCATCTATACAAGGTCTCAAAAGGAGTAGCCTTGATACTTATATAATAATTGCTATAGAAAAACTTATTTTATGGTGAGATGGTTATTCCAACCACTGCTTAACTAATCTCAAAGAATAGCTAAGCCTTACAGCCAATCGAACCAATCGATGGTCCTGGGCAGATAATAGCGATTCTTAATTGTTGCCTAAATAGGGTTGCGGTAGCAATGTATAAGCAAAATGAACCGTCTTCATAATTAACTATACCGAATTCTCCGGATATTGAGTTAGGCTATATGAATCTATATCTTAAAATTTACTTAATCAGGGTTTCGGTTATTCCATAATCAACATGAGTTCTTACAACACTTCAACCCAAAGCGGGATGTTAGTCTTAACTCTACCTGCCTCTTGGGAGGTAAACAGGGCAGTCTTAGGAGAAGATAATCAAAATACAAGGAGGTTACAGAGATTTTCCCAATCTCAGGCTTCAGTTCATCCATCCTTGCTCGTGCCAAATGAGTGACACTTTTATGTTATGAATCCACGAATTCCTTAATCGGAAACATTTACTTAGACAATTCCATTCTGGATATCTTCTTTGAATACTACTAGTCGACTTTAGTACAATATGACCATTGGGATATCTCAGGGGTTCCATGTATTAAACCTCCATACTGATCAGGCATGGAAGTAATCTATGGGACACACTAGGATACGCCAATCCGCATATGGCACTTTTATCAACATAGTTTGGCATTCGCAGGCGATAGAAAAACAATGAGAAAAATAATTAAAATAACATATGTTGTCGTACTCTATGCGAAGAAAGAGTACTCTTAGATTTTTCGAAAGGATTCCTTGCCGATACTAGAAGAATCGGTTACTATGGTTTCCTTGGTAAGTTATACCTTGTGGATAATATAAAAGTTTGCTAAGCTTATGGTTTATGAAGATTTATTATTGCCTGTACTAAATCAGGACACTTAGCAGAAATTATCATTGGTAAATGATAAGGATTGTACTTGATGACTTCGTGAACTGCCTCTTGGCATTCATCAGGTGAGTTCAGGCATTTCTTCCTTTAGCCTTTCCAGGCTTAGCTGCACCTTCTTTGGCAGCTTCATGGAAATCTAGTTTCTGATGCGGCCTTACTCACCACAGCCGTGATAGACTGCATTCTTATTAGATCAAGAGTTTTAAGGCTTGAACATAGTTCTTCACCTTTGGACAGGGAGTCATAGACTACAACTGTCATCGTCTTGAAAGGCGATTCTCTCGACAGAAAGGTAAACCAATTAACATCACTAATGGATGTCTATCTATGATTTTCGTATCTATGATATTAGTCATGATCACATCGATCACATTGACTATTAGGTTTGGGTATAATCCCACCATTTTGAATAGGGGATCATAAAGATCACCACTATTTTGTCTTATCGACAGTAGAATAAAGTATAGCCCGTAGGAAATTCATCACTAGGGATGTCAATATTATGAATTTATGATCATCATACTGATGATACTAGTCAGGATCGCAATGATCATATAGACTATTAGGCTTGAGCGCAGCTCACTACCTTAAACAGGGGATCATAGAGATCGTAATGGTTGGGTCACAAATGGACAATATAATATGGCCCGTAGGCGAAACATCACTAATGGATGTTTACAATGGATTCATCATTTTAGATGATATAAGTCAGGATTGCATTAATCATATTGACTATTCGGCTTGAGCATAGCTCACCGCCTTAGACAAGGAATCATAAAGATCACAATGTCAATGTCTCAGATGGACAATTTATTATAGCCCGTAGGCAAAACATCTTTTCTTGACAGGGAGTTGTAGGCTACCACTGTCTATAGCCTCGGAGGGCGTTAATTATAGCCCGTAGGCATTTCCCTCCTAAGGGATATTTATGGTATGATCATCTTTTCAGATGATATTAGTCGAGATCGTACGGACCCTACCGACTATTATGCTTGGACGTATTCCAACATCTTTAGACAGGGTCAAAGACCACCACTGTCGTTGTCTTATCGGACAACAAATTTAGCCCGTAGCACTTCATCACTCACGGATGTTTATAATATGATCATCTTATAAAATGATATAAGCCATGATTTCTAGATCATAAGGCAAATTAGGAATTTAAAATTTTCCAATATAGGGATGACTGTTGTGATTTTGTCCAATCACATTTGTCAGGAGTGTTAACACGTTCTTAGGTGTTAACAAGGATCTGAATCCCTTGAGTAGGTTTCACCATCTTGGCTGCGTAGGCTAGGTTTCACCTTTAAGATTCTTTTTAAAATGCATACTGGCAGGGAAGGAAGGATATTTATTTTATTCAGGATTTTTATCATAAATCCTAATTTATAAGTTAATAATAGCACAAATGGTCTAGTCGCGTAGACAAGTTTAATTTATAAGCCATGATTTCAGAGAATCGAGGCATTAAGGTTTGAATCAAAGTTCATTACCTTTTCTTGACAGGGAGTCATAGCTACCACTGTCTTTTGGCTCATGTAGAAATGAGCAAGGCCCGTAGGCGTTATATTACCACGTATGGTCTAAATATGATCATCTTAATTGATGATTTAACCCATGATTCAGAGATCATTTTGTTGGGTTAAGAATCTTTTGGATAGGTTTTACCGTCTTGGCCATGTCTGCAATGACATTTAGGCTAGGTTTTACCATCTTGGCCATGTCTGCAATTGACATTTAGGCTAGGTTTTACCATCTTGGCCATGTCAGCATTGACATTTAGGCTAGGTTTTACCTTTAAGATTCTTTTTAATAATTAACGCAGAACAATTTCTAAATTGAAATGTTATTAAGGATCTGAATCTAAATTGAGGAACTGCCATCTTGGCCGGTCTTAATATGACCCGAAGCTAGGTCTTGTCCTTTTAGATTTTGCCATTTTATTATAATGGTAGATCTTGTAAAAGGAATGTTATTTTCCATTTATTTCATATTTCATGTTTAGAATGAAAGTTTAAACTTAATCATTCCACTATATAAAATAAAAGTATAAAGTTGCCCTAAGCGGGAGTTGAAAGGAATAATGTTGTCCACGTAGGGACTGAAAGATAATTATGTCCTTATAAGGACTTATTAAGGAAACGATCTTCAGCAAGAGGAGTTTCTTCTTCATTCATTTCCTGAATGCTTTCTCCTTGGTTGCACGTTTCATCTTGGTCGCGGTACGAAGCTCAGCATTTCAGGGCTCCGAATGTGGAGAATTCTTATTACAGCTTCTTCGCTTGGCGACGCATCCAATATAAAAATTTGGAAGCAAAATTTTCAGATTAGGATTGAGAATAATCCTATGTTAAGTCTAGACTCAGGAGGTCAAGGAATGTGCTACTGTGTCATTGAGATTAAACACCAAAAAGCTAGGGTTTAATTCACTCAATGTTGGCTCTGATACCAACCTGTCACAACCCGACTTTCCACGTGTCACCGGTGGGCCCGGTGGGGAGTATCGTGACGTGGTTGGCAACATAATAGTCAAACAACACAATATTTAAATGCACAGCGGAAGCAAAAGATAAATATTTTACAATCCGAATATAAAGTAATATCAAGTATTACAACGGAAAGAAAAGGATCCACAGGCGGATCTTAAAACATAAATATTGTTCAACAGACTTTAGACGCCTAGAACTTTCAAGATTCCTTATTAACGTCCTGAGCAGCTTCCAGCCTATTACGTACTTGTACCTGTCACTTAGACTTTTGAAAATACGTCAGTTTTCACTGGTAATACACTCAACTGACTCATTTGAAAAGAGTTTAAGAAAATTGATTTAGATGCACCAGGCACAATATTTTAACACTTTGATTAAAATGCACAGAGGCAAAATTAATCTTTTATACTTGATTAAAATGCACAGAGGCAAAATTAATCTTTTATAATTTGATTAAAATGCACAGAGGCAAAATTAATCTTTTATACTTGATTTAAATGCACAGAGGCAAAATAAATCTTTTATACTTGATTTAAATGCACAGAGGCAAAATAAATCTTTTATACTTGATTTAAATGCACAGAGGCAAAATAAATCTTTTATAACTCGGGATAATCTATATTTCATGTTATCAGTTTTACATAACTTGCTCTACATACGGGGCCCGGATCTATGCCGGTTCATGATTAACCGACACACCACTATTCCCTTATTGGGAATCCCTTATTGGGTATAATTAATTTATTAGCATATAGCATCTGTCAGGTGTAAGCCTACACCCCGTGCTTAAGTCGTGGCCATTGCATTTAATGAGTCAAGGATATCCAGGACACGGTCGCATTAATCCCCAATGTTTCAGTCAAGCAATACGAATTAAAACAGGTTATTTGGACTTCCCGACTCATTGGTCTTTGAATCCCATACCTGACCATGCGGTATTTATTACCGTATCCCAAGCCCGTAATTGGGAAAATAAGTTAAGAGTATTTACCTGAGCTAGCTCCTGTCTTAAATAGCAAGAATTATAATAACTCAGCCGTATTCACTTAAGTAAGCGTAGGTACAATTTACCGGAAGACTCTTTTCTGGAATGATGGTATAAATAACCAATTAGAATGCTAACGGGTCTTTAATTTAGCCTAAGCTTAGACCGGTTAGTCTTAAAGAAATATACGGTTCAAACGCACGATTAAGCGAAGACCGGATAGAATGTGATTTAGACCCGACAAGTTCAGAGACTTGCTTAATATGGGTATTTCATACACATTCTGGATTTTGAGATAAAACCAATAAGGTTTGACCCGTTTCGGCTAATTTATGTAAACTTGTTACATAAACCGAACCGTATTCGTAATTAGCGTGACGGGTATTCATATGAGCCATTTACAGGTTTCCTAAGTTAATTATGCTTCATATATGTTGTGACATCAGTAAGATGTCTTTTATTATGCCCGGAACGAATTTAAACACAAACTATGCCCCGTAGGGGTAGTTTGGTCATTTACAAGGTTATAAAAGTGTTTAAGTATTTACCTGAGTTACAGGTCTGATATAATCAGCAAAAATACTTATTTTGGTAAGTTATAACAGTAGGATATAGTATATATGTGAATTTACCAATTATAACCAAACTATGCACCGTAAGGGCATTTTGGTAATTTCACATAAGCCGAAAAGGCTCAAAACTGAAGTCTGAGGTTAACAACTTTTTCTTACTGCTAAAATATTATTATTTACCTCAAATATCAGTAGGTATCACCCTTAGTATGTTTAAAATAGTTCTAGTACATACTAGGCGTTAAAAACGCTTAATTAGGCGATTAGAAGCCGTTTCCGGGTTCTATATAGAAATCTGATATTTTTATTATTCCAGAAGGTTTAAAATAATTTATTTATCATATGTAATCAGTAGCAAAAGGTTTGTATTCGTTTAGATATGTAAAACTCATTTTATGGCCCGTAAGGGCAAAACCGCCAATTACCGGATTAAGCCTACGACTACAAGTTATGCTCAGCCTAAAATTAATTAAAAATCTTCAAAAATCCCAAAATAATATATTACATCAGTGGGTAAAGAGTTTGATATCAAAAAGTAGGCTTAACTAGGCTATACGCTAATTACGCCGTTTTATTAACATAAAGCTTTCATTTTACGCTAACGAGCATAACTCTTAATCTACACCTCAAACTGATCTCAAACTTTGCATACAAGTTTATATATCAGTAACTAAGGGTTCTACATTTTTACATTTTCACAAATCACGTTTTAAGGTGAAAAGGGCATAATGGTCAACATATGAGCAATTAACGAAATCATGCGTATTAACTGGTTAACTAATGAACCATGGTGTATAATCACAAAGGGTTATACTAGCATGTAACCTAGTCCAAATGAAGCTCTAAGGTATTTCTAGAACATACCATAACGGGTCAGAACTGAAAGTCAAACTGAAAGTCAAACTATGCGACTTTCGGTTCCGAACCGGGTCTTTACTGAAAGTTGTCGGGTTGAACATGTTTAGACATGTTCTTACACTTATTACTAAGTTATATTACTGATCAAACAGGTTGTATATGTTCTAGATTGCTAATTATGCATAAATTAGAATTTAAGGATCCGGTTGACTTTTTCTTAACAAGTTTGACCCGACATTTGACCTAGTTAGAGTGGGAATCAGGGGGAACCCTTTTGAGGGTTTATTACCCACATAATTACCAACTTATAACTACTTTTGATTTGACTAATCACTGGACCATTAGTGATTAATCTTAAAGTCAACCGTTTATTACGACGGTTTGACTTTTAAGCTATAACTAAGTTAAAACTTAACTAAGGAAGGATTAGCAAACTTACTGAAGTCCTAAGCTTGATTAGGAAGGTCTTGTGTCTGCTCTTAAGCTCCCAAAGGCTCCAGAATTGCACAAGAGATGAATGATCAAATGGTTGCAACTTCATGCCCTTTTATAGTGATTTAATCACCATAAAATGTTGACAAGTAAGTCTACCACTGACCACAACTTATTAACAAGTGTCCCTAGATGTTTAGGGGTTGTTTAGGGGCCAAGCAAGATGAGGAAATCCGTTTAAAGTTCGAAAATCGCGTTTAAACAGCAACCAGCCCCGTTTTCTGTTACTGGGCATCCCTTGCGCACCGTAAGCATAAGTTCTTGCGGTGCGCAAGGCTTCTGATCAGCCTTCACCTTTTCCATTTTTCGCATAAATGACTCTTGGCCCTTCCGAAAGGTCAATTAAGCTTAATTCTTGCAATTTGACCCCTTCTTATTTACCTATAAGGGCTTTAAAACTTGTACCCACTTTGCCAAGTCCCTGGACATTTCATGTTAACCCGAAAAGTCATAACTTTCAATGTTAACGCTTTAACCCCTCGCACACGAATTTTATCATAACTTTCTCATACGATAACGAAACTTGGTGAAATTTTTATCACTCATTCTAGTGAGCATAATTAATCGTTACAAAGCTTCGGGTTTGCTAAAAGGTCACTCAGAGGTATACTTTAAACATGTTGACACATTTAACCCCTGTAGTTTGTAATCTCTCACTTTTAGCCTCGTATGATCCATGATTTATTCGTCTGATGGTATCAACATCATGTAGGGTTATTGTAAAGTATATTTATTCACTGTTGACATTTAGAACTCGTATATTCACATACTTTCCATGATTGTCAATTTTAGTCCCCTCAGAACATTCTCTCACACGGTCGAACTTATGACACGTGTCAATACATTATAGGACGTGAATTTTCGAGGTGTTACAGAAATCGGTATCCACATTTCCTCAATATCGGTAACGGTATTTACGGTATCGGTAGTGGTACGGTACCGGTATCGTACCGATCTCATCCCTATTTTAACGTCCCCTTCTCTTTAACACGAAGTTACTTCTCATTAATAAATAAATACGAAAAAAATCACAGGTCATTTTATATAATATATAATATAATTCATTTTATAATAAAACGAAATGATGGATTAAATATGGCAAAAAGTTAATATAAAAGTTCTCTTTGTTCTTTATTATTTCTGTTGTACGTGAGACTTAAAGTCTTAAATCTAAGACTTTCAAATTTAAGGTACCTAAAGGATTTTGCCTTTGTCAATGGGTCACCAACCTCATTGGTAAGTAAGAAACCTATAAGCAATCTATAAATCTTTAATATTTCTTTGTACATCATATTTGTCGTCTTATTTATAATATTTTTCATCTTTGTCTAATATTAGTAACTTGATTTCGTGTCTTTTTTTTATTCTTGATAGTGTCACATACAACTATCATGAGTAAAAACCGATTCTTTTAAATACAATCAAACCTTGGATAGTGATTGTGTTTCACTTTTATTAATAATCATTTGCAAAACATAAAATTGTTGTTTATTTTAAGATACGCAAACATTTTAAATATGGAAATGATGTTTAGTTATCATTCAAGATTTTATTAAAAAATAATAATAACAATATACAAAAGATAATAATTATTATATTAATTTATTTAAACAAAAAATACAACTTAAACTATATTGATTGCGTAAAATATATATTATAATTTTTACAAGTCTGTTTATATTAGTTAAAATTATAGATTATATTTTAAAAGGTCATTGTATTTATTAAGTGTATTTGTTAAGATTTTCGTGGAGGAATGACCCGACTCGGTCATTCTGGGTCGGGTAAACCATCATTAAATACGGAATAATAATAATAAAGATACGCAAGATATTCCCACGCAAATATAGTGTCGGTGCAATCTCCGAAAAGATAGGAGATGCGGCCAACCAACTCTCCAATTTAAGGGGAAACCCTAATTCGCCAGAACCCATAAATAGAGGACGAAATCATAAGGTACATTCATTCAATCTCTCTATCTTAAACACTTATTCTCCCATCTACGAGTACTTATTCTCACGTCGGAGGGTGGTTACAGGAATAACCCCATTTCTGTAACGAGTCCTAACAGTGTTCTGTTTTGCAGAGTAACGTTCAGACCATCTACGATCGGATCATCTAGCATAGTGACGTATAATCAGGTAACGTTTATACATTGGCGCCATCCGTGGGACGTGATACTGAGAATCCATTACCATTATGAATGGTTCGAACGTTAGTTCTGCAATAGCGTCGTTCCGGCTCCTACCGGCCAAGAAGGTGTGTTTTCAACAAACGTGACTACGACATTTTTTCTCCGGCGATTACGAGTTCCTTGAACATGGAATTTGATGCTGAGATGCCGCCAGGGTATGCTGGTGGGTTCGTTAGTGTGGCGGTCACAGGTGCGGGATCCTCAACTCAAAGTACAGGGTTGACTCAACCTCTGACTGAATCTGCAATGACGGTGGTTACTCTACCGGTTTCACATAGGGTAGTCTCAAATACCAGCTAGCCGATGTTTACACCGGCCCCAGGTCCAAGGGATTACTATTATCAACCGTCTCAGCCTGTCTACACATCCGATGTCGGGACAATGGCTCAAGTCTATCCACCAGCAGACAACTTTCAGTTTCCACCATTATATTCAGTGGCTTTAACCGTGGCGATGTCAACCCCGCCCCATCAGCCGGTAATGATGCCGTGGGCCGTAAAACATGCTCCCATAACACCCAGGAATCAAGCTACATGCCGCCGCAGATGTACGGTTTTGGAAATCCATATAAAAGAAACTAGTCACCACAGTGGGGTTATCAATACACACAACCCTCGTTTTGGTATAGGAGCACAGGTACATATCCCACACCGGGCAAGACGATCACAACTGATGTATAAGAATTTATACATCTTTTAAACGTCAAATACACCCCGTTTATGCGAAAACTCTTTGTATTTTCATTGATTTTGGTACTCATTTGAGTTGTTTGTGAAAATACAGGTTTGGGCTTCGGCTCGGTGTTGAAACGGAGGCTTTTGGAGCAAAATGGAGCGAAAATGATGCATTCCAGCAAACTGCCAGATACGGCACTACCGTGCCATACACTGGCACGACCGTGCCAGACCTTCCGACATCGGCACTCTCAGCCAGCACTAGCATCCAGCACCAGCACCATCAAAATCAAGGGGAGCACGACCGTGCCAACCACTGGCACGACCGTGCCAGGTCAATTTCAGCCCCAGATCAGCTTGTTTCCGAGATCGATTCAATCATAGCCGAGCACTATCGGCTCGCACGACCAGACCATCTCCGAGTACGGTCGTGCCGCCTCGGGAACTTTTGAGCGCGATCTTTCCCAAAATGGAAGCATACTTGGTCAACATTCGAGAAAGTGGCTCTGACACTTGCCAAGCACGACCGTGCCAAAAGGTGGCATGGTAGTGCCAAACGCTCAGAGTTTAAATACGAGTTTCTAGCTCATTTGCAGGGGAGTTGGAGCATTTTGGTGACGTTTTCTCTCAAGAATCTGGTCTTGGAAGCTTGTTGGAGCCAAGAGGGAGCCTTGAAGAGGACTTAATCACTTGAAGATCTACTCAAACATCATTTTAATCTTGTCTTTAACTTGGTTAGCTTATTACATTATGAATAATTTCTTTGCACTTGATTTGGTAGCCATGAGCCTTATGGGCTAAACATTTGAGTTGTATAAACTTAGTTGAAGCTAATGAATATGTGATAACATGGAAGTAGATGTGATGATTGTTCTTGTTAATCTTCATGTTGGTGTTTAATCTTGTTCTTGGAGTTCATGTGTATGCTTAAAGTTCTTGTTCTTGAATGTTTGCTCATAAGTATTTACATGTTGTGTTCGAAAGCCCATGTAAAGATTATGATTATTGAATCTTGTTAACTTGTTAGTATGATTCATAACATGAAACTAGGAATGGTGATTGCTAATGTGATTGAATGGTGATTTGAGCATATGTGTGAATTCTTGCATCTAGATTTGGAAAGATCATAAGTATGTTTATGTGGATTCTATAGTTTGTGTTCTTGTTAGTTTGATGATTTAGGCCAAAATTGTTAGCAAGCATGACCATGCTTGTGGTTCATATCAAGAACATGATGATAGTGCCAACTACTTAAAACCAAGTTAGGGTGATTAGTGTGTTTTTCATATTAGTTTTCCCTAATTTGTAGAGTTAGGATTTTTGACAAACAAATAACTCATTATTAAAGATTAACACCAACTTAGCAAGTGAGCTTAAAAGAATAATTTTTAGGTGATTAGAATGTTAATTCATTTTTAGTTTTCCTAAGAATTATAGACTAGGAAGCCTTGATTGGGGACTTAGTTGAATTTAGAGCTTGCATCATCATAACCTCCTTCCTCTTTGTTGTCACATGTGAGTTAGTGGATACTTAGTTTAGGCAACCCTTTCTTAGATATTGTTCTTTGTTAGAATTTTTAGTAGTGTATTTCTTTGCATGCTAAGTTAGAAAAATCAACCCAATCATTTGAAAAGGCTTTAAAGTAGCAAAAGTTTAGTATCGAGACACCGCATCCACGGATTGATATCCGGTTCTTGCCGATTAGCTATATTACCACCCGACGGGTACACTTGCCCTTTGTGTGTGTAGTTAGTTCCTAGGTGAAAAACCATTTTATAACTAAATTTGTGTGAACGAATATCTTTATAAAAATATATATATAATTCACGCACATCAAGTTTTTGGCGCCGTTGCCGGGGATGCGGTCTTCTTGAAAACGATTCGAGTTACTTATTTAGCCATTGTGAAAAGTGTACAAAGTTTTTGTCTACTTGTTTTATTTGCCTTTGCTTGATTAATTAAAAAAAATGATTATTTGCTAGTTGTTTTTGTTTTTTGTATATATTTTGTGCATTGTGCTCCTCCTATTTCCCTACAGGTAGTGCATGTCCTCAATCCCCGCTGCTGATATCGTTGAGCCTTCAGCGGAGCCGGAGCGTGATCATCACCGGAGGCTGCGAGAGCGGTTTCGCGTGGTAGCCGAGACGATTGAGACAGACGCGGAAGACGACGACATCTTCTACGAGGTTCGAGTAGACATGGCGGACGCAGAAGAGAATAGGATCTTGAACGAAATAGGAAAACCGTCACTTGATGGTTTACCTGCGAGCATCAATGCACCGATAATTGACAATAATAATTTCGAGATCAAGGCTGGCACCATATCGATGTTGCAGAATGCGGTGCAGTTTTATGGCAAGGATCACGAGGATCCTAGTGTTCACATTGCGGGGTTTCTAGAGGTTTGTGCCACATTTAGGATTCGTGATGCATCACCGGATGCTATCCGCCTTCGGCTCTTTCCGTTTTCTTTACGGGATGGAGCCAAAGAGTGGCTTCTTTCACTTCCAGCTGGATCTATCACTACATGGAATCAATTAGCTGAGAAGTTCCTTCAGAAATATTTCCCTCCAGAGAAAACTGTTCGGTTGAGAACCAAAATTCTGAACTTTCGTCAGGACGAGGACGAGTCCCTTTACGGGGCATGGGAGCGTTTTAAAGAGCTTATGAGAAAGGTCCCACATCACGGGTTGCCCAAGTGGCAACAATGTCAGATCTTCTACCATGGTTTGGACAGTCAGGGACAGATGATGGTTGATACATACTCGGGTGGGGATATCGGCAAGAAAAATGCCACCGAGGCATTTGAGATTCTAGAGAAATGTGCTGCGAAAAACCGGACGCAACAGCCACCAAGAGGTAAGAGTTCTCGGCAGGGAGTTCATCATGTGGACAACTACACGGCCATGACAGCACGTATGGATGCCTTATCTTCGAAATTTGATCGAGTGATGGAAATGCACTCGAGAGGTTCTTCGAGTGGGGGAGCTCAGAATAATCCCTACAGCAATACTTATAATCCGGGGTGGAAGAATCACCCAAATTTCAGTTGGAGGCCCGATGCTTCTAATCTGCATCCACCTGGATTTGCTCCACGTCCCACAGCTCCCACTCATGGAGCATATGGTCTACCTAGACCTCAGCAGGGACCTTCAGCTAGCGAGCCTAGTGTGCATGATATGCTTAGTCAAATCTTAGCTGGTCAAAACACTCAAAAGGCCAAGAATGAGAAGCGTTTTAAGGAGTATGACGGTCGTTTCACGAGGCGCGAGAATGAGTTAAGAAGCCAAAAGGCTTCCATGCAGACCATTGAGAACCAAGTTGGCCAGATTGCCAAGATGTTGTCTGAGAGACAACAGGGGGGCCTTCCGAGCAACACAGAAACTAATCCAAATGCTACTGCAAAGGCCATCATGTTGAGAAGCGGCAAGACCGCTCAGCCCATCCCTCCAGCTGTTCCAGCAAAGCCGGTTGATGATGATGAGGTTGACGAGGAGATTGAGTGTGAGTCTCCGGGTGAGGTGCAACAGAGGCGAGTCCCAGCAAGTACCGCACGACCCAAGGAGCCAGTGAGAGAGTATGTCCCTCCCTTTCCATACCCGGGGAGGTTGAAGAAGCAGAAAATGGAAGAACACTATGGTAAATTCCTCGAGCTTTTTAAGCAACTTCATATAAATTTACCATTTGTCGAGGCACTTGCTCAAATGCCTAAGTATGCCAAGTTTCTGAAAGACATCCTATCCAACAAAAAGAAACTTGAGGAGCTTTCGCAGGTGACCTTGAATGAAGAGTGTTCAGCGGTTCTTCAGAACAAACTACCGAAGAAGATGAATGATCCTGGGAGTTTCACTATCCCTTGTTTGAAGATGAATGCCTAAATATGACCCCCGCGGGAAATTCTTCTAACGCAAGACAACAACATGTTCACGCTCAAACTGGACCGCTACCGACGGCGTCAGCAGTCATCCCCTCAGCTACTCAGGGTTCACCTGTGGTAATTCCAGTGGACTCGGAGGATGATGAGCTAACTAGACCATACAAGCTGGCTGAAACCACGTTTAGATCAAAGTTCTTCTGACGGATAGTAGAAGCTCCAATCAAGGAAAAACCAAAGATGCCACCAATGTTGGGCAAGTACGACGGGACTAGTGACCCGGATGATCATATCAACCTTTTCCGAAGTGTAGGAGAGGTGGCTTTATAGCCAATGCCTCTATGGTGTAAAATGTTTTTCCAGACTTTGGTAGGCGCATCCCTAGTTTGGTGGGACAGTTTGCCAATCGGGGGGGGGGGGATTGATAGTTTTGATGAATTAGTCATAAAGTTTTCACAGGAATTCAGTCAACAGCGAGGTACTGCATATACGTCTATGAGATAACGAGACAGTGGAGAATTTTCTGACCAGGTTAAATAAGGAAAGCATAGCAATACCGGGACTAACCCAGGACTTGGCAAGTGGAGCTTTCTTGCATGGAGTGAACGACGACGAGCTCCTCAGGAAACTACATGACAAAAACGTCCAGACACGATAGAAGAGATCATGAGGATCGTCAAAAATTATGTGAGACAGAAAAATCAATCATAGCAAGCCATGCAGCAAACAAAAAGAAAGAGCCCTTCAAAGGGTATGATGATATAGACGGCCGTGGAGAAAAATCAAAAGTCAACGTGGAAGGTTCCTGAGGGGCAGTAACACTGAGTCCCAAAAGAGATATGATAGACCGCGAGGCATGCCAGGGAGAACTGAGGCCTCTCTAAATCAGGAAAAGTTATACTTTCCTGTACTTAGAAAAACGCCGATTGAAATTTTGACTTCGGAGAACCTCAAGATTAATCCACCAAAGCCTTTAAAGGACTCGTCCCGAAAAGATTCTTTCAAATATTGCAAGTACCATAAGGGGCGCAGTCACAATACAAATGACTGTCATAATATGAAAAAGCAAATCGAATATTACGTTAAGTCAGGCAAGTTAGCCCACCTGGTTAAGGATATTAAGCAAGGCCCTTTACCTGTTGTAGGTTCAAGATTTTGGACCGAAACCGTGATTAGTGAGTGATATGTTCAAGACGGGAGAGATTAGAGACAAACAAACAACTTCTTTGTATTAATCCGGTAGTATAACATTACAATTCGGCCCGATTACAAGCTAACCGAACAATACCAAAGGAGTATACATCCGGGGAGAGACCAAGTGGCGATCTCTTCCCCAAACACTAAAACTCTCTGTGAACTCTCTCAATGAGCTCTCTCTCTCTCTCTGCAAATGAACAAGGGGTTGGTATTTATAGCCACACCCACTTGTCTTTCAAACACACACGGTCAAACACATAACCCTCTCGTTTGACCACTTCAAACGAGCGGGTCAATACACATTCGTTTGACCGTTTCACTAACTATTACATAATCAGCATAACAAAATAATCTAATCTACTCGAACAACATCAGACACAAAAACTGCACCAACAAATTCCCCCTTGTCCGTGGACATTGAGTCTTCGTGGTTTCAAGGTTTATTCTTCGTCGAATTTTGAAAGAAACAGATATTCATTAGCGTCTTCATCGTGAACAATGGTTCTTCAGCAGGTCAATACCAAAGTCTTCGTTGTAAACAATGGTTCTTCGCGCGAACACTTAATTGTAGAAATAGATCTTCATCAGCCAACAATACCAGAGACTTCGTCGACAAAGGAGTCTTCGTCCAACAAGCAGTGTTTGTCGCCTAGAGAGCATTCTTCGTCACTTGAAGAATCTTCGTAAGCATCATGGACGATCAGAGCATTCTTCGTCACTTCTTAGTCCAACGAAGAGTCATTCTTCTTTGACTAAAAGGTAATTCTTCATTGACTGGTTATTCTTTGTCCATACATAATCTTCGTCCAATAATCACGAACCCTTAACTATTGTTCGTGTATAGAGACTCCCACGAAGACTCTTGATTCTTCGTGGAGAGTCTTCGCTGAAGGACTCTTCGGCAGCACAAGATCTTCAGCATGAAGAATCAATCTTCGTGAAGGCACTAAGTCTTCGGCACACATGGGTTTGTTCGGCTCCCAAGGTTCTTCGTCAAGGGAGTCTTCGTCAGGGATTCTTCGTGGTTCACTTTTGGGAAGCCCTAGATCTCTTCAAGCAGCCGCCACACTCCTCAAGAACACAGTGGAGAACAAGTATGCAGATCTGATGAAACAAGCCTCAAAAATGATAAAGGAAGATGAAGACTTGATTTTCTTTGGTGTGAAACATAAATTTTAACTCTCTTGTATGGTTCGATTCACCCTAGACCCATCCAGATCTGGGTTTTTCTTCATGTTTACACCACTTTACATTTTGAACAAAAAAAATCACAAAAATCACAGATCTAGAGCACATGTGACTTAGCAAACTGTTAGATTCACTAAATCGGGCACCATGACTCTGATACCAATTGTAGGTTCAAGATTTCAGACCGAAACCATGATTAGTGAGTGATTATGTTCAAGACGGGAGAGATTAGATAGAAACAAACAACTTCTTTGTATTAATCCGGTAGTATAACATTACAAATCGGCCCGATTACAAGCTAACCGAACAATACCAAAGGAGTATACATCCGGGGAGAGACCAAGTGGTGATCTCTCCCCCAAACACTAAAACTCTCTGTGAACTCTCTCAATGTGCTCTCTCTCTCTCTCTGCAAATGAACAAGGGGTTGGTATTTATAGCCACACCCACTTATCTTTCAAACACACACAGTCAAACACATAACCCTCTCGTTTGACCACTTCAAACGAGCGGGTCAATACACATTCGTTTGACCGTTTCACTAACTATTACATAATCAGCATAACAAAATAATCTAATCTATTCGAACAACATCGGACATAAAAACTGCACCAACACCTGTAAGGATGAGGATGGCAAGTCGCGAAGAAAACAACGCGATATGAACATGGTATATGTGGAAGACGGACGATGAAATAAACGGGGCATCGAAATTCTAGAGCCATGGATGTTGGTCGATATGCAGATGGAGCCGCGACTATGGGATACTCACCTTAGCGCGGATCCCCTCATCATCACCACTGCGGTGGGTGTTGGGTCAAATTGGAGAATGATGTTATCAGCTAAGGCGACTTTAATTGGGGATCTTAGTGTTCGTATGCTGTAGCAAGTATAATTATTATTATTGTAAGTTTTAGTGAGTTTAGTAGGTTTTTCAAGCAAGAGGCGGCTTGCTTGGAGGAAAAGGCTCAAGGATCTATATATAGGGAACTACACCTCATTTGTTAGCGTGTGCGTTTGTGAGCCACCACCCCGGGGGAGCTCACCCGGGGTGGATGATTATCCTTAAACATTAGGGGTTTTAAGAGAGTCGATTAGGCGTCCTTGGGTTCGTGAGCTTTAGAGTGTCATAGGTAATAGTTTCTCAAATTGTTGGGGTAGTTCTAATTTCAGTATGGATTTCTTCACGTCAGTGGGGCAATCCGGGGGGTTGGTCTATATGTAGGATCCTTGTCGATTTATGTTTAGCAGTGTTGTAAAAAATATGAATTATTTGCTTATAAAGGGGAAGATTAAAGTGACATCTATGCCTCTACGACCATCATACAAATACGAATCCAATGAAATCCTGTGTTTCAATCTTGGGATTTGTACAAATACATGTGACTTTTGCACATATCAATTCTCGTTCGATTTCGAGCTCTAAATCGCTTTCTAGAAAGTTATACGCAAACTGATGCGTAAACGTAATTAGTTTAACGTGACAAACACTCCGGAACATCAACATAATCTTAACATACAACCTTTACATAACTTAGAAATAAGTTTTGTAGGGTTTGGTATGGCAAAAACAAGTTTATTCGCTCACACGGACTATTTGCGACAAACTACGAAAGTCTGCCGATTCGTATAGCAACGTACAATCCGGAATATGATAATAAGTTAAAAATACCATAGATATCCTTTACATAGCTTAGAAATAGGCTTTGATGGGTTCGGTATGCGAAAATAAACTTATTTGATCAAACAGGGACTAAAAGCGTCAAAAAGTGCACAAGTTTGCATTTACGCACATATCTTACGTTCTGAACATATCCGGACATCCAACAATTTTTGTAATCAATAAAATATTTTATTTTAGTGATTGGAATGCTAAAATACCATTCGTCGCGTAATTTGGGTCGTTTTTCGCGTCCGTTCGTGTTTCGTCGTAATTAACCGAATAACGTGACCGTACAACCAAACGAACCGACATTCGAGATGTTTTCATGCATATTTCATGTTCCCTATACATTAACTTCATTGTAGAGCCTTGAAATGGGGTTAACGGGGCTTAAAAGCATCAAAAACCAAGTTATGTGCTTGCAGGGACCAATTCTGCTATTTCCTGATAGTTCCTCGCGGGCCGCGTAAGACTAGCATGTATCTTACGCGGGGCGCGACAGAATCTGCAGACAGAAACATTGAATCTAGCTATACAACCTGTTCCCATTGGTTTTTATCCTAGTTTTAGCATACCATTGGCTTGTTTTAGTGTTCCCCTAGTATTCTAATCTATGTGCTACATGTGTATGGCCAAGATCAAGCTTTGATTCTCTCAAAAACACATGTAATGATCCTATCAATCCAAGATTTTCTATAAATAACTTGGGTTTTTCATTCTTGTTCCTTGCTCATTGATCTAATCTGCTCTAAGTTGAAGCTCTCACTTGTTGAAAGCTTCATACCTGAGTATTTTTAGTTCAATTCTTCCTAGCTTGGACCTTTTGTAAGTTTCTTTCATGCTTGGTTATGCATTTCAAGCATAAAAGTCAAACAGTGTTTGACTTTCTGCTTTGACCATGTTTTGGTCAACACAAAGTTCGTTTGAACTTTGCAACGTGAGCGTAATCACGATGGTTATAGTCCCTTGCGACTATATCTACTGATTACCACGTTGATTAGGCGTAGTGACGAGTCAAAGTTTCGGTCAAAAGTATTTATGCGCATTTTGCAACGGAACTATTTTCGGGTATCAAAACACTATGTTTTGATATCAAACCTGTTTTCTAACTTAGTTAAACATGTTTTAACATGTTTAACTCGTCACTTTTAGTCTAGTGCTTATATAAAAAAAAAGGGTAGGTGCACGGTACCCCTGACCGCGGAGGGGATCCCCCCTCCCAGTTCACCACCCGACAAGGATCCCTGGCGGCAAATACCCTCCCAACACTTGGGGTTCGAGAGAGGTGGGGTTGCCACATCTCGAACCCGAGACCCCAACGATCCAAGTGTTGGAATATGGGTGTCGGTGGCCAACTGAGCTACCCCAGTTGGTTAGTCTAGTGCTTATATGGTCATAAGTAAAGCGATCTAAACAACCGCTTAGACTTTCGCACCCGACCCGTTTGGCCGATCATTAGGATCCGACCAAACATATTTTGTGACCATAGCTGTATAGGGAATAACCTTCCGAGGTTATACCTTATGGTCACTTAGTTTAATTAGTTGTATGATAGGTAGTTTATATGCCTTAGGAAAATGACCAAAATGCCCTTTTTGCGCATAATTTCATTTTAAGCATATGTAACCTAATTTTTTTTCACCTAAATTGATTATGAAACATATTTAAACATGTTAAGGCATATAATACTTGTCATAGGACTAGTTAGGCTACTCGTTTGCGCTTTTGCGCAAATGACGTGTTAAAGTAGCGTAAGCTACCTAAACGGGTCATAACAGGTCATAAGCACTTAGGATAGGTTCCGTTTTAGAATGTAGGCTTTGTTAAACCATATCATATGAGTTCCAATACTCATTTGGTTTACGAGACCTCATTCTATCAGATCTCCGGATTTAGGTCCGGTTTATTAACATAGTTACCTATATTAGGTGCCGTTTGATTCTGTGATCCTTCAAGCGTTATTTGATTGTTATTTCAGGATCATTAAGCAATATCAAGTAAGTACATAGTCCCATCTTTTACGTTTTTAAATATTTTGGGGTGATACACATGTGCCTACTTGTTACTTTCGTGCTTTCCGTGTTATCATAACATATACTTGCTATGTTCATCTAGTACACGTATAGTACATGATTTCACTTATGCTTTGCTATGTATGTTTACTTAGCATATGTACACATTAATTTACATTACATTCCTACTTCGTATGTTTATTTAGCATACTTAGTACATGGTTTTCACATGACATTTGATTCTACATTGACATTTTACCTATGGGGTTGAGTAAATGCTTTTTATTCACCATACATGACATTTAGTTATACATTGACATTTTACTTATGGGGTTGAGTAAATGCTTTTTATTCACCATACATGACATTTAGTTATACATTGACATTTTACCAATGGGGTTGAGTAAATGCTTTTTATTCCCCATACATGACATTTAGTTATACATTGACATTTTACCTATGGGGTTGAGTAAATGCTTTTATTCACCATACATGACATTAGTTGTTATCTGAAATTGGTTTGACAAGACATTTTTGGTGGTTTATTTGGTAAGTGATTTAAATAACGAGGCATGTCTAATATGATAAACGCATGGTGGATACGCCGCTGGTACTTCCTATATATAAGTGCTTTTATGATATTATATATCGTAGCGTTATCTAAACCACTTTGACAGAAACAAAGACATGATACATTTTATATAAAGACACGACATATTGTTTACAAGACACTGTTTTTCAAATAACTTATTTTGTACAAACTCGTTTCTACTTGGTTATTTATTTAACCATACATCATTCTTTTATATCATCTGATTTTCGTATCGATTTTCAAATGATTTTATAAAAGAAAACATTTTACAAGATTCATGACGGCTTTTTGTTAAACATTTCTTTTAAACTTTCAAGTCATGAATCCTGCATCAACAAAACCTATGTATCTCACAGACATTTTTATGCTGACGTACATATTTTCACATGTGTTTCAGGAATTAATGTATGATGATGATCGTGCTATACTTATGCGGACTTGGGCTTTAGTGACTTAAAATGAAGGAAGACGAATTAATTTACTTTATGTATTTAGTTAAATTCCGAGACATTGTAAACAATTATTCAAATAAAACCAAACTTTAAATACCATGTGTTGTGAAACAATGATTCTGTTACTCCACTCCCGACGTTTCCGCCGCGGTTTGTTGTGTTACGCGGTCGGGGTGTGACAGAAGAGTTGGTATCAGAGCCCATGGTTATAGGGAACTAGGTTATTAGTAATGATTTGACCTAGACTATAACCTTCCTAGGACCGTAACGCGAGTTTACTTGCGTTTAGATTCTAAAACAATACCGTCACCTATATTTAGGTGACAACCGCAACAAGAACACAAAATACAAATCCGTTTTGAAAACCAATCATCTGTTCTTGGATGATTTGTTATAAGGTTTTGAACCTTCAAAGTTTTCAAAATCTCGTCAAAGCTTGGTTCTTATAATGTGAACACGTGCAATCTAGAAGGGTGGGTGCCTGTACCTCGAGCTTTCTGTCTAAGGCTAGAGTGTTCGTACAAATCCGCAGTATCGGACCAGTCACTCTTACCTGGGAACTCTTGGGGTGAGTGTCCACTTATAGGCTAAAGCATGTCTTCGCGATACATTATTATGACCCGTTTACTTTGATTAGTCACCGTGTCGTTTGTAACGAACAAATGATCACAATCCTTATGCCTTATCGATATTCTTTTAAGCATTCAATTTTTACTATCCAATATCATCTCACTCGTTTCTTTTCATGTTTCTTTGCTCTTTTAGAATGCCTCCTTGACGTCACCAAACTCAGGATACCGCTATGGCAGCCTTAATCACTCAGCAAATCGCTGCTGTACTCCCAAACCTGATAGCCCAGATAAACGAAGCAAACAACAACAATAACAAAAATGCACCCACTTCGTGCAACTATAAACAGTTCAACTCAGCTAAGCCACTCACATTTACTGGGTCTGAAGGGGCCACTGGGCTCCTACAATGGTTTGAGAGTCTCGAAAGCACGTTTCGTCATGTACAATGCCCAAACGAGCGAAAGGTTGAGTTTGCATCAAGTGTATTCCAGAAAAGGGCACTTACATGGTGGAACGGTGTAATGAGGGATAGGGGTGCCGATGTCACACCCCAACCGATGGCGGAAACATCGGGGCGCGGCACTAAGCGTTCAGATTGCTCAAAAGTTTCCATAACACTAGATATTTCAATACAGATTAAATAGATTCAAACATTATCTAAAACGGACCAAAAATCAAACACAAGTAGCACATTTAAAACATCAGATATCGTTCAAGTTTCTAGATTAACTAGGCGTGTGTTTCTAGCAGCATCCTAGCTTGTTTCTTGAGAATCAGCATCCTATCAGCCTGCAACATGTATTAAAATAAAGTCAGTACAAAACGTACTGGCGAGCATACAAGTTTGAGTATATAGCATAATAGATTAAAAGAACTCATATCCATAATGTAAACGATAAAAATAGTTTCAGCCATGCTAGTGTTCGCAGTCCAAGTGATAGCCCAAGTGTCCCAATGCTTTAGGTGTTTTCTGTCACACCCCAACCGATGACGGAAACATCGGGGCGCGACACTGAGCGAAACAGATTGTCCAGGAGAAATCCATAACAACTATTTTACCAGATATTTAAATATTATGTCCCATACCATAATCATACCAAATTAAATAATTATTACAGACCAAATATCTCAAATACAAGTTAAATGTTCCGACAACTCAGATTTAAATTGTTTTTGAGATATTTGGTCTGTAATAATTATTTACTTTGGTATGATTATGGTATGGGACATAATATTTAAATATTTGGTAAAATAGTTGTTATGGATTTCTCCTAGACAATCTGTTTCGCTCAGTGCCGCGTCCCGATGTTTCCGTCATCGGTTGGGGTGTGACAGATTGGTTTCAGAGCCATAACTATAGGGAATTAGGCAAGACTCGACCTAGTCCAGGTCGATCTCTTAGAACGACCTAGTCTATAGTCTAAGTACCAGCAGACCGACTTGTGCATGCCCGGTAGGGGTCTGTACGAGCTTACTTGCTATCCTCGCTATTTCTCGCTCGAACTCGCTGTACACTACACACTTGCGTGAACATCGCATACTACAGTTCCGCACAAGATCAGCCTTTCCTAAGGTTGATTTCACACACAAACAAATGTTCTGGTTAAGATTAGGTGTGAAAACCGCAAACTCTTGACCAGAATGCCCGTTCAAATTGCTATTTTTTCTATAAAACAAGAGAATTTGCGTTGAATTAGGAGTGAAATCCATACTTCGACGCATATCTCCTTATCTATCTCGTGATTTCATCACACAAACAGGAAGGTAGTCGCTAATTTAGGGGTGAAACACGAACCTTGATGACTCGTTCTACTCTTTAATGTGGTTTTACAAAACTCTCACCAAAGTCTCGACAGACTCCAACGACTTGAGGTCACACTGTAACTGGAAGGATGCGTGCCGATCGCTCAAATCAAAGCGAGAGCACAGTTCCGAAGGCCAAAGTGTGTACTAAAAGTCCTTGTGAATAGTCAAATCACTTTGGGTAGTCGATGTCTAGCCCACCCGAGACAATCTATCCTCGAATTTTATTCTGGAATCACCGCAGCCAACTCTGTGATTTGTCGATTTTATGTGGATTTTTCGTGTTTTATGTTCTGATTTTGGTGATTTATTCGTTTTCACGGTTCATTTCGATCAACACGCACACCTCGCATTGCACATCTATCTCAACACGCTAACAAATCGCTGGTCATTGTTCGCAATCGCTGCTCGATACTTGCAATCACTATATTTAGTCGCTATACGCGCTGTAAAGGATAGGGAATACATGCAACATATAGCTAGGTTTCTGTATTCTGAGTGCCTTATGTGCTTCTGTGCCATATGTGCTTATGTGTTTCTGTGTTCTACGTGATTATGTGCTTATGTGTTTATGTGCTTATATGAATGATTGTGTTCCTGAGCTTTATGGTGAATCACTAGACTATACTAGGGATAATCGAATGATGTTTTGAGTCCTATGGCACTGTCTGATGCAGACAATGTCGTCATCTGGATCTCGCGCTACCCAAGCCGCACGTCGAAAGCAGGCAGATAAACGCCTCACCTCTATGGTTGCTAAACAAATGGCGAAGGTTATTCCTCAGATCGTCAGTGAACTTCATGAGAATGCAAGCAAATCTTCTGAAGAGTCCAGGACCGATACTCCCAAGGCTGCTTTTAGCTTTAAACAGTTCAAAGCCTGCGGACCGAAAGAGTTTACTGGTGAAGATGGTCCTACGGCCATGTTCCAATGGTTTGATTCTATCGAAGTCACCCTGCGTCAGAGTGGCTGTCCTGACAATCTCCGTACTCTCAACGCAACTGGTGTCTTCCAGTCCCGCGCTTTAGACTGGTGGACGGCCGAGAGAAACAAATGCGGAAATGATGCAGCTTACGGGCTATCATGGGATGAGTTGAAGGACGTAATGATGGAAGAGTTCTGCCCTCCCCATGAGCGCCAAAAGTTGGAGGATGAATTCTGGCATATTAAGCAGAAGGATGGTGACAACGCTGGTTTGACTGCACGCTTCAAACAGTTGAGTATAATCTGTCCGGATCAAGTCAAGATGTCCGAAATTGCCATCAAGAAGTATATTCGTGCTCTTCTGTATTGCGTGGCTGATTTCATTCAAGCCGCAAAGACGACGACAATTGAAGAAACATACTTACTCGCTGCTGAGATCAACGACAAGCGAGTCAAGTCTGGTGTCTGGGATAAAGCTCCCAAGAATCTGCATCAAGCTACTACTGCTTCAACCGCTGAAACCGCCGCCGCTCCTCAGTCATCCAAGCTTTCGAGACGCAAGAGAAAGAACAACAGCAGTTCCAGCAACAAGAACTGTGATGTGACCAATGCTGCCCCACTTCAAGCTGTTCCAGCTCCTCAGCAACACCAACACCCCCAAGTAGCAGCCCCGGTTACCAATGCACCGCCGACAAAGCGTGTGTATATTGATCCTCACCTGGCATGCCCTACTTGTACTTATCACCACCCAGTGGGAATCGCCTACAGGTACTGTGCCCATTGCAACATGTACAGTCACTTCACCGCCAGCTGCCATACAGGTCAACGTCAAAACCCTGCTCCAACACAAGGACCAGCTCCTGCTCATCAAGCTATCCTTTCTGCTCCTCAAGGCCATCAAGCGGCTCAGGAACCCGCGGTTAACGCTAAAGCTTGCTATGCGTGTGGTGATCCCAACCACTTCGCCAACATGTGCCCGAACCGAGTGGTCAAGCAAGAGCCGCAACAGCAGCAGCCCCAGCACCAGCCTCAGCAACAACAGCAACCACCAGCACCCCATGGACATACTTTCAACATCAATGTCCGTCAAGCTCAAGCCGATAACAACGTGGTGAATGGTACGTTTCTTGTGAATGGTATATATGCTTCGTGTTTGTTTGATACTGGAGCAGATAACTGTTTTGTATCGCTTGAATTCGAAAAGCTCCTTAATCGTAAGCACGCTCATCTCCCCTCGACGTTCGATGTTGAAGTTGCCACCGGAAGAACCGTCGCTGTCAATTCTGTTCTTCGTGATTGTACCCTCGAGCTCAACAATCACATCTTTCCTATCAATCTTATTCCGATGCATCTTGGAAGCTTTGAAGTCATAGTAGGCATGGACTTTCTTCGTGAAAACCATGCTGAAGTTGTTTGCTTCGATAAGATGATTCGATTCTCGCTCGCTAATGGTGATCAATTGTGTGTTTACGGTGAAGTCGCATCGAAGAAACTCCAAATCATGTCGTGTGTCCAGGCTAGCAAGTATCTCCGCAAGGAATACCAAGCTTTCTTGGCGCACGTTGTAGTAGTGGAGAAAAAGGAAGTTAAGGGAGTGAATGATGTCCCCGTGGTTTGTGAATTCCCTAACGTGTTTCCTGATGATTTACCCGGACTACCGCTCGTGATATCGATTTTCGAATCGACCTCATTCCTGGAGCCAATCCTGTTGCTAAAGTGCCTTATCGTCTCGCTCCTTCTGAAATGCGTGAATTCTCGAGTCAGCTCCAGCCTCCAGGAACTTCTTGATAAAGGCTTTATTCACCCTAGCACCTCTCCATGGGGCGCGCCTGTCATTTTCGTCAAAAAAAAGGATGGTTCGTTCAGGATGTGTATCGATTATAGGGAGTTGAATAAGTTGACAATCAAGAATCGCTATCCCTTGCCCCGAATCGATGATTTATTTGATCAGCTACAAGGTGCTACGTGTTTTTCTAAGATCGATCTACGTTCAGGCTATCATGAATTACGCATTCAAGAGGAAGATATACCCAAAACTGCCTTTCGAACCCGCTATGGTCACTATGAGTTCGTCGTCATGCCTTTTGGTTTGACTAACGCTCCTGCAGTCTTCATGGACTTGATGAATCGAGTGTGCAAACCCTTTCTTGATCGCTTCGTAATCGTATTCATCGACGATATCCTGATCTATTCCAAGTCAAAAGCCGAACACTCGCAGCATCTACGTTTGGTTCTTGAGTTACTCCAGGGAAACCGTCTCTATGCCAAGTTCTCCAAGTGTGAATTTTGGCTGGAGGAGGTTCAATTCTTGGGTCACATTGTCAATAGTCGAGGTATGCACGTTGACCCTGCGAAGATCGAAGCAGTTAAGAGTTGGGTTACACCCAAGAATCCGTCTGAAGTCCGTTCATTTCTAGGACTAGCAGGCTATTACCGCCGTTTCATCGAAGGTTTCTCCAAGATCGCCGTGCCGCTTACATCTCTTACGCATAAGGATAAATCTTTTGTTTGGGGAACTAAACAGGAAGAAGCTTTTCAAACCCTCAAGACTATGCTTTGCGATGCTCCCGTCTTGGTGCATACGTCTGTCGACTTCGTCTTGTATCGAGTCTTATATTGTATTAGATAGATCAGGGCACGGAAATCGAGAAACATGTGTTTTTAGGTATTTCGCACGAAATGACATTAGGTCATTTCGTACGAAATCAAACTGGTATTTCGCACGAAATAGTGATTTCGTGTGAACTTGTTTTCGCTTGAACGGTTTCGTGTGAAATCACCTAGCCTATAAATACCTGTCGTGCCAATTCATTTGTAAGGTTCTGATTCCGGTAGCGAAGCTCTGCCGAAGTGTCTCCAGGCTTGTAATTCGATCTGATATCAATATAGAGACAGTTTAAAGTGATTTCTCGTGCAATTCAGCTGAAATAACTCTGATACATCTGTTTCCGCCTTTTGTATCGGACAAGTTCTCTTCTGAACGACTCGTTTGAGTCTGAAAACGATCCTACAAGTGGTATCAGAGCTCAGGAGGAAGAGTTCTTACCATTTCAGCTGCGATTTCTGATTTCTACACCTTCTTTTCAAAATTAAACAAGTTTTCACGGTTAAAATGGCTTGATTTTCAAATATAACGTGTGAAACAGTGTTTTAACAAACCCTTGAAAGTTTCAGACTCTAATTCGAAGTAAAACTTGTTCAAAATATTCAAAAACTGTCCGAAAGTTTGATTTCGCACGAATTGATATCATTTCGTTTGAAGCCTGCATTCATTTCGTACGAAATCAGATTTCATTTCGTACGAAATCAGATTTCGTGTGAACTTGGGGAGTCATTTCGTGCGAAACAGGTCATTTCGCTTGAGAGTGAACATCAGATTGTTATTCCGTACGAAATAGCAGTTCATTTCGTACGAAAGTGCATTTCGTGTGAACCATAGTTTTCATTTCGCACGAAACAGAGGTTTATTTCGTACGGAAGTTCATTTCGCTTGGAAGTCTGCTTGAAAGTTGATTTCGCTTGAAAGAGGGCTGATTTCGTTTGAAACTTTATTTCGTGTGAACAATTGATTTCGTTTGAAAAGCTGTGTTGTGAGATTTTTGAGAACTAAATCATGGATAACGAGTTTTATAATGCTTTTGCTAGTCCAATGACCGTTACTCAGAATACGTTGCTTGAAAATGGAACGGGGACAACACAAAAACCACCTAAGCTCATGAGTATCGAGGAGTATAGTGGATGGGCTGAACGTTTTGAAAACTGGGTACAAGCATATCATTTTGATGCTTGGGAACATACTGAAGTTCAATATAGTAGATCAGTTGGGGATAATAGAGTGAAACTTGCAATCAGAGAGCTGAGTGTTGAAGAGAAAAAGAAATATAAAGATGAAAAAAATGATGGTTAGTCTGTTGCAACAAGCTATTAAAGAAGACATCTTGATTTTACTTCAACACAACGGAAGTGCACATTCGATATGGACATAATTAGAATCAAAGTTTCTTGGTAGTGATGAGATGATCAAAAACAAAAAATCACTCTTGAAGAAAGAATTTGATCTATTCCGTGGTTTAAGAAGTGAAAACACCAAACAAATTATTGAAAGATATTGCAATTTATTAAAAAATATGAGCAGATTGAACATCAATAAAGATAAAGATGAATTGATTGAAAAATTGGCTGATGCGTTGCCACATGATGAATGGGGCACGTATCTTATGATGTTGAAAAATAAACCAGGTTTTAATGAGCTAACGTTGAGCGAGTTCATTAAACAACTTGAAGCTCAAGAAATGGAACAACGAAAGATAGCAAGAATGAAGAACTATGATGGAGAACAAGACATTGGTTTGTATTACAAAAGTGGTGTTAGTGAGAAGACCAACATTTCACCAAAGATTGAAACGGCTTTCAATGCAAAAAGTTCTTCTGAAAGTTCATCTCAGGGATCAAGCAGCAAAACAGGATTTATTTCATTTCCATCATTTGATCCACATTTTTCTGCAACAAAGAGTGGCAAAGTTCTTCAATGCAACATTGCTTTAAATCTTGAAAATGATCAGAACTACTCGGAGGAAGTTGCAAAAAGTCATATGTCTTTGTTGGTGACTGTGCTAGAATCGTATGGGAGCTTGGTTGCAGGGAGGATCGAAAATCCAATGTTGACAAAGGAGGATTACGATCAGGTTGATGCTGAAGAAATGGAGATGATGGATATAAAATGGTGTTTGGCAAGCGTGTTGAGAAGAGCCGAAAAGTTTAAACAAATTACGGGAAGAGATGATTTCCGTGATGCGAATGTTTCAACTTTAGGATTTGATAAATCTAAAGTTACTTGTTTTCGTTGCAGGGAAAAAGGGCATTTCAAGAGAGAGTGCACAAACCGTGAAGTTAGTGGAGCTCAAAATCCTTTTGGAAACAATGACCACTATCGGAAAGCGATTTATCATCAAGTTGCTCAACAGCCGTATCACCAACAGCAGCCACAAACTGCTCATGCTAGGAAAGAGATTGAAGATTCAAAGAAAGCGTGTCTGGTCAATCAAAATGATGGAAGTTCATCAAAAGATTTCAGTTGGGATAAATATATTCCAGCTGATAATAAAGCATGTCTGATAAATCAAGATGATGAAAGATTACCAGAAGGATTTAGCTGGGAAAACTTTAGCTGGGATAATTATTGTCCAGACAAAGAGATCTTAAAAGCTAAAGCTTTTGTTGCTCAAATTGTTAAAGATGATGGTGAAAATTATCTTGTTGATGATTATTGGGCAGAGAAAATGAAAAAATATTTAGCCAGGCAAAGTAAAAAAGTTGAAGAAGAGGAATGTGTGATAAAGAAGCAGGACAGAGAAATTCCAGTGTTTGAGATAAAAAAGGAAGCTGTTGCAGAAAAAGTGTCTGAGAGCTGTGAAAACTGTGAGACTATAAAGAAGCAAAACAGTGAATTGATTCACAACTTGAACAGGATGAAAGAGTCATATGATGTCCTGAACAAAGCCATGAATAAATACAATGAATCGAGCAGTGAACAAGCTATAGCAATGAAGACACTTAAAGGAGCATACATGAGACAACTTGATAGTGTCAATTATTACACTGAGAAGTGTGCTGAGCTTGAATTGAAGTTAGAAATGCAGAGAATTGAAACCGAGAGAGTAAATAGATTGTTAAAAAGTTATTCATGTTCTACTTTTGTAGTTGACAGGATTTACCCGATTGTAGAAGGTTTGAAGAGGTTTGAAGAAGAAAAGATTTCTGAAGAGAAGAAGTCTGAAACAAAAGCAGATGATGAAGTGAAGACATCTGGTAAGAAACCAAGTGTTGTTTATAACAAATGTCCACCCCCGGTCGAAAATGGATATTCTCCTCGAAATCCAAATTCAGAAAGAGTCAAAAAGGCAACAAACTTACAGTGGGAGTCTGAGTCTTCAGATAATTTTCCAGAAAACATTGATGTCACGTTCACATCTTCTGACACTGATCATGAGTCCGAGTTAATAAAGAAAGTGGTCGATCAGGTGTTGGATAAGGATTAAACGGAGGAGTCCAAATCAGAGTCAAAGTCTGAGTCCAACACGTCAAAGTCAATAGTCAAAAAGGACAAACGGGTTTATAATAAAGAATTTTTGTTATCAAAATCTAATTTGAATGACGAACCGATCAAAGTAGCATATACTTTGAAAGATTCTGACAAATTATATTCTGATGATGCATTTCCAATAAGAGGTGTTAAAACTGAAATTATTAAAAGGGTTTTCAAACTAATAGAAATTAATATTTCTGAAATAAAAGATGTAAATCTTTCTGAAAAATCAAGACCTTACACCTCAAGAGATCAACAAAGAATTAACAAGAAAAAGGGTTACAGTTTTGGTTCAGGTTTTCAAAAGAAACCAAACCATAACGGTAATTACAAAAAGAAGGGTTTGGGTTTTATTCCACCGAAAAATCATAAAATTGAGAAAATTTATAAACAAAAAACTGTTTTTGTTTCAGGAAAATCATCCGAAGAAGAAAAAGAGCAAGTGTTCAGAAAGCAATCCAACAAAGAATTCCTTGCCAAGAAGCAAGAAGAAATAAAGAAAAGTGTTGCTCAGAAGAAGATAGAGACGAGAACCTGTTTCCAATGTAAAACAGTTGGTCACATTGACAGGAATTGTTCAAAGGCAATACAAACAAAACATGGAGTCTCTGGTAAACTGAAAGAAAAGATAGTTGAAAAAACCGAACCACCAACGAACAGATTTAAAGTTTTTCAAAATTCAACTTTTGAGGTTGGTGAATGTTCGAAAGATGTTTACAAAAGAAAGGAGAAACTTAACAACCAAAAATGGGTTGTTAAGAATTCAAGTGATAGTTATGGTGATGAATCTGATTCCACAAAATCAGAGAATTCAAGTGATAGTTATGGTGATGAATCAGTTCCGCCTTTGGATGATGAAAATTTTCCACCATTGCGGGCTGAAAATTTGAAATCTAAAATTGGTAAAGTTGAAATTTCAAATCAATTCTTTCCTGAAAAGAAAGAATTTGATGTTGAAAAGACTTTTAACCCCACAGTGCAAAACATTTTTGGAAAAATGATTGACGGGAAGGTCAAGGGGGTTAAAGAATTTTATGAGAAGAAAACAAAGAAACCGAGTGTTGACAACTCAGAATCTCCCAAGGACCGTCAGGCTTGGGAGAATCTCTTTAACTGAAAAAACCTGACTTGCCGGAGCTCCCTAGTTGGTAATTGCGGAGCATGAATCGGCATCATTCTTGAAAATTAAAAAAAAATTGAATTGAAAATGTTTAAGTGTGACTTGCCGGAAATCCCAGGTTGGTAAGTGTGGAGTAGGAATCGGCATTTTGAGATTTCAACCTACAAGTGGTAATTGTTGGTAATCAAACCGACAAGTGGTTGAAAGAGAGGTTTATCTACAAGTGGTTAATATAGATTATTAAGTTGAACTTGATTTAACTTTCATTCAAATGATTGGAAAACAAAGTGATGTTCACATCCCCATTTTTTACATGTGGTAAAATCAACAAAACTAATTTTCCGGAAAAACCATTTTGATTAAAACAAACTTAAGTGTTTTGAAATCATAATGGGAAAATAGTTTGTTGTCAGGGGGAGTTCTGATTGTTTATGCCAAGTGGATGACAATTTGAAGCATTTCACAACAATTGTCATTTTATTTGTATAGTTTGTTTTCAAATTTTTTCTTTAAATGGTTTTGAATTTTAGGGGGAGTAAGAAATTTCAGAAAATTCAAAAACATTAGAAAATTTGAAAAAGCAAAAAACATGATAAAATAAAAAAATTGAGTTTTGTTGTGAAAAAAAGGAAATGATAGTACATCAGTGGACGATCACAGCATGCTAAAGAATTGGAAAGTTCAAAAGTGATAAACGGTCTCACTGATGATGTGCCAGTAGGTTTTCGCACGCTTAGTAGATTGTGTTCGAGATATAAACCTAAATATCAAACTTACTTAATTTGTGAGGAACATCACTCGGATATATGGGTAACCCCCGAAATCTTGTTTGAAAGGTCCCTCTTTCTGAGATACTAGGTCTTTATGCTTAGTGATATCTGGGGTATTATCCCGGGACTTCTGATTTTGCGGAAGCAATGGCCTAGTCCCCGTATAATACTTTCTGCTTGCTTGAAATATAGCACCACCCTCAGCATAAAAAATGATGAAACATTGCAAAATGCTAATCATGTACTATTGAAGAAAAGATTCTCTAAAGGGAACACACCTAAAGTCGAAGCCATCATCTCTCTGATTTTGCGGAAGCAATAGCCTGAGCTCTCATGGCCCTCGCATTTAACCCTTTACAGATATCATCTAGGTATACTCACCTGTAAGACTGAATATTGGGATATGGATACGGGAGTATATTCTGAGGTGGGACACGCAAATAAGTTCAAGTGCTTAAAACATTAATCTCGTATCTCGAAACAGTTGAACTTTGTGTGAAAATTTAAAGTGGATCAGTATACTGACAATCTACGTGAATCGTTTAGAACTTAAAATGTTTAAAGCTTAACGGTGTTGGTGATTTGTCTCATTAACTGATATGATCCTCTTACACAAACTCGTAAAAATATTGTTTGTATATATTTCTTTACCTTTTTTCCATTATATACAAAAATCTAAAAAGATTTTAGTGTGTTTTAGCATAAATTTTTGAAAAATACAAAAAGATTTTTGACAACTGATGTTGAAAAGCTGATTTTCAAAATTCCGAGTGCTAAGCATGATGAACAACAGGTTTGGGAGTGTTTGTTGTTAGAAAGAAAGAAAGTGATGTTTTTCTTTCAAAGTGGTCATCTGAGATTAAATCATTTTTGAATGATTCCTGCAAAGTGGTTTCTGATTTTGCAATATTTTAAATTTGTGAAACTTATGTTTGTGGTAGAGATTGTACAGGAATGAAGTTTGAGAAAAGCCAGGTTACGATCTTAGAACCTGTGAGAAGTGAATTCCAGACTGCGATCCCAGATTATCGAAAGGGGGAGTCTGATGACATCAAGAGGGAGTCTGAAGATGTAAGCTGCTGATGCTGATAAACTTAAAGAATCAAGAGACCTGATCAAGAGGAGTATAGAGCCAGGTTGCGATTCTGGGAGAAAGAGAAAGAGATTGCTTGAGGATGCTTACAATGGAGAATCTTTGGAGAGATCGAGAAAACTGATAAAGACTGAAGATTTGACAACCGAAGACTCGACACTGAAGACTTCGTAAACATCCGAGGGGGAGTCTGTTGGTGCATACGTCTGTCGACTTCGTCTTGTATCGAGTCTTATATTGTATTAGATAGATCAGGGCACGAAAATCGAGAAACATGTGTTTTTAGGTATTTCGCACGAAATGACATTAGGTCATTTCGTACGAAATCAAATTGGTATTTCGCACGAAATAGTGATTTCGTGTGAACTTGTTTTCGCTTGAACGGTTTCGTGCGAAATCACTTAGCCTATAAATACCTGTCGTGCCAATTCATTTGTAAGGTTCTGATTCCGGTAGCGAAGCTCTGCCGAAGTGTCTCCAGGCTTGTAATTCGATCTGATATCAATATAGAGACAGTTTAAAGTGATTTCTCGTGCAATTCAGCTGAAATAACTCTGATACATCTGTTTCTGCCTTTTGTATCGGACAAGTTCTCTTCTGAACGACTCGTTTGGGTCTGAAAACGATCCTACATCCCGTACTCTCATTGCCCGACGGAAACGACAACTTCGGAGTTTACTGCGATGCCTCAAACCTGGGTCTTGGTTGTGTTCTCATGCAACGGGACAAGGTTATCACGTACGCTTCTCGACAGCTCAAGATCCACGAGAAGAACTACACCACACACGACCTCGAGCTTGGCGCAGTTGTTTTTGATTTAAAGATTTGGCGGCACTACCTTTATTGTACAAAGTGTACGATCTTCACCGATCATAGGAGCCTACAACATATCTTTGACCAGAAGGAACTTAATATGCGTCAACGCCGGTGGGTAGAACTACTCAACGATTACGACTGTGAGATTCGTTACCATCCAGGCAAAGCAAACGTCGTTGCCGATGCTCTCAGCCGACGAAGCTACTTGCTTAGCGTTCGTAATTCCCAAGCCCAGTTTAACCTCGAAGCTCTTATCCGCGACGACATGCTTGTTTTACCGAGCGAACTTTGAAGAAGGAAAGAATTCTAAACGATGGCGCCCAACTCGAGAATAAGTCGAATGGTATTTTTCATTATTTGGATCGAATTTGGATTCCCAAGCGTACGAACTTGCGTCAACTTCTGATGGACGAAGCCCACAAATCTTGATATTCCATTCATCCTAGTGCTGACAAGATGTACCGGGACATGCGCTACAACTATTGATGGCAGGACATGAAGAAGGATATCACAATCTATGTTTCGAAATGCCTGACCTGTTCCAAGGTTAAGGCTGAGCATCAAAGACCCTCTGGCTTACTCGTGTAGCCTGAAATTCCGATGTGGAAATGGGAGAGTATAGCTATGGACTTCATAACGAAACTCCCGCGTACTCAATCTGGTCATGATAGCATTTGGGTTGTGGCTGACCGTTTGACGAAGTCAGCTCACTTCTTACCGATACGAGAAGACTACACGGTAGAAAAATTAGCCCGAATCTACACCAACGAGATCATCAGTCAACATGGGACGCCTCGCGACATCATCTCTGACCGCGATGGTCGGTTTACCTCGCGTTGTTGGGAAACGTTTCAATCTACTCTCGGTACTACTCTTAATCTAAATACCGCTTTCCATCCCCAGACCGACGGTCAGACTGAAAGAACGATTCGCACCCTTGAAGACATGCTCCGTTCGTGTGTCATAGATTTCGGTGGTAATTGGGACGCGTACTTACCTTTGGTTGAATTCTCGTACAATAACAGTTATCATTCTAGCATACAAATGGCACCATTTGAGGCTCTATACAGAAGGAAATGTCGATCGCCTATTGTATGGCACGAGATCGGAGACGCGCAAATTACCGGTCCCGAGCTGTTGCAAGAAACGACAGACAAGATCCTCCAAATTCGAGACAATCTGTTGAAAACTCGGAGTCGATAGAAAAGTTACGTTGATAGACGCCGCAAGCCCCTTGAATTTGACGTTGGCGATCACGTACTCCTAAAAGTTGCACCTTGGAAGGGGGTGGTCAGATTCGGCAAGAAAGGAAAGCTCGCGCCTCGATATGTTGGACCCTTTAAGATTCTAGAAAGGATTGGAAAAGTGGCCTACAGACTCGAACTACCAGAGGAACTGAGTAACGTCCACCCGACTTTCCACGTTTCGAACCTCAGAAATTGCTTGGCCGACCAAGAATTACATGTCCCTCTTGAGGACTTGCAAGTGGACGAAACACTACACTTCGTGGAAAAGCCTGTCGAGATCGTGGGACGAGAAACCAAGGTACTCAGACGCTCACGCATTCCCATTGTGAAGGTTCGCTGGGAAGGCAAACGCGGTGCCGAGTTTACCTGGGAATTCGAAAGCGACATGAAGGCGAACTACCCGCAGTTGTTTGTTACGGATAAAGCCAAATTTCGGGACGAAATTCCTTTAAGTAGGGGAGGCTGTAACACCCCGTGTTCGAAAGTCAAAGTCAAAGTCAAGATTGAAGTCAAAGGAAGAAAAGATTGCTAATTGCGATCTGTCACTCCTTGCTCAACTCCTGTTTTGACTTCTTTGACTTGTAATCGAATCTATTTATTTATTTGCTTTAGTTGTATTATGTGGAGTATCTATTAATAATCTAGGTTTAACCGCTATTTAATCGCATGTTTAATCTATTTATCGCTTATCGCTATCGCAACCGCAATTCGAATTATGTGTTCTGGATATTGTTTTACGTGTGTATGCTACCTATGTGTAACTTGTGCATGTTATGTTTATGTTGAGGTGTTAATCACAATCGCAATCTATCGCACCGCAATCGAATCGAAAACACTAAACGCAAGTTAATTATAGTGATTGTATGTTAGATATAGTAGTTACGTTATTTGAGTAACTAAAAGGTAATACCATCGTATCGCTCGCTCGAATCGCATCACAACGCTCAACACGCGAATCAAAACGACAAAACTCATCGCGGCAAACACTTGGATCGTGTGGCCAACCGATCGAGTGGCCATCCGATCGGGTTGCCATCCGATCGAGTTGCCACCCGATCGGGCTGCCACCCGATCGGACTGCCACCCGATCGACCAACCATTTTCCCCACTTTCCTTTTTGGGAAACCCTATAAATACCCACTTGTCACATCATTGTGAAGTGACAGCTCTCTTGTTCGACCAGCCGACCTTCAGCCCTCATTTCTCTTGATTTCTCTCGATTCTTGTAAGTTTTCAACCTAAATCTTGTACTTTTATGATCTACACGCACTTCTACATCATTTTCACCTTTGAATCTCAACTTTTAACCGTGAAATCACTAGATTTGAGGTGTTCTAGGGTGATGTTATCATGGAGTTCTTATGAACTTCAAGGTTTGGCTTCATCCCACCAAGAACAACTTAGATCTGAAGGATTTCCACAAGATTAACCAATGTTTTCGCATAGATCTACATAAATTCATGGTTAAAAGGATTGAGAGAAGGTTTTCTAACTTTCTTTCAACTCTTTTACACTCAATGCACTCAAAACTGATAGAATCAGAGCTTGTTCTAATCTTCTACTCATTCTTAGTGATGTATTAGTTCCTGATCTGAATTCTATCTAAGAGACCACCGATTTCGGGTTTGAACATGAACAACTGACTCGAACCGTGAACCGGTCGGACTAGTGTGATTCCTGTCCAGTTGGATAACTTGGGTCAAGGTGGGGTTCCTGTTGTTTAAGCAAGTTATCATAACGTCTCGTTCAAATCTACAAAACTTCAAACGAAATCAAGTGTCAAGACGATCTGACCGTTGGGACGGATTGCCGTCCGATCGGATTGCCATCTGATCGACCGGCCATCCGATCGGGTTGCACTTGGTTCCACACTTAAACTTTTATTCAAACTTTTCAAAGAGCTGAACGTTGAATAGATTGCCACCCGATCGGATAGCCATCCGATCGAGCGACCATCCGATCGTGTGACGTTTAGGACTTTGATACTTAAACATGTTCAATACATACGGATTGCCACCTAATCGGATAGCTATCCGATCGAGTGACCGTCCTGCTGTGAACTTGTTCTCAAACTGAGAAGCCTCGCCAAACGGATCGCAGTCCGATCGAGCTGCCGTTCGATCGACCGACCTTAAGGGCAGATACACTTCTCTATTTTTAAAATGCTACAACGAAAACTTCAAAGGACAAAACCATCATACACAAACACATCCTCACCAAATGAGGTGACAATCCAATCGAATGGCCATCTGATCGGATGGCCATCCGAACGGATTGCCACCCGATCGACTGGCCATCCGTTCGGATTGCCATCCGATCCTTGGTACACTTGCATCGTTTTACGCGCCGCTCATCGTTTATGCTATCATTAACTGTTCAGGCTAATTTCTCAAGCGCTCCCTTCAATCCAAGACAGTGTTTATTAAGTTAAACGCTATCTGTGAGTATACTCGATCCCTTTTTGCTTTATGCACTTTTGGGTGTTACATACGTTACTTATTCTAAATCACATCCAACACACAACGCAACACTATTTATACGCTGACCTCTAAAGCATGTTATACGTGACTCGATGAATGCCTGTTTGTTATGTTAACACATTGATTGCTGTCTACCCGCCTTAGCAATGATAGTACTATAGTTTGGACTCAGCACCTGTTCACTCAGGGGTTGTTAAGGACAATTACTTCATGTGTTCACAGTGGTGAACATATGATGCGCACTCGCTACTCGCAGTCATTGGTATTGATAGGATCTTTGTTGATAACTAACATGGTTCACATTATACGTTATACATGCTGGTTATGCGTAAACAATTTCGAACTCTATATGCTATTATCAAACTTGTATGCTCACCTTTACACTATGTGTATTGACCCGTATTTTAACGTATGTGACAGGTGTTTGAATGCTAGGATTGATGTGCTTACTTGCTTTTGTGGAATCAAGTAGGATGGAGTCTAGAAACAAACAAAAACAATTTAAATCTGAGTTGTCAGAACATTTGACTTGTCTTTGAGATATTTGGTCTGTAATAATTATTTACTTTGGTATGATTATGGTATGGGACATAATATTTAAATATCTGGTAAAATAGTTGTTATGGATTTCTCCTGGACAATCTGTTTCGCTCAATGTTACGCCCCGATGTTTCCGTCATCGGTTGGGGTGTGACATTTTCCCAATACTCAAGGAAAACTAGAATCCTCCTAACAATACCCCCAAGAATAACGGGGAGGTGCATCTTCCTATAGCGCTACTATTGTTAAGGCGGAACTACACACAGGGATTAAACGTTCACATAGCATAAAGAATCAAGAATCACAAGTTTCACATTCACATAGGATAGAGTTTAGATTCAAAAAGTATCAAGTTTTCATAGAATACATGTTGCATCCCAAAAGTTTAAAACGAAAAGGGATCGAGTATACTCACAGTGATTGCTTAACAGTAACACTGTTATTGGATCAAAGGGAGCTCTTAGGATTAGCCTGATTAGAGTACAATAGATAAGTGTCGGACAGAATACAAGAATCAAGCAAAGTGTCGGATCAGTCACCTGATCGGATGACCATCCGGTCGGATGACTTATATGAATGGAACGGACTGCCACACGATCGGATGGTCATCCGTACGAATGGCCATTTGATCGAATGGTCATCCGACCCAATGATTGAGTTTTCAAAATGATTAAGTGTTCCAACCAGGGCTTTCGATCGGATGGTCATCCGATCGGATGGCCGTTCGGTCGAATGACCCTTTGCGTGTAAGTTTCAAAGTTTAAAGTTTCTGATTCAAAAACGATCCAAGTGTTAGAGGTTGTGAGGCACGTGTTGTCACACCCCCAAAATCCACCCGCGGAGCACTACCGCTTGGAGGCGTGACTGACCAGGATCCAGCCACCAATCATATTGAACAAGCATATAAGTGGTTATAAAAATTCAACCAATACAATTGGTGTTCAAACAAAACATAGTTGAGTTGCAAGCGGAAGCATAAGTCTTAAATCAAAACATAAGTTTAATTGTTTCATAGTTTAACGTGGACACACAGTCGTCCATGTCCCACAACGATCCTCCTCCATGCAAGCTCCAGCTAAGAACCTAAGGACCTGCAAAGCATGTAGTAACGAGTCAACAACAAGTTGAGTGAGTTCACGGTTGGGTGTTCGTTTTAAGTTGTTTCGAAAACAGTTTCCTTTATCTGGCATCCTGCCGTGGGGGTTACCCCATAGTTAAAAACGTGACTTGTTTATTCCCGGTTACTCTGGCAATCCTGCCGTGGGGGCTACCCCGTGTTAGTTATCTGGCATTTCGGCCGTGGGGGCTACCCCATGTATACACTAGACTCGTTACCATATCGACTGCTGACTGTAGTCATGTTTATGTGCCCTGAAACTGTCAATGTCTATCATCATTGACGTGCCCCAGATCCATTAGTTCACGCCCGTCCTCTGCGGCACGGTGTGAGGTTTGTCAGACCTAAATAGCGCTATCTAACTAATGACCCGCTCGCCATTGGCCCGGCGATTAAGTCGATATAAAAATGAGGGACTTCGTGATAGAGTTTTGGTCTAGTACGAGTTATCTGTCCGTGAGGACGAGGAATTACATTCCTGAACCTTTGCTGTCCTACCCAAGGAGGACGAGGAACCCAGTTCCTTAACCCCAATTCCCGACCCCTGGGAATCCCATGCTTTGTAGAGGGTGTGAACTCACCTTGGTTTGCTCGGTAGAAGCACAGAAAAGTCAATCAAGCAATATCGTGGCTACTCACGTCCTATCATAGTCGTATCATACCAATCAGGTTCGTATTCAAGTAATGCACGTATGGGATACACGTTTAATCATGGCAGTTCATCAACATTCACATTCAACAGTAACATATAAGGTCTGTACATTAGGCCCAAGAGTTCGGCCCAAACAATTAAGTCCGAAATGAGGTGTAAGCCCAAACAGCGTGTATCTGTGTATAATCCCGAGTCGCAACTAGGCATTTGCGACTCGCAACCTGAGTCGCAACTACGGTCTCGGTTCATGCTGTTTTGGTTACGAGTCGCAACTGGACTCGCAACCGGGGTTTCGAGTCAAACGGTTTATGTGCTGATCACTTGTGGTTTCGAGTCGCAACCAGGTGTTTGCGACTCGCAACCGATGTCGCAACTGGGAGATTTCGACTCATCATGCATGGTTTCGAGTCGCAACTGATGGTTTCGAGTGGACATAAGCTGAATCGGAACAGTGTACTATCCAATGAGAATATGATTTCAGGAAATGGTTTGTACTATCCACTTAAACCTGTTTATTTGTCTAACAATTACCATTTTGGATCAAACATATCAGAATTCAAATATTCAACCATGTTCATAACATATTCAACAAGTTCTTCATGTGTTCATCATGTTCATCTTTTAGGGTTTTCATCTTTTGAACAAACAAGCTCATTAAACCGATTTATGTCAACATAATCTACTTAGTTTAATGCACCAATGATCCCTATCATTCACATATTCAATCCGAGAACATAATAGCACCATATTCAAACATTTTTCTACTTGTTCATATGTTAAGTTATCATGAAACATTAGCAACCACTCAAATCATGACTTTGTCTAGAAATCAAGCATATGCATCCTAGATGAACAACAACAATCTTAACAAGCAAACATGGTATCAAATCATCATCATCAACCGAAAATCATACATCATTATCAACTCAAAACACAATACACATCCGGTTCACAAACATCATCAAGCATACAACTTCACTAGTTAACTCCTACCACTCATGCCATCATTTAACAACAACAAACATCATAAATTCACTAACAAACATCATAAACACTAACCGGTTGTGAGGTGGGGAAAGATGAAGCTTCGTTTGGTGTGAACAAGCAAATCCGAGAACCCTTATGTGGTCGGCCGGTTTGATCCAAGAGTGAGAAGAGGGTTTGTGTTTTCTAGGGTTTTTGTGATGAAAGGAGAGTGTGTGTGAAAGTGTTGCAATGGTGCACATAGGCAAAGTTGGTCACTCTTGTGGGTTTTATACCCGGACCGGGTTGGTGCACCCTAGTGGGTCTCGGGTGGATTAAATGAGGTGTGGCCCAACCGGCCCGACTATTGCACTTAGTCACTCGAGACCGCAGGGTCTCGAGTCGGGTTCTTGCGTCTCGGGTGACATACATACTCGCATACATACACATAAGCATACATGTAACATAACACATAATCATATAAAGGTTCACTTATCATTCATCACATCACATAAGTTTAACTAGTCACACGTTTAAGCTTACAACGAAAGGCTCTAAATTTCGAGTTGTCACATCATCTCCAAGTTGAAAGAAATTTCGTCCCGAAATTTGGTAGGCACTCACTGAGGAAGCTAGTTAAGTTGTATGGTTTTCCTGGTTTTCCTGGGGTGTCACATCCACCCCCCGTTGATCTGGAATTTCGTCCCGAAATTCCGTAGCTTCGGCCTCAGTAGTGGGTGTACTGTTTGCGAACAGTTGGGGATACTTTTGTTTCATCTGATCTTCGCGCTCCCAGGTGAACTTTGGGCCGCGACGTGAGTTCCAACGAACTCGAACGAGAGGTATTCTAGTGCTCTTGAGGACCTTAACATCCCGGTCCGTGATTTCGACTGGTTCCTCGACGAATTGTAACTGTTCGTCGATCGTGAGTTCCTTCAAAGGAACTACGTGGGTCTCATCTGACGGACACTTCTTCAGATTCGACACGTGAAAAACGTTGTGAACTGCACCGAGTTCCGCTGGTAAGTTTAGTCTGTAGGCCACCCTGCCTATTTTCTCCATGACCTCGAAAGGTCCAACGTATCGTGGGTTAAGTTTACCGCGTTTACCAAAACGAACCACACCCTTCCAGGGTGAAACTTTGAGTAGTACCCGCTCCCCAACCTGGAGCTCAAGTGGTTTCCTGCCCATGTCGGCGTAAACTTTCTGACGTTCGCGAGCGGCCGTCATGCGTTTTCGTATCTGAGCGATTTGCTCGGTTGTATCTACCACATATTCTGGACCAGTGGTCTGACTATCTCCTACCTCTGCCCAGCAAAGAGGTGACCGGCATTTACGTCCGTACAATGCCTCAAACGGAGCAGCTTTAATGCTGGTGTGGTAGCTGTTATTGTACGAGAATTACACAAGTGGCAGATGCTTTTCCCAGCGGTTGCCAAAGTCGATTACACATGCACGAAGCATGTCTTCTAAGGTTTGAATAGTGCGCTCGGACTGCCCGTCCGTCTGAGGATGGTACGCTGTGCTCATGTCTAACCGTGAGCCAAAGGATTTGTGCATTGCTTGCCACAGCTCTGAAGTGAAACGTGCATCTCGATCTGAGATGATGGAGGTGGGCACCCCGTGCCTCAAAACAACTTCCTTGACGTATATTTCTGCGAGAGTGGAGAACTTATCCGTCTCCTTGATAGCCAAGAAGTGTGCAGATTTTGTGAGTCGATCCACGATCACCCAAATAGTATCGTTCCCGCGCTGGGATCTAGGTAGGCCAGTAACAAAATCCATGGAAATTTGCTCCCATTTCCATTGAGGTATCTCTGGTTGTTGGAGCAGGCCTGAGGGTTTCTGGTATTCCGACTTGACCCTAGCACAAGTCAAACATCTGCTGACGTAGGTCGCTATGTGGGCCTTCATGCTAGGCCACCAGTACGTAGTCTTGATGTCGTGGTACATTTTATCCGATCCAGGATGTACCGAGTAGCGAGACTTGTGTGCTTCATCCATCACAAGCTCTCGTAGGTTGCCATAAAGTGGGACCCAAACGCGCCCCGTTACGTAGTAAGCACCGTCTTCCTTCTGTTCCAATCGTTGCCTTGATCCGCGTAGGGCTTCAGCCCTGACGTTTTCTGGTTTCAGTGCTTCTATCTGAGCTGCCCGTATCTGGGAAGGCAGACTAGAATGGATCGTGAGTTGTAAAGCTCGCACGCGCTTAGGTGCAGCGTCCTTCCGACTGAGGGCGTCGGCCACAACATTGGCCTTGCCCGGGTGATACCTGATTGAGCACTCGTAATCATTTAGTAGCTCGACCCATCGTCGTTGTCGCATATTCAGTTCTTTCTGCTTGAAGATGTGCTCGAGGCTCCTGTGATCAGTGTAGATCGCGCACTTCGTACCATACAGGTAGTGCCGCCATAACTTAAGTGCAAAAACAACAGCTCCCAGCTCTAAATCGTGCGTAGTGTAGTTCTTTTCATGAACCTTGAGTTGGCGTGAGGCGTAAGCTATGACTTTATCTCGTTGCATCAATACGCAACCAAGACCTTGAATTGATGCGTCGCAGTAAACCACGAAGTCGTCTGTGCCTTCCGGCAAGGAAAGGATAGGTGCGCTACAAAGTCTATCCTTTAGGTGCTGAAATGCCAACTCCTGTGCGTTTCCCCAGCGATAAACAACGCCCTTCTGCGTTAGTGAGGTGAGAGGCTGTGCAATCTTAGAAAAATCCTTTATGAATCTCCGGTAGTATCCCGCCAAACCCAAGAATTGGCGAATTTCCTTTGGTGTACGAGGTGCAGGCCAGCTCTTAATCGAGTCTATCTTGGTGTACGAGGTCCATTTCCTTGTTCACCACGTGGCCTAGGAAATGGACCTCTCGAAGCCAGAAGTCGCATTTCGAGAACTTTGCGTAAAGCTGTTCTGTTCGAAGGAGTTCCAGAATAAGTCGCAGATGCTGCTCGTGTTCCTCCCGACTCTTGGAATAGATCAGGATGTCGTCGATGAAGACTATAACGAACTTGTCCAGGTAAGGCTTGCACACTCGGTTCATCAAGTCCATGAAAACCGCAGGTGCATTTGTCATCCCAAAAGGCATGACCAAAAACTCATAGTGCCCGTAACGTGTTCTAAAAGCTGTCTTGGAGACGTCCTCTTCCCGGACTCTCAGCTGGTGATAACCCGATCTCAAATCGATCTTCGAATAGTAGCTCGATCCCTGCAGCTGGTCGAACAAGTCGTCAATACGCGGTAGAGGATAACGATTCTTCACCGTCACCTTGTTAAGTTCCCGGTAATCGATGCACATTCTGAAAGTACCGTCTTTCTTCTTCACGAATAATACTGGAGCTCCCCAGGGCGATGAGCTTGGACGAATAAAACCCTTATCCAAGAGTTCTTGTAGTTGCGTAGAGAGTTCCTTCAACTCTGATGGGGCTAAACGATAAGGTGCACGAGCTATAGGCGCAGCTCCAGGAGCTAGTTCGATCTGAAACTCGACTTGGCGATGAGGTGGAAGACCAGGTAATTCCTCAGGAAATACCTCTGGATAATCGCGTACAACTGGAAAATCTTCTATCTTCTTCTCTTTTTCTGAGGTGTCAGTAACGAGAGCCAAAATAGCAGTGTGGCCCTTTCGCAAGCACTTTTGGGCCTTAAGGAGAGAAATGACGTTCTCAACAGCACTCCTCTTGTCGCCATGAATCATGAGAGGTTCACCATCGGGACCTGGAATACGGACAACCTTCTCGTTGCAAAGAATCTCTGCGCGGTGTTGGGATAACCAATCCATCCCAATGACAACGTCGAAACTACACAAGACAATAGGAATGAGGTCGATAGAGAAGGTCTGGTCAGCGAGAATGAGTTTACAACCCTTGACTACGTGTGTGGCTTCTAAACTCTTACCATTTGCTAGCTCTACTGTGTGCTTGTTGTTCAAGAGTGTTGGAATACGCTTAAGCATTCGACTAACTTCTAGTGACATGTAGCTAGTATCGGCACCCGAATCAAATAAAACTGAAACATAAAAATCGTCGAGAAGGAACTTACCCGCCACAACATTGGGGTCGTTCCTTGCTTCACCTTGGCCAATCACAAACATCCGCCCCCTGGCGCCATTGTTGTTGTTGTTCCCATTGTTACCATTCCCCTGATTGTTGTTATTGTTGTTGTTGTTGTTCTGGTTCCTGTTCAGTTGGGGACAATCTCTCTTGAAGTGGCCCTCAGCTCCACACTGAAAGCACCCTTTGTTATCACCCTGTTGCTGTTGCTGGCGCTGGTTCTGTTGAGCTTGCTGACGATTCTGGTTAGCGGGGTATAAGCTCCTGCAATCCTTTGCAGCGTGACCAGGCTTGTTGCACCGATGACAGTTGCCCCTGGTGCATGGCCCGCTGTGGTGCAGGCTGCAGCGATTGCACTTGGGGTGATTTCCTTTGTATCCGCCACCAGACGATTGCTGATTAGGGCTCTTGTAGTCCTCAGTCTTTCTCTGCTGAGACTGGGACTGAACAGAAGCCGAACCCTTACTCGAAGTTCCATCCCACTTCCGTTTGTTGTCGCTAGAGGTACCAGAAGTAGTTGCAGCACCTATGCGTTTTGGTAACTTGTTCTGCTCCACCGCCTGATCCGTGAGACGGTGAGCCAACTGAACAGTTTGCTGGTAGGTAGCGAGGTTCGCTGAAGTCACATGACTTTGGATTTCTGGCACTAAGCCCTGAAGAAACAGTTCGATGCGTTTGATGGGAGGATCCACCATAGTAGGGCACAGAATTGCCAGTTCGTTCGACCTTTTCACATAAGCTTCAATTTCCGACCCCGTCATCTTGAGGTTGAAGAACTCCACTTCCAGCTTGTGAATCTCATCACGACTGCAGTATTCCTCCTTGATCATTTCCTTAAAATTCTCCCATGGGGTGGCGTTGGCAGCAACCAACCCTAGCATCTGAACCTGAGCGTTCCACCATGTGAGGGCTAAACCCTCGAGGGTACCAGTAGCATACTTCACCCTGCGCGCCTCAGGGCATTCGCACATTTCGAAGACAGATTCTAGTTTCTCAAACCAGTGTAGGAGACCTACTGCTCCTTCAGTGCCGCTAAAAGTAGTTGGTCGGCAGTCCATGAAAGTCTTAAAAGTGCACACGGGTGGCTGAACATGATGACCTATCGTAGGTGAAAGAAAAGACAGAGTTTAACACAAAGGTTGGTTCACGAGAGTAGGATCCTAAAGATCCTAGAATGAGTTCGGACTGCAGGATATACCTCCTGCGTGTGCAGCTGCAACTGCTGCGGCAACTCGTTCGTTGATCAGAGCCGTCAACTGGGCTTGTGTCAGGTTAACGCGTCCAGACATGATCTTCATACCAAGAAGAACGTGAGTGAGAGGGGTTCGCGAAAGTATGACGATAAAATAGAGCAAGCACGCACGTGTTCATGCAACAGTAGTTATACTAACCAAGCATACCATAAGCAATGTACCATGTATCTAACAAGTAGGTAATATACAGACCATATCACCTAGAATGTCGAGCCTTGCATGTGGAGTGAAGCATCGTTGTGGACCGTTGAGCACTGTACAGGTTATAGTCTGGTTTTAACAAAAACGTTTTCCCCTTTATTAAAACCAAGTTCTCTATAACCAATGGCTCTGATACCAATCTGTCACACCCCCAAAATCCACCCGCGGAGCACTACCGCTTGGAGGCGTGACTGACCAGGATCCAGCCACCAATCATATTGAACAAGCATATAAGTGGTTATAAAAATTCAACCAATACAATTGGTGTTCAAACAAAACATAGTTGAGTTGCAAGCGGAAGCATAAGTCTTAAATCAAAACATAAGTTTAATTGTTTCATAGTTTAACGTGGACACACAGTCGTCCATGTCCCACAACGATCCTCCTCCATGCAAGCTCCAGCTAAGAACCTAAGGACCTGCAAAGCATGTAGTAACGAGTCAACAACAAGTTGAGTGAGTTCACGGTTGGGTGTTCGTTTTAAGTTGTTTCGAAAACAGTTTCCTTTATCTGGCATCCTGCCGTGGGGGTTACCCCGTGTTAGTTATCTGGAATTTCGGCCGTGGGGGCTACCCCATGTATACACTAGACTCGTTACCATATCGACTGCTGACTGTAGTCATGTTTATGTGCCCTGAAACTGTCAATGTCTATCATCATTGACGTGCCCCAGATCCATTAGTTCACGCCCGTCCTCTGCGGCACGGTGTGAGGTTTGTCAGACCTAAATAGCGCTATCTAACTAATGACCCGCTCGCCATTGGCCCGGCGATTAAGTCGATATAAAAATGAGGGACTTCGTGATAGAGTTTTGGTCTAGTACGAGTTATCTGTCCGTGAGGACGAGGAATTACATTCCTGAACCTTTGCTGTCCTACCCAAGGAGGACGAGGAACCCAGTTCCTTAACCCCAATTCCCGACCCCTGGGAATCCCATGCTTTGTAGAGGGTGTGAACTCACCTTGGTTTGCTCGGTAGAAGCACAGAAAAGTCAATCAAGCAATATCGTGGCTACTCACGTCCTATCATAGTCGTATCATACCAATCAGGTTCGTATTCAAGTAATGCACGTATGGGATACACGTTTAATCATGGCAGTTCATCAACATTCACATTCAACAGTAACATATAAGGTCTGTACATTAGGCCCAAGAGTTCGGCCCAAACAATTAAGTCCGAAATGAGGTGTAAGCCCAAACAGCGTGTATCTGTGTATAATCCCGAGTCGCAACTAGGCATTTGCGACTCGCAACCTGAGTCGCAACTACGGTCTCGGTTCATGCTGTTTTGGTTACGAGTCGCAACTGGACTCGCAACCGGGGTTTCGAGTCAAACGGTTTATGTGCTGATCACTTGTGGTTTCGAGTCGCAACCAGGTGTTTGCGACTCGCAACCGATGTCGCAACTGGGAGATTTCGACTCATCATGCATGGTTTCGAGTCGCAACTGATGGTTTCGAGTGGACATAAGCTGAATCGGAACAGTGTACTATCCAATGAGAATATGATTTCAGGAAATGGTTTGTACTATCCACTTAAACCTGTTTATTTGTCTAACAATTACCATTTTGGATCAAACATATCAGAATTCAAATATTCAACCATGTTCATAACATATTCAACAAGTTCTTCATGTGTTCATCATGTTCATCTTTTAGGGTTTTCATCTTTTGAACAAACAAGCTCATTAAACCGATTTATGTCAACATAATCTACTTAGTTTAATGCACCAATGATCCCTATCATTCACATATTCAATCCGAGAACATAATAGCACCATATTCAAACATTTTTCTACTTGTTCATATGTTAAGTTATCATGAAACATTAGCAACCACTCAAATCATGACTTTGTCTAGAAATCAAGCATATGCATCCTAGATGAACAACAACAATCTTAACAAGCAAACATGGTATCAAATCATCATCATCAACCGAAAATCATACATCATTATCAACTCAAAACACAATACACATCCGGTTCACAAACATCATCAAGCATACAACTTCACTAGTTAACTCCTACCACTCATGCCATCATTTAACAACAACAAACATCATAAATTCACTAACAAACATCATAAACACTAACCGGTTGTGAGGTGGGGAAAGATGAAGCTTCGTTTGGTGTGAACAAGCAAATCCGAGAACCCTTATGTGGTCGGCCGGTTTGATCCAAGAGTGAGAAGAGGGTTTGTGTTTTCTAGGGTTTTTGTGATGAAAGGAGAGTGTGTGTGAAAGTGTTGCAATGGTGCACATAGGCAAAGTTGGTCACTCTTGTGGGTTTTATACCCGGACCGGGTTGGTGCACCCTAGTGGGTCTCGGGTGGATTAAATGAGGTGTGGCCCAACCGGCCCGACTATTGCACTTAGTCACTCGAGACCGCAGGGTCTCGAGTCGGGTTCTTGCGTCTCGGGTGACATACATACTCGCATACATACACATAAGCATACATGTAACATAACACATAATCATATAAAGGTTCACTTATCATTCATCACATCACATAAGTTTAACTAGTCACACGTTTAAGCTTACAACGAAAGGCTCTAAATTTCGAGTTGTCACACGTGTCACTCTGATCGGATGGCCGTTTGATCGGACGGCAGTTCGACCGGATTGCCATTCGATTGTCATGACCTTGTTCCTTTTGCAACCTTGTAAAATCTCCAAGTTTCTAATTAAACGGTGACGACATGGTACGTATTAAGACAACTGTAAACTCGTTAAAGCTCAGCCTGCCTGATTGGATGGGAATCACCCCGTCCGTTCAGGTGTCTGTTCTTGACGGTGTTCATGTCAGAATCCGAACTCCGGCCATCTTTTCCGGCGATGATCCATTTCTAAGCCGTCTCTAGACCATTCATCAAGTCTACAGTCCATTTAGATCCGTATTTCCACCTTTTTAGTAAAAAGTTTTAAGAAAGTTTGAATAAATCGACTGAAAACCTTAGATTTAGTGAAGATTTGGTGTAAAAACACATGAGACTCCTTAGATCTGAGCTAGATCTTGGCTGGAATGACATCATACAACGTGTTTGTACAACCGCCATGATGACGTCATCCTCAAGAGTTCAAATCTTAGAGATTTCATGGTGAAAAGTGTGATTTCAAAGAAGAATCATGTAGAAGATTGTGTATAGATCAAAGATGTACAAGAATCTAGTGTAAAACATACCGAAATCGCCAAGAAATGGAAGATAAGTGAAAGAGCGTGAGTCTGGTCGAAGGAGGCTGTCACATCAGTGGAGAATGATGTGACAGATCCTATTTATAGTGCAAGAGTGGAGAATAAGGCGGTGTGGCAGTGGATCGGATGGCAGTTCGATCGAGTGGCCCTCCGATCGGATGGTCATCCGATCGGATTACCATTCGGTCAATCCCATCCTTTCCACTTTCCTTCTTTGGTTCGTTTTGCGAGTTAGAGTAAGCGTTGCGTTGCGTTGCGTTGTGTATTATTGTGTAATAGTGTCACATAACTAGATTATATCGTTAACACAAAAGTTTCCAAGTTTCATAGCTTCTGCCAGTGACAAGTCTCCAGTCCCTCGTTCAACTAAGTCTCAAGTTTCACGAGCCTCAGGAGTCAAGCACCAAGTATCAAGCATCAGGAATCAAGCATCAGGAATCAAGCCTCAAGCATCAAGAATCAAGTCTCAAGAATCAAGTTTCAAGAATCTAGAATCAAGTATCATAGCATCAAGTATCTAGAATAAAGTATCAAGAATCTAGAAACAAGTATCATAGCATCAGGTATCAAGAATCAAGTGTCTATGGTTAAGTATCAAGAATCTAGTATTAAGAATCAAGTTTCAAGAATCTAGCTTCATAGAATTAAGTATCAAGTATCAATAAGATTCAAGTTTCATAGCATAAAGATTAACAAGTGTCAAAAGTGTCGAGAGTCACTTAGTATAAGGGCTAGAACTGACAATAGCTGAAAGTTTAGGGACGCCGGCGTTACAGCTGATGTGGCAATGGCACAAACCTGGGAAGAGCTTCGAGCTCTAATGATGAACGAATTCTGTCCTCGTCATGAACTTAGGGCATTGGAAAGAGAATTCGACGATCTTAAACAAGACAGCGGTGAACACTGTGCTTATACTGACCGGTACGAAGAATTGAGCTTGTTGTGTCCAACTATGGTTACGCCTTTGGATAAGGCAATTGAGAAATACATCAATGGCCTTCCTGACCCAGTTCAGGACATTGTTACTGGTAGTAATCCTACCACAGTTAGACATGCCATTGAACTATCCGCTACCCTAACTAAATCTCAGATCAGAAAGGGTAAACTTTTCCGAAAAGGCGACAAGAAAAAAGCAGTTAATACTACTCAAGAGGAAAACAAGGGGAACAAAACCGAATCTTCTAAGAAGCGTAAGGCTTCACAAAACTATGCGATTGCTGCTCAACCCAACCAAAACACCCACAACCAACCAGCTCAACCTCCTGCAAGGAAACCTTATGCCGGTACTGCACTGATATGCAACAGATGTAATGCAGCACACCTAGCTCACCTACAGTGTCGTCAGTGTGCATCATGTGGGCGGCTCGGTCACCTGGAAAATGTTTGTCGAACTAACCTGAACCAAGGTGGTCCAAACCAACCTCAAGTCAACCCTGCTCAAGCTTGCTTTCCACCTGGTTCTTGCTACAACTATGGCGAGATGGGCCATCTCAGAAACAATTGCCCAAAGCTTGTTAATGCAAATCCAGCCCGTGGATGAGCAGTTGGCCAAATGGAAGACGATGCCGCTTTGAAACAACCGAACTTTATGTTTTATTTCCTTTTTTATCCAAAACTATGAAACAATTATGTTGGTTTATAAATAAATCTTTGTCCGCATTTCGATGTACAAAAACAAATGTGTATGACATACCCTTACGATACCGACACCAAGGAACTATGTTCCTTGCAAGACAAACTACTCTTGTAGTTCTCTCATTCATGTGATCGCTCGCAATCTCCTCGAAAATCCTAAGTACTTGTTTCCTTCTAAGAAACAAAGTACAAGGTACAAGTTACAACTCTGGACGAATACTCAAAGTACCACTTTAAATCCTTGCTTGGATATCTAAGGGTACTTTTCATAAGTCCTTCAATAGTCTTATGCGATATGTCTATGTACATATCATTACATCCTGGTTTTCATAACAACATACATAATATATATGGCTGTAAACGAACCGAACGTTCAGCGAACAGTTCATGAATCGTTCGGCGGGAAGTTCGTTTATGTTCGTTCGATTAGCTTAAGGAACGAACACGAACAAAAAATTTCGTTTGGTTAGCTTAGCAAACGAACACGAACGTAGGTATCGTTCGTTCAACTGCGTTCGTGAACGTTTGGTAATATGTTCGGTTACGTTCATCCGTGTTCATTTGATTATATTAAAAAATAATAAATAATAAACATTTTATGTAAACATATTCAAAACTTGAAACCCTTTTTTTCTAAGTTAGCTAAAATATGGACATGCTAAGATATTGTTGGGGATAATTATGTCTAAGTTAGTTAAAGCTGATTCATCGTTTGGTGGTGTATTAGACTTCTTGTGTTTTGATTTATCATTTGATGTTGTATTTAACTACTTATATCCAATGTTTAAGGATAACAATGTTTTTATTTTTTTATTTTCAAGTTAAATGTTCGTTTGTGTTCTTTTTTATTTGTTTACGTTCGTTTGTGTTCGAGACAAGTGTTCACGAACTGTTCGTGAACAACTGAATTTCCTTAACGAACAAACATGAACATAAACTTATGTTCGGTATGTGTTCGTGAACAGTTCGCGAACATGTTAATTTCCTAAACGAACGAACTTGAACATGGCCTTGTTCGTGTTCGTTAGGTTTGTTTACAGCCCTAATTGTATATCTTTTCAAAACACCCTTCACAATTTTAAAAACATTTCATATGGTTTAAAAACATTTTAACATAATATATTTACTTAATATACCAAATGTATAATTTCAAAAGCATTATCCATGTTTTCAAAAACCATATACATGATTTCAAAACCATTTCACATGGTTTTAAAACATTTTATAAACATATTTACCTAATACACCTACCACATGATTTTAAAAGCATTACGTAAAATTTCAAAAGCATTAAACACATTTCCAAAGAACCCCATGCATAGTTTTCAAGAACACTCTGCTCGTATGTTGACTTAACATACGTAGTACACGATCTCCAAATCATGCTTCTTTGCATATCTAGCACCTTGACTTCATGAACACTTCACTTCGTGTGTTGACTTAGCACATCTAGTACAAGGTTTCAAAACATCTCTCGCTATACGAGTTCCAAAACTCCTATAAGATCTTCCTATCTTCATAGTTAGATTCTTGAGGATGTTTAATGTACTAATCAAAGTCTGAGGATTGGATTCCTGACATACTTTAAATATACATGTTCAAATCAACAACAAGTTTACAAACAAATTTATAACAAGTTGATAACAAATTGATGACCAAGTTGATAATTATGTGATTATGTGTTTATGTGTTTATGTTTGAATCCAATTACTCGCTGTCCAAATCCTCATAGAATCTTCCATATCTTTATATGATGGATTCTTAGAAGGATATCCAAAGGTACTATCTTAAATCCTTAATGGGTCTCTATGTAATAGTTAAGACCCTTGGATTGTAAAGTACTATTCCAAAGTTAAAGACATCATTCGTTGATGTAGTTAAAAAGACCCATTGGGTGGTCTAGTTAAAGAGATTGATTCGTCAATCTAGTTAAAGATATCATATGTTGATATAGTTAAAGAGACCCCTTGGGTGGTCTAGTTAAAGAGATTGATTCGTCAATCTAGTTAAAGATATCATATGTTGATATAGTTAAAGAGACCCCTTGGGTGGTCTAGTTAAAGAGATTGATTCGTCAATCTAGTTAAAGATATCATGTGTTGATATAGTTAAAGAGACCCCTTGGGTGGTCTAGTTAAAGAGATTGATTCATCAATCTAGTTAAAGATGTCATGTGTTTATATAGTTAAAGAGACCCCTTGGGTGGTCTAGTTAAAGAGATTGATTCATCAATCTAGTTAAAGATATCATGTGTTGATATAGTTAAAAAGATCCTTTGGTGATCTAGTTGAAGAGACCCTTGGATGGTCTGTTTAAAGAGATCATTTGTTGATCTAGTTAAAGAGACTCTATGGCAGTCTAGTCAAGTCATCACAAGATTATTTGTTTGATTTTTACCCTGCACATTATAAAATGAACTGTGCGGACTATGCAAGGAATTTCATAATTATGGATGCATACATAATTATGGAATTCAGTGCACAAAAACCACAGCAAGTTTTTTCATGTGTAATTTAGTTTACTATAAGTTCTGGACCTTGACCAATGTTGTTTTATGTTATACTCTCCGACTTCAATTTCGAGCACACACAAGTTTCCTTTAAATTAAATTTCAGGACGAAATTTCCTAAAGTAGGGGAGACTGTGACATCTGTGCCTCTACGACCATCATACAAATACGAATCCAATGAATCTTGTGTTTCAATCTTGGGATTTGTACAAATACATGTGACTTTTGCACATATCAATTCTCGTTCGATTTCGAGCTCTAAATCGCTTTCTAGAAAGTTATACGTAAACTGATGCGTAAACGTAATCAGTTTAATGTGACAAATACTCCGGAACATCAACATAAGCTTAAGATACCTTAAATAACCTTTACACAACTTAGAAATAAGTTTTGGAGGGTTTGGTATGGCAAAAACAAGTTTACTCGCTCACAGGGACTATTTGCGACAAACTGCGAAAGTCTACCGATTCGTATAGAAAGGTACACTCCGGAATATAATCATAAGTTAAACATACCATAAATATCCTTTACATATGTAACACCACGTAAAAACGTGTCCAATTATGTAAAGACACGTGTCCTAAACTCTAAAGGTGTGAAAGATTGAGTTTGAAGGACTAAAGTTGACAAAATAGTGCAACTATGAAACCACAGGGACTAAAAGTGTCAACATGCCAAACTTGTGCCTCTGAATGACCATACATGATGAATATATTCTTAAACGAGTGATTGATTGGATATAAGAAGCCGTTTATGAAAATAATCGGAATATTATTAAATTACAAGGGTTAAACGTGTCAACATGTTGATTCTAACCTCTGAATGACCTTTTAACGAAATTGAGGCTTCGAAATATTCAAAATATACTCTCAAGAATAAGTGGTATAAATTTCACGTGGTTTCGAGATCGTTAAGCGTGTTTTCAAGACTTTGGGCTATAAGTGTCAACTTGATGAAACTTGCTTTCATAGTGATATTTAACGAACCCGAGCCTAACGAAGTTATTTTATATATCCTTGAAACTCAACAAACTAACTACAAGGGCCTTACTTGTCAAAAAGAAGGTTAAATAGGGTTTAAAACCACCAGGGACTGATTCTGCCAGCTTTGAAACTTGTTTTGCCAGTAAAGCAGGCCTACGCGGCCCGCGTAAGCCCCCCTTGGCTTACGCGGCCCGCCTGAGAATGCCCAGCGCAGAAATTGAATGGCAGGTGCAGGTTTGATCAGTTTAACCGCCTCAACTTTGTTTGTAACGATTCTAGGGGCTGTAAGTCGGTTATAATAAACCACTAGGACACCTGGGGTGATCCTAGGGCCCTCCTTAACACCTAAAATCAATCCATGAAGTGGGATTTTAGTATTTAAGGGCCTTAGTTCTTGAGTTCATGAACTCACAACTTGCACGGACTTGATTCTGGAGCTTGCATCAGTAAGGAGAAGACTTACAAGGGTAGAAAAGACAGCTAGGACCATTAGTAAGCTTCTAATTACTTGCTTAGTCGTTTTAATTAGCTTAATTACCTAGAAGTCAAACTTATCGTAAATTAAGTTTGACTTTCGTTTTAATTACATATGGACCAGCCACTGATCAAATTGAAAGTGGTTATGGAACAATATTAAGGTAGGTGATTAACCCCTAAAAGGGCACCTCCTAATTATCTCGTTTGACTAGTCAATTGTCGGGTCAAAGTAGTTTGACAAAAAGTCAAACTGGACAGAGTGTTTGAAAATGATTAAAATTAATAAAACAGAAGTTCTAAATTATATTTTAACATTCTAATGACTTGGTAATTAATATTAAAACATGTTTTATCAGTCCTAACCCGGCAATTAATAGTCTAAGGTCAGTTTATAACCAAAAGTCGCAAAAGCTTGACTTTTGGTTTGACTTTCAGTTCTGACCCATTCAAGCTTAATTCTTCCATGTTTTAAGCTTCCATTAGGACCACATTACTTAGTAGTATAACCCTCTGGAGTTATATTGCATGGTGCCTAGTGGTTTGAATTATATGCACTTGATCGTAATTATGCTTAAAAATGCCATAAAAGCCCTTTTTACACACGACTGAGATTTTTAGCAATGTGAATGGACTAACACCTTTTCTACTAATATTTAGACATGTCCCGAAAATTTGACATCAGTTTAAGGTCTAGAATAGGAGTTATGCTCAATAGCGTAATTAAAAAGCTTTTTGTTATTTAAATGGCGTAATTAGCATAAAGCCTATCAAAACCTGATTTTTGATACCAAACTTTTTACCTACTAATGTAAAATAATATTTTGGGATTTTTGAAGATTTTTATTTATTTTTAGGCTGAGCATAACATAGGATTATAGCTTGAATTCGGTAATTGTCGATTTTACCCTTTTTGTGCATAAAATAAGTTTTACATAACATTTTGATGTCAAACTTGTTGCTACTGATTTTATATGATAAAAAAAATATTTGAACCTTATAAACTGATCAAAAACTCAAATTTCTATTTTAACCCGGATATCCCTTAAAACCGACTTCTAAGCGTTTTTAGCACCTAGTGTGGGTCAAAACTATTTTTGGCATATAAAACTTATTACCGACTGATGTTTTAAGCTAATTTATATAATTAAACAGTAAGCCAAAGTTTTTAAACTCAGAAGTGTATTTTGACCTTTAAAGCCTATGTGAAATTACCAAATGCCCCTACGGTGCATAGTTTGGTTATATAAGATAAATTTCACATAGATAAAATACCCTACTGATATAACTTATAAAAATGCATATTTTTACTGATTAGATCAGACCTGAAACTCTGTTTAATATTTAAACTCTTTTATGGGCATTAAAATTACCAAAATGCCCTTATGGGACTTATTTTGGTTTAGATTACTTTTTGGGCATATATGTTAACATCTTACTGATGTATTAACATATTTTGAGCATAATAATGATTAAGATCTGTATATAATTTATTTGGTTGCTCGTTACGCGTTTACGCGTTCGGATCGGCTTATGTGACTAGTTTACATAAAATAGTCGAAACGGGCTTAACCTTATCAATAAATTCTCAATTTCCAGAATGTGTTTAGTCTACCCATATTGTACAAGTCTCCAAGCTTGTTGGGTCTAAACCACATTCTATTCCGGTCTCCGCTTAATCTAGCATTTAGAACCGTAAGGTTTCCTTCTAGCTAGCCGGTCTAAGTCCTTGACTAAATTAAAGACCCGTTAGCATCCTAATAGGTAATAAACCTTCTATACAGATTAAATAGCTTCCGGTAGAAGGTGCCATCAAAAAGCTTTAGGATTATACTGCTAGCATCAGGTAAATACTTTTAACTTATTTTTCCCTATACGGGCTTGGGATACTGTATTACAATAATACCGCTTGGTCGGGTATGAAATCATTTAATCGGATTATGATTAATAAATTTATATAACCCGTTTTAATTTGTCTTGTTTGATAACATAAACACTGGGGGTTAATACGACCGTGTCCTGGATATCCTCGGCTCATTTCATTTGAAAATGGCCACGACCTATGCACGGGGTGTAGGCATACACCTGACAGATGCAAATGCTAAATAATAAATATAAACCCACAAGGTGGGGATAACTCCTTTGTGGGTTCTATAAGTAGTGAGTCGGTTAATCAAGACCGGCTTCCAACCGGCCCCAATTGTATGACAAACATATAAATCTGTATACAAGATTATATTTAAATAATTGTCCCAAGTTATAAAAGATTTGTGCCATGTGCACTTAAATCAATTTTCATAAATCTTTTCAAAAGAGTCAGTTAATTGTATTTACCAGTGTAAACTGACGTATTTTCTTAAAGACTGATTTGACAGGTACCTCTCGTAATAGGCTGGAGCTATTAGGTGTCATAAAAGGATCTTGCAAATCCATAGATACCTGAAGTCTGTTAATTTGTTTCTTTGTATTTATATATGATCCGCCTGTGGATCTTATTACATTCCAGTCTGTATATTCTTTCACTCAGACACTCAGACATTATGGTTTGTAATAGTTTATTCACCAAGCCTTCCGCTGTGCTATATTATTGTGTGTATTGACAATGATGATATCAACTACGTCACGATACTCCCCGCCGGGCCCATCGGTAACATGTGGAAATATCGGGGTGTGACAGGTTGGTATCAGAGCCAACATTGAGTGAATTAAACACTAACCTTTTGTGTTTAATCTCAATGACACAATAAGCACAATCCTTAGACTTCCGAGTCTAGGCTAATGACCTAGGATTTTACTCTTAACCTTCCTTTTATTGTTTTTATTATATTCACTTGTTTTGACAGGTTACCATTTGGAAAAATGCCACCGCGAGTAAGAGGCAAAGGAAAAGGACCCATGCGTGGAGGGCCATCGGGCCACGCGGGACCCTCCCACCGACGTACCCCTTCCGATTCACTCTCTGGCTCCGACTCACGGGACAATTGGAGTCATAGCTTCGAACCAGCAAGGCATTCTGTCTCACTTGGATCATCACCATCTGACCCTCCATACTTTGGGTTACCCATTCCTATTGAACCCCAACATTCCCATCATTCACAGGGATCACATCACTCAAACCAATCACATCACTCCTTTAACTCCCATCCTTTTCCTCACTCGGATTCTACCTACTCTCCAACTCATTTTAATCCCAATGCTTACGTTAACGACTTTTTGGGCTTCAATCCTCTTGGACCTGAGGATCATTTCTCTCAGGAGATGGAAATGGACGAAGACCCGGACCCTGATTTGCAAACTGGAACACCAGGCCATCCTATTAGCATATCGAGCGGTTCACCGTATCAAGGATCGCCATACCGAGGTCCTGTGCTGAGAAAATGGCTCAGTATGATTGGTTCTTTACCCCTTCATACCATAATTCTCCAGCCCAACCTCCCTTGGTTGCACCACAACTTCAAGCTGTTACCCCACCACCCTTACCAGTTGAGGAACCACATCAACAGCCTCCCGAGCCGCCAAGGCGAAGGAGAAATGCTAGAATGTCTGTACGTGGGGGACCACGGTTTGCATCTCCTCATGGCTCAAGTTCTTACCCTCCTATTCCAGAGGACCCTCAGTTTGGTGGACCCTCACACACGGTGCCGGAAGTCAACCCTCCGCCAGTTTCTCATGCACCACTGCAGCCACCGTTGGGTTTTGACAACCCGATCCCGACATACCCAGGATCATCTGGGTATAATCCGTACCCATCTGATTATGGAAACCATGACCCTTACCTTACAGCTGCTCAGTACAATGCACTCTATCCTTCTTCTTACCCTCCAGTTTACCCAACTGGATATTCGGTGCAGGGATACCAATACCCACCCTACCAACAACCTCCTCCTCATCATCAGGAACAAACTCAAGATATTTTACAGAGGTTAGACCGGGTTGAACATGAAGCCCATGAAACTAAGAAGAAGCACAATGGTTTTGTCAAAGTTCTTATGAACCTTCTTAAGGGCAAGAAGAAGTAGGAAATTGTTGTTTCATGTTGTATTGTATTTCAATAAGTCCCTGCGAGGACATTATTTTGTTTTTATGTACCAAGTCCCTGCGTGGACTTACTTTTTGTTTCCGTAGCCCCTGCGTGGGCAGTTTGTGTGTTTTAAGTCCCGTTTAGGGAAATGTAGTACTCGTTCCGTGGTTTAATAAAGTTATTTTCGATTTTTAATATGTATTTTATTACATCATCAAATTTTATTATTTCAATTTTATTGATCTGCTAAAGAAATTCTTAGAGGTATAACCTAGCCAAAATACTAAATGGCTATGATGGTACAACCTTTTTAAGAAGATAACTCCCTGTTAACATCTGAAAACATGTTAACAATCCTAAATTGTGCGGTACGAGAAACCACACAATCTTCCTAAGATACTTGGACTTTTCCAAGCCACTATTATAGCCTATATGATCAACATGAATCATGGCTAATAAACATCAATATGATGTATACACCACAACATCCATTAGAGATGTGTACTTATAAGCAAAGGTGTAATAATGACAATGAAAGTTTTAATTTATAGACTTCTTGTCAAAAGGGCGATGAACTTTTTTCGACCCCTAAAGAAATCAATGATTATAATCGTCCTTGTGACAAGGCTTTATGCCATCTAAATGTCCTTTGAGACGAGCTTTGAGTAATATGAATATGTCCTTATGACATTGACAGTGTGATTTATATTCCCCTGTCTAATAAAAATATAAAGAATTATATCTCTTTGATTATTACTATTTTCTTAAAAATGGTCTATATGGTTTAATAATACCATGACCATCTAATCATCAATATGATGATTTATTGCATAAATTAAATATATCATTATTGTTTGATATAGTATTTGAAAATGGCTGGCTCGGATGAAGCAAACAGTCATCCCGCAGAAGAAAACAACACTAGGATTAATATCACTGGTGCCGAACTGCAAGCAATGATAACCACAGCAGTCGCTCAGGCTGTGGATGCTAAATTTAAAGAGCCGAGTATTGTTCGGTCTCAAACTCATTCAAGATCTCATTCTCAACCTCATACTCATAAGAAAAGTGAGTCTCAGCACTCATCTAATCAGGGTAGTGAGCCAAAGAGGCAGTTTGTCCTCGAGCCGACTCCCCGGTACACCAAGGGTTGTACCTATAAGTACTTTGTCTCCTGTAAACCGAGGGATTTTACAGGAGAAAAGGGAGCAATTGATTGCATGAAATGGTTGGACGAGATGGAGACTGTGATAGACATCAGCGGATGTGCTAAAGAGGATATAGTGAAGTTTGTATCACAATCTTTCAAGGGCGATGCCCTTACATGGTGGAAAGCTTTAGTGCAAGCCACTAGAAAAGTTCATTTGTACAACCTTTCCTGGAACAAGTTTGTTGATTTGGTGAAGGACACTTATTGTCCTCAACATGAGGTTGAAAGGATAGAGACTGATTTCCTTACCCTAGTAATGAAGGACCTGGATTGTAGATCCTATGTGACTAGCTTTAACTCGATGTCGAGGCTTGTACCATATTTAGTCACCCCTGAACCCAAACGCATTGCGCGTTTCATCGGTGGTTTGGCCCCTGAAGTAAAAGGGAATCTTAAGGCTTCTAAGCCAGCCACATATAGATCTGCTGTAGATCTATCTTTGTCCCTCACTCTTGATGTTGTGAGGTGTAGGGCAAAGAAAACTACCGATGATGGGAAGAGGAAGAGGGAGGAAGATAGGTCTCCTCAGTCAAACAAGAAAAGTAAAGGGAACTTTAATTCCAAGAAGGGGCAGTCAAGTGATAAGCCCATATGCAAAACCTGCAATAAAAGGCACTTTGGGAAGTGCAACCAAGACCCACAAGCTAAACCATGTGGGATTTGTAAAAAGAAAGGGCACAAAACTGTAGAGTGCCGGAACATTAAGGATGCAACCTGCTACGGTTGCAATGAAAAGGGGCACATCAAAACCAATTGCCCCAACAATGCTAAGAAGCCCGAGGAGGTGAAGAAAACCAATGCAAGGGTTTTCCAAATGAATGCTAGGGAAGCGGTGAACGACGAGAACGTCATAACAGGTACTTTCCTCATTAATAATAATTATGCTAGAGTCTTATTTGATTCAAGTGCTGATAAGTCTTTTGTAGACCATAAGTTTTGTAAGTCACCGAATTTGCCTGTTAAGACTCTAGACATAAAATATGAGGTAGAACTTGGCGATGGTACCATAGAAACAGCCTCAACTCTTCTTGATGGATGCTTTATATCCATTAAGAGTCACTCTATCCCGCTATCCCTCTTGCCAATGAAATTGGCCGGGTTTGATATAGTTTTAGGCATGGATTGGTTGTCGCATAACCAAGCCCAAATTGCCTGTGATAAAAAGCTAGTTATTATCAAAACCCCTTCTAGTGAATCCGTCACTATTCAAGGAGATACACAATACGGGTTGCCCAGCAATGTGTCTATTCTCAAGGTATTGCAGTGTTTAAAGAGCGGACGTGTCATCTACATGGCACAAGTGACTGTGAATGATCCGAAGCCTAAGATTGAAGACATCCCAGTCATCTTTGAGTACCCTGATGTCTTTCCTGACGAGTTACCTGGATTACCTCCTTAGAGGCAAGTAGAGTTCAGGATAGACATTCTGCCAGGAGCTGCACCTATTGCATGAGCTCCTTATCGTCTTGCACCTACTGAAATGAAAGAGCTCAGGACTCAATTAGATGACTTACTGGAAAAATGTTTTATACAACCTAGCTCTTCGCCTTGGGGAGCTCCAATATTATTTGTGAAAAAGAATGATGGATCAATGCGCTTATGCATTGATTATCGTGAGCTGAATAAAGTAACGATCAAGAATCGTTATCCCTTACCCAAGATCGATGATTTATTTGATCAGCTCCAAGGAGCGAGCTTCTTCTCAAAGATTGATTTGAGGTCTGGGTATCATCAACTCAAGGTTAGGACTGAAGATGTGCCTAAGACAGCATTTAGAACAAGATATGGACATTTCGAGTTTTTAGTGATGCCTTTTGGACTCACTAATGCACCAGCAGCATTCATGGACCTCATGAATAGAGTCTGCAAACCATATTTAGATAAGTTTGTCATAGTCTTTATAGACGACATACTTATCTACTCCCGTAATAAAGATGATCATGAGAAACACCTCCGATGCATTTTAGGATTACTTCAACAAGAGAAACTGTACGCTAAGTTTTCTAAATGTGAGTTCTGGCTTCGTGAAGTCCAATTCCTTGGACATGTTGTCAGTGAGCGAGGTATCCAAGTAGATCCTGCTAAGGTAGAAGCCGTAATGAATTGGGAAGCACCCAAGACTCCAACCGAAATTCGTAGCTTTTTGGGTTTGGCAGGTTACTATAGAAGATTCATTGAAAACTTCTCAAGGATAGCTGCACCATTAACTTCTTTGACCCGTAAGAATGTTAAGTTTGATTGGGGTCTGAAACAACAAGAATCCTTTAAGATCCTTAAGCAGAAATTAAGCAATGCTCCAGTGCTAACCTTACCTGATGGAATTGAAGAGTTTGTTGTATACTGTGATGCTTCGCACACCGGTATGGGTTGTGTGCTTATGCAGCGAGGCAAGGTGATTGCCTATGCATCACGACAATTAAAAGTGCATGAGAAGAATTACACCACCCATGATTTGGAGTTGGGTGCCGTTGTATTCGCACTAAAGTTATGGAGACATTATTTGTATGTAACTAAATGTGTAATCTTTACTGATCACAAAAGTCTCCAACATTTGTTCAATAAAAAAGAGCTCAATATGAGACAGCGCTGCTGGATGGAAACCTTAAATGATTACGATTGCAAAATTTGCTACCATCCAGGTAAAGCGAACGTGGTCGCTGATGCTCTAAGCCGTAAGGAAAGAGTCAAACCAATTAGGATCAATGCCAAGAGCATTGAGTTGAAGAATAGTCTGAATGAAAGACTATTAGCTGCATAGAAGGATGATGTTTTGGAAGTTAACCTTTCAAATGAAAAGTTAGGTATAACTGCTGAACAATTAGCACCTGGGAAGGATGGAATTCTCAGAATGAACGGAAGGATTTGGGTTCCTATTCATGGAGGACTTCGAGATGTAATCCTCCAGGAAGCCCACAACTCCAAGTACTCAGTTCACCCTGGAGGTGACAAAATGTATCAAGATTTGAAGCCTAATTATTGGTGGGTAGGTTTAAAGAAATCTATTGCCACACATGTAGCTAAGTGCCTGACATGTGCTCAAATTAAAACTGAACATCAAAAGCCATCAGGTCTGTTACAACAGCCAGAACTTCCCACATTGAAGTTGGAAATGGTAACTATGGATTTTATAACCAAGTTACCTAAAACAAGGCACGGAAATGACACCATATGGGTTACAGTTGATAGACTGGCAAAGTCAGCACATTTCTTGCCCATCAAGGAGACTCATAGCTCCAATAAGCTAGCCCAGTTGTATGTGGATAAGATTGTGTCTCTTCATGGCGTGCCAGTGTCTATTATCTCTGATAGAGATACTAGATACACCTCACATTTTTGGAAAAGTTTCCAACAATCTTTGGGCACACGTTTAAATTTTAGTACTGCTTACCACCCTCAGACTGATGGACTGAGTGAGCGTACAATCCAAACATTGGAAGACATGCTGCGAGCATGTGTTATTGATTTAGGAGGTAGCTGGGATGACCACCTACCTTTGATCGAGTTCTCCTATAACAATAGCTACCATACAAGCATTCAGGCTGCGCCTTTTGAGGCATTATATGGTAGGAAATGCAGAACGCCTGTCTGTTGGGCAGAGGTAGGAGAAGCTCAGCTATTAGGACCTGATATAGTCCTTGAAACGACGGACAAGATTGTCCAAATTCATGATCGCCTGAAGGCTGCCAGGGATAGGCAGAAAAGTTATGCTGACAAGAGGCGAAAACCTCTAAAGTTTGAGGTTGGTGACAAAGTCTTACTAAAAGTATCACCCTGGAAGGGTGTGATGAGTTTTGGTAAGAAGGGCAAGCTAAACCCCAGATATATAGGACCATTCGATATTATCGAATGTGTCGGCAGTGTAGCTTATAAGCTAAACTTACCTGAGGAGCTGAGTGGAATCCATAATGTGTTCCATATCTGTAATCTCAAGAAGTGTCTAGCTGATGAATCGCTAGCTATGTCTCATAAAGACGTACAGGTTGATGAAAGCCTAAGATTTGTTGAAAGACCTATATCGATCGAGGATCGACAGGTTAAAAAGCTCCGAAGAAAGCATATGCCTATAGTAAAGGTAAAATGGGATGCTCGAAGAGGTCCCGAATATACGTGGGAAGTCGAGTCTACTATGAGCCAGAAGTACCCTCACTTATTCCAGTAAATCTCGGGGTTAAGAATTTTTTTAAGGGGGTGAGGATGTAACACCACGTAAAAACATGTCCAATTATGTAAAGACACGTGTCCTAAACTCTAAAGGTGTGAAAGATTGAGTTTGAAGGACTAAAGTTGACAAAACAGTGCGACTATGAAACCACAGGGACTAAAAGTGTCAACATGCCAAACTTGTGCCTCTGAATGACCATACATGATGAATATATTCTTAAACGAGTGATTGATTGGATATAAGAAGCCGTTTATGAAAATAATCGGAAGATTATTAATTTACAAGGGTTAAACGTGTCAACATGTTGATTCTAACCTCTGAATGACCTTTTAACGAAATTGAGGCTTCGAAATATTCAAAATATACTCTCAAGAATAAGTGGTATAAATTTCACGTGGTTTCGAGATCGTTAAGCGTGTTTTCAAGACTTTGGGCTATAAGTGTCAACTTGATGAAACTTGCTTTCATAGTGATATTTAACTAACCCGAGCCTAACGAAGTTAGTTTATATATCCTTGAACCTCAACAAACTAACTACAAGGGCCTTACTTGTCAAAAAGAAGGTTAAATAGGGTTTAAAACCACTAGGGACTGATTCTGCCAGCTTTGAAACTTGTTTTGCCAGTAAAGCAGGCCTACGCGGCCCGCGTAAGCTCCCCCTTGGCTTACGCGGCCCGACTGAGAATGCCAGCGCAGAAATTGAATGGCAGGTGCAAGTTTGATCAGTTTAACCGCCTCAACTTTGTTTATAACGATTCTAGGGGCTGTAAGTCGGTTATAATAAACCACTAGGACACCTGGGGTGATCCTAGGGCCCTCCTTAACACCTGCAATCAATCCATGAAGTGGGATTTTAGTATTTAAGGGCCTTAGTTCTTGAGTTCATGAACTCACAACTTGCAACAACTCAAAAGGACTTGATTCTGGAGCTTGCATCAGTAAGGAGAAGACTTACAAGGGTAGAAAAGACAGCTAGGACCATTAGTAAGTTTCTAATTACTTGCTTAGTCGTTTTAATTAGCTTAATTACCTAGAAGTCAAACTTATCGTAAATTAAGTTTGACTTTCGTTTTAATTACATATGGACCAGCCACTGATCAAATTGAAAGTGGTTATGGAACCATATTATGGTAGGTGATTAACCCCTAAAAGGGTACCTCCTAATTATCTCGTTTGACTAGTCAATTGTCGGGTCAAAGTAGTTTGACAAAAAGTCAAACTGGACAGAGTGTTTGAAAATGATTAAAATTAATAAAACAGAAGTTCTAAATTATATTTTAACATTCTAATGACTTGGTAATTAATATTAAAACATGTTTTATCAGCCCTAACCCGACAATTAATAGTCTAAGGTCAGTTTATAACCAAAAGTCGCAAAAGCTTGACTTTTGGTTTGACTTTCAGTTCTGACCCATTCAAGCTTAATTCTTCCATGTTTTAAGCTTCCATTAGGACCACATTACTCATTAGTATAACCCTCTGGAGTTGTATTGCATGGTGCCTAGTGGTTTGAATTATATGCACTTGATCGTAATTATGCTTAAAAATGCCATAAACGCCCTTTTTACACACGACTGAGATTTTTAGCAATGTGAATGGACTAACACCTTTGCTACTGATATTTAGACATGTCCCGAAATTTTTACATCAGTTTAAGGTCTAGAATAGGAGTTATGCTCAATAGCGTAATTAAAAAGCTTTTTGTTATTTAAATGGCGTAATTAGCATAAAGCCTATCAAAACCCGATTTTTGATACCAAACTTTTTACCTACTGATGTAAAATAATATTTTGGGATTTTTGAAGATTTTTATTTATTTTTAGGCTGAGCATAACATAGGATTATAGCTTGAATTCGGTAATTGTCGGTTTTACCCTTTTTGTGCATAAAATAAGTTTTACATAACGGTGCTTAAAAGCATCAAAAACCAAGTTATGTGCTTGCAGGGACCAATTCTGCCATTTCCTAATAGTTCCTAGCGGGCAGCGTAAGACTAGCATCGATCTTATGCGGGGCGCGACAGACTCTGCAGACAGAAACATTGAATCTGGCTACACAGCCTGTTCCCATTGGTTTTTATCCTAGTTTTAGCATACCATTGGCTTGTTTTAGTGTTCCCCTAGTATTCTAATCTATGTGCTACATGTGTATGGCCAAGATCAAGCTTTGATTCTCTCAAAAACACATGTAATGATCCTATCAATCCAAGATTTTCTATAAATAGCTTAGGTTTTTCATTCTTGTTCCTTGCTCATTGATCTAATCTGCTCTAAGTTGAAGCTCTCACTTGTTGAAAGCTTCATACCTGAGTATTTTTAGTTCAATTCTTCCTAGCTTGGACCCTTTGTAAGTTTCTTTCATGCTTGGTTATGCATTTCAAGCATAAAAGTCAAACAGTGTTTGACTTTCTGCTTTGACCATGTTTTGGTCAACTCAAAGTTCGTTTGAACTTTGCAACGTGAGCGTAATCACGATGGTTATAGTCCCTTGCGACTATACCTACTGATTACCACGTTGATTAGGCGTAGTGACGAGTCAAAGTTTCGGTCAAAATGCGTATTTATGCGCATTTTGCGACGAAGCTATTTTTGGGTATCAAAACATTTTGTTTTGATATCAAACCTGTTTTCTAACTTAGTTAAACATGTTTTAACATGTTTAACTCGTCACTTTTAGTCTAGTGCTTATATAGGTCGTAAGTAAAGCGGTCTAAACAACCGCTTAGACTTTCAAACCCGACCCGTTTGGTCGATCATTAGGATCCGACCAAACATATTTTGTGACCATAGTTGTATAGGGAATAACCTTCCGAGGTTATACCTTATGGTCACTTAGTTTTAATTAGTTGTATGATAGGTAGTTTATATGCCTTAGGAAAATGACCAAAATCCCCTTTTTGCGCAATAATTTTATTTTAAGCATATGTAACCTAAATTTTGTCACCTAAACTGATTATGCAACATATTTAAACATGTTAAGGCATATAATACTTGTCATAGGACTAGTTAGGCTACTCGTTTGCGCTTTTGCGCAAATGACGCGTTAAAGTATCGTAAGCTACCTAAACGGGTCATAAGCACTTAGGATAGGTTCCGTTTTAGAATGTAGGCTTTGTTAAACCATATCATATGAGTTCCAATACTTATTTGGTTTATGAGATCTCATTCTATCCGATCTCCCGATTTAGGTCCGGTTTATTAACATAGTTACCTATATTAGGTGTCGTTTGACTCCGTGATCCTTCAAGCGTTATTTGATTGTTATTTTAGGATCATTAAGCAATATCAAGTGAGTACATAGTCCCCTCTTTTACGTTTTAAAATATTTTGGGGTGATACACATGTTCCTACTTGTTACTTTCGTGCTTTCCGTGTTATCATAACATATACTTGCTATGTTCATCTAGTACACGTATAGTACATGATTTCATTTATGCTTTGCTATGTGTGTTTACTTAGCATATCTACACATTAATTTACATTACATTCCTACTTCGTATGTTTATTTAGCATACTTAGTACAAGGTTTTCACATGACATTTGATTCTACATTGACATTTTACCCATGGGGTTGAGTAAATGCTTTTTATTCACCATACATGACATTTAGTTATACATTGACATTTTACTTATGGGGTTGAGTAAATGCTTTTTATTCACCATACATGACATTTAGTTATACATTGACATTTTACCTATGGGGTTGAGTAAATGCTTTTTATTCACCATACATGACATTTAGTTATACATTGACATTTTACCTATGGGGTTGAGTAAATGCTTTTATTCACCATACATGACATTAGTTGTTATCTGACATTGGTTTGATAAGACATTTTTGGTGGTTTATTTGGTAAGTGATTTAAATAACGAGGCGTGTGTAATATGATAAAAGCATGGTGGATACGCCGCTGGTACTTCCTATATATAAGTGCTTTTATGATATTACATATCGTAGCGTTATCTAAACCACTTTGACAGAAATAAAGACATGATACATTTTATATAAAGACACGACATATTGTTTACAAGACACTGTTTTTCAAATAACTTATTTTGTACAAACTCGTTTCTACTTGGTTATTTATTTAACCATACATAATTCTTTTATATCATCTGATTTTCGTATTGATTTTCACATGATTTTATAAAAGAAAACATTTTACAAGATTCATGACGGCTTTTTCTTAAACATTTCTTTTAAACTTTCAAGTCATGAATCCTGCATCAACAAAACTATGTATCTCACATGCATTTTTATGCTGACGTACCTATTTTCACATGTGTTTCAGGAATTAATGTATGATGATGATCGTGCTATACTCAGGCGGACTTGGGCTTTAGTGACTTAAAATGAAGCAAGACGAATTAATTTACTTTATGTATTCAGTTAAATTCCGAGACATTGTAAATAATTATTCAAATAAAACCAAACTTTAAATTCCATGTGTTGTGAAACAATGATTCTGTTACTCCACTCCCCGATGTTTCCGCCGCGGTTTGTTGTATTATGCGGTCAGGGTGTGACAATTAATGGTTGAAGTGAAGTTTTAAACATTATCCACGTCTATGCGCCGCAAGGGTTGGTGGCCAAAAAGACTTTGTGGGATCTCATTCAGGCTGAGATAGATAATTTGCCTGGGTTGTGGTTTTTAGGGGGTGATTTTAACTCTGTGAGAATTTCGGAAGAAAGGTTATACTATGCATTTAAACCGTCTTGTTCTAGAAACCTCAATTCTTTTATTCACAATACGGGGCTTCAGGAATATAGTATGAAAGGGAGGCAGTTCACGTGCACAACAGATAATGACATGAAACATAACAAAATTGATAGGGTGTTGGTGTGCTCTTCGTTTTTAAACAAGTGACCAGATGCTTGTTTGAGGGCTTTCTTGAGTTTTCATTCCGACCATTGCCCGCTTATCTTGTCAACTGCAAATACAAACTCCAGCCCTAGGACGTTTAGAGTGTTTAGAGTGAAAATTCAAAATTCTTTCATGGGATCATTAATAGCAGGAAGGTCAAAAATCATATTCATGGGTTGGATATTGGTGGAGAGTGGATTACTAAACCCTCAAAAATAAAGAAAGAGGTGTTTCAAGTTTTAGGCTGTATACACGATAAAAGATATCCTATTATAAAGATTTAAATTAAAGTTCATTTGAATATGAAATCACTTGTATGTTGGCTTATGATTAAAAAAGAAAAGTTATCATTTTTTTTTCTGAACGACAAATTTGGATCATTGATGGACCACTGAAGTATCATCGTCTAACCAGTGAAACCACCCGATCTTATAGTAAGAGATTTTACGATTGAAGACTCAAAACCAGTTGGTCCGGCCTGGTTTGAGCGATTACCCTTGGTGAGGAGTTTTGGCGGGGTATTTATACTTTTGGGGGATGCTGACGTGGCGAGTTAGTTAGGGTCGGACCAGTCGCTGTCATGGCAGTTAAAGTCGTGGGTCCCAGTTAGTTACGACGGATCAATATGTCTAATTGTTCCGTCTATGGCACTAGATACGATCCGATCCTTTAAGCTTTTGGTTCGGTTCTATGTTTGCTAGGCATTCGGTCCGACCAAGGACGTATCCTCATCAAGGCCCCCTAGTTCGTAGTGTTTGTTTAGCAAAAGCTTCGAACTAAAATGGCGAGATTGTGGTGATTTGGAGCCTTTATTTGCTGACTTTTGAATTTCGAATTTTGGCGGTGACTTTTGTTATATGACTGGCGGTCGTTTTATCTTCTCCTTATTTGACGTGACGCTTGACTTGCGTCAGTTATCATGACGTGTCGACTCCCTATTGGAGGCCTTATGGCGGTGGAGAAAATCCTTTATATATAGGAAAAAGTTATTTTTCTTTTTTACTTTTACCTGTTTGATATTCTTCTTCTTCTCCCTTTGCTTTTTTTTTTTCTAAACCAGGGACTCCGGTCAGGTTAGTGTCTCCTTTTTATTATGGCAAACAAGAGCAACTTGTCCGGTTGCTTTAATATTCTAAATCAAAATGGCCTGAAGTGGTACATGGAGCAATACGCCATTCCTGCTTCCTTTGTTCTTCCCGAAAAGGATACACCCATTTATCCTTTTGTTCGGGGGAAGATAGGGGTTTATACCCACATGTTCGACTACTGCAACTATCTTCTTCCTTTGACGAAGTTCTTGGTCGAAGTCCTTATGTTTCATGAGGTTCATCTCTCTCAAATGAACCCTTTTGGCCTTGCCAAGGTGTGTCATTTTGAGCTGGCTTGTCGTGGTTTGGATTCCGACCCGGATTTGAATGTGTTCCGGGCTTTCTATAAGCTGAATCGGTCCCGTAACTGGTATACCTTTGAGGTCAGGAAGAAGAATGCTTGTTGCTATTCGTGGATTACCACCAGTATAAAAGACTGGAAAGATCGCTTCTTCCTAGTGGACGACCGGTGCGTTCCACCCGAAATGACGTGGAGACTGAAAAAGTCTCGTCTTCCAGATCCTCTACCTGAAGATTTTGAGTTTGACAGGAACTTATATGCGTCTCTGATCAGGGAAGCCGTACGTGTTCAGAAATACCCGAAACACATTTTAGTCATGGGACGGATAAGCACGATCTAGCCCGAACCGGCATGGTATCCTACCCTTAAGTGGAACGGAGAGGGTTAGTTATGTTTTTAAACTAGAGATAGTGTCTCTTGTGTTATTCATTCATCATTTTTTTTACCGTATGCTTTGATCGTGCGAGACTATGAATATTATTATTCGTTTGTTTTGTGCAGTTATGGGTTTGAAAGACGCCCTGAGGTTAAAATCCTTTGATTCTACGGAGCTGGATATTCGAGCCACAAAGACACCGAAGGGTGATCCGCCGTATCTAAGTGTTGTACAAGAAAATCTTTATCCGATCCGAGAGCCAACAGTCCCAGTTGATCAGGGAGGTTCGGTTGGCCAAGGGGGTTCTGGCTCAGCTCCTCCAGTACGGGCGGTGAACTTAGCTTTGGTTCAAGCGGCAGCAGTGGCTGGTAGTGATATGGGCAAAAAGACGGGTTCGAGTGGAATGAAAGGGTCTGGTTCTAAGATCGTTCTGTATGGTTCGGAGCATCTTTCTGTTGAGGATGAGGGGGTGAATGCTGAAGAGGAAGGAGGTGATGATGATGGTGCCGGGGTACGTCCTCAGGTCAGTTTAAAAAGAGGACGAACCATTTCCTCCAAACCTGATCCGAATCCCAAACAGTTGAAGAAGAAGAAATTGGATTTCAAAACAATTACATTGGAAGACGATGAAGATGATCAAGTCACCGGGTTTTCTACTGCTGGGGGTTTGCTGGAGAACTTAGACGCCCATCTTCATGGTGGTAGAACTCCAAGGGATCAACCGGTCAATCTTCCAACGAGCCCGATATCTTTTGGAGGGCCAACCACCAAAGTTATTGAAGACATCCATATGCCCGATCCTTTGTCTTTCAAGAAGATTGAACCTTCTCCTTCGGGTAAGCCCATAACGGGGGTCGCTTCTAATGTGTCGAGGCCAAGCCCTCAACCAATTGATGGTGGGGATAGCGCCTCCTCGTCCCCCTTATGGTACGAGACTGAAGCTGTTTTCCTCTGTCGAGAATTAGGTTCGGGCGAGGAGATGGGTGTGGATACAGCTAAAGCTTTGGAGAAGTACGTCCCTGATTGGTCGTTGGTTAATAAAGACATGATTGTGGACGCTCTTTCTGCGAAGATGGCGCTATTTCATCTTGGAACTCCTGCTAAGCACGCGTATCATCGGAAGATGAGTGGTCCGGAGCTTGGGAATGCTCTGATGCTGAATCAAGCCCAGTCTAACTCTTTGGTGGTTGAGACTTATAAGCGTTGGGTTGAAGCAGAGTCAAATTGTCACAGGTTTGAACGCGAGGTTGCTTCTTTGAAGAGTGAGGATAGCATTCGGTCAAAGACGAAGCAGGAGATCTCTACTCTTCGTTCTCAAGTGGACCGGCTAAAGGAACAGGTCTCGGAGGCGAAGGGAGTCAGCAAGGCTTCGCAAGCATCAGCTGCGGCCGCTTACGAGGCTCGTGACAAGGCTATCCACGATTTAGAAGATATGAAGCTAAAATTTTGGGAGTTGGAGAAAAGGTTATCCAACGTCGACGAGAGGAGTAAAGCGGAGCTGAGGGAGATGCAGTCTTCTTACGACCAACTTTTGGCCGATCATCATCGTTTGATTAACGGTACGTTCGTGAAGCGTTTTTTATTGCTTCCTTTCCTAGAATCCTTTTTTAAATCCTTTGTTTCTCTTGTCAGATAAAGCTGAGCTTGAGAGGGCTCGTGATAGGGCAATCAAGTCGCATCAGGCAACGATTGATGAAGCGAAGGATATGTTGACTCGTTGTGATGGCGAGATGGTCGAATTGTACAGCTGCGTGTCAGAACTTATGCTTACCAAACAGTGGTTCCTGACTGATGGGGTAGCTTGGGTTGTTAAGTTAGTTCATCAAAGCCCCGAGTTGGAGAAAGTGGTTGCTGATTTGGTGAATAGCGTTAACGCTGTGGGCGTGAATGATGGCATTAAGTAGGGCTTTTAGGCTGCTAAAGGCTCGGCTCGGTCTTTTGAAGAAGTTACTAGGTATGATGAAGGGGCCAGAAATACCCTGGACGCAGCGATCAAAGCCTTCGACGATTTCCATATTTCAGTTCTTGACAAGGTTGCGGATTTAGTGAACGAACCTTTGTCCGTTATCAAACAGAGGAGCGATCTTCCCATTGTGAAGGAGGGTTACGAAACTTGATGCTTGGTTCTTGTAATCGTACAATATTTTACTTTCATTATGGCATGTAACCGTACAATTTTAATTTCTGTTTATGACCTGCTGAACATATTCCTTTTGGTTTTATGGTATCGTACTTTTGGTTATGATATTAGTGCTTTGGCCTCTTAGTTTTAGTTTGCGTCCAAACTTTTACTACTTGACCAAATCTTTGTCCGGCCATCTAGGTGACCAGATCGTAGCAAGAAACTTTTATGAGCTTTGTTTTTTTTCTTGCTTTAAACCCTGTGTTTTTAATTGGCCGGATCGTTTCTGATCCGATCCTCTTGCTTAATAGATTTTGTTTATTTTTAAAAACTATTTAAGCCTTCTCGATCGGCGTGAGGCATGGGTCGAGGCCCGTTTGTGCACATTTTATATCGTTCGAACTTTGTACATAGATATGCTATGTTTTGTATTTGCAAAAAAATGCAGATCGCTTTATTTATTATTTCGATAATCGTGGTTCCGAGGTAGACCCTCCCGGTTTACAAGGAAATAGAAATATGTTCGGGGCATTACCCTCCCGACTCTTACATGGAAAAAGGAAATACTTAAAAATAAAAGATAGCGATCTTTCTAGCCTGTAGCGGACCGGCGTCTACATGAAGCATTTCTTTAGATGAACCCCATTCCATGTTCTAGGGACGGGGGTTCCGTCGATTTTCTCAAGCACGTAGGAACCTTTATCGCTTGCCTCTTTTATGCGATACGGTCCCTCCCATTTTGGGGTCAACTTCCCAGGAGCTTCGACGCGGCTTGCTTCGTTGCTTCGGAGCACAAAATCTCCAACTTTAAACTTGTAAAGTTTGGCACGGGCATTGTAGTATTTCTCGATCTTCTTTTTGTACCGTGCTTCTTTAATTGCGGCCACGTTTCGACGTTCTTCCAGCAGATAGATATTGGATCGGAGCTCCTGTTCGTTTTCTTCCCAGTTTTTACACCTTTGATTAGGGAGCCCGATTTCTGCGGGAATCACGGCCTCGGTGACGTATGTAAGACTGAACGGTGTTTCTCCGTTACTCGTCTTGTGTAAAGTTCGGTGAGCCCATAATACGTTTGGCAATTTGTCTGCCCATCCCTTGCCTTCGTAACCAAGTCTTCTTTTTATCCCATCGACGATCCGTCGGTTTATCTGCTCAACTTGCCCGTTCCCCTGGGGATGAGCAACCGAGGAGAAGACTTGGTTAATCTTCAAACTCACTATGTAGAGCGGAAGACCAAAGCGACACACGATCTGCTCCCAAAAGAATCTTGTTACATTATAACCAGAGATAACTGTGAATGGTCGAGCTTCCACCCACTTGGTGAAATAATCCACCGCCACTAACAGATATTGAGCGCTTCGACTCGATCGCGGGAAAGGTCCGACTATATCAACACCCCATTTCTGAAAGGGCCATGCGGCAGTTACTGGAATCATTTCGTTCTTTGCTTGGATGCTTATTGGTGCGTGCTTCTGGCATTCATCACATGGCTGGAGCTCTTTAACTACACTCTCATGCATCCCGGGCCAATAATATCCGGCATTTTTAACCTTAGTTACGGTCATTTTTGGCCCGGCATGGATTCCGCAAATACCGTAATGTATTTCTCTAATGATATAGCTAGCCTGCTCTGGGTCAAGGCATTTTAGCAGAGGCCCGAGTAAAGTCTTTCGATACAAACCCCCTTCTTGCATCTGGTATTGAAGTGAGTTAATCTGGATTTTTCTGGCCTCCGCTTTATCAATCGGCAAGACATCGTGCACTAAATAGTTGATTATTGGTGTTATCCATGTCTGCGGCGGAACTTCTACTTGCATGACCTGTGGAACGGCGATTGAAGGTGCGGCTAACACTTCGACTCGTACCTCCTTGGCAAGGTAGCTGAAAGATACGGACGCTAGCTTGCTTAAAGCATCAGCCTTTTTGTTCTTGCTGCGGGGAATGTGCTCGATCTTGCATGAGTCGAATGATGCCATTTCCTGTTTAACTTGCTCTAAGTACTCGATCATGTTGGCTTCCCTTGCCTCGTACTCTCCGTTTACTTGGTTTGCTACAAGTAATGAATCAACATGAGCTATGACATTTTTTGCTCCGACTTTGGTTGCTAAACGTAAGCCAGCCAATAATGCCTCATATTCGGCTTCGTTATTGGAGCTCTTGAATTCTAAACGGAGTGCATATGTCATATCTATGCCATCTGGATCGGTGAGTATCAAACCTGCTCCTGCACCTTCTGCGCTCGAAGCCCCATCTGTATACAATGACCACGGTTTGTTTGGAGTTTGCTCTGCTCCTTCCGTTTCTTTATCCTCCAGCATTTCAACTAGAAAGTCATCTATCACCTGTCCTTTCAGTGGTCCTTTGGTTTTGAAGGTGATGTTGAAAGCACCCAGCTCGATCGCCCATTTTGTCATGCGACCTGACACTTCGGGTCGCCGGAGAACGTGCTGGATTCTTTGATCAGTTCGGACCTCAATTGGATGGGCATGAAAATAACGGCGAAGCCTTCTTGAAGCATGGACCAATGCCAGAGCTAGCTTTTCCAAATTTGGATATCTTGTTTCATAATCTTTCAACGTTCGACTTACGTAGTAGATGGGGATCTGTGCTCCGACTCGGTGGGCGACTAACACCGCTCTGATGGCACCGCGTGATGCGGCCAAGTAAACCGTTAATACCTCGTCTTCTTCCAGTACGGTGAGGGTTGATAATGTGCCCAGATAGACTTTAAGTTCTTCAAAGGCTCGCGCCGCTTCTTCGGTCCATTTAAATTCCGATTTGAAACCTTTTCTAAGTACGTCCATGAATGGGAGAGATCTGTCCGCTGCTTTCGACAAGAAACGGTGGAGAGCGGCCAATCGCCCATTTAAGGACTGGATTTCTTTAACCGATGTTGGAGGCTTCATGGTAAGAACAACATCAATCTTGTCAGGGTTGGCTCGTAAACCCCTTGATCCGACCATGACTCCCAAGAACTTTCCCTCCTCTACCCCGAACGTGCACTTTTTAGGGTTTAACTTCATATTGATGCTTCGTAGTCGGGTGAATGTTTCGAGTATGTCTTTCAACATGGCCGCTTCGTCATGACTCTTAATCACGATATCATCAACATATACTTCTAAATTTCACTCGATCTGGTCTTTGAAAGCTTTGTTCATCAAACGCTGGTACGTAGCACCGGCGTTTTTAAGGCCGAAAGGCATCTTGGTAAAGCAGTAGACTCCTTCATTAGTAACAAAGTCTGTCTTGTCCTCATCTTCGACTGCCATTTGTATCTGATGGTACCCCTTGTAAGCTTCTAAAAAGCATTTTAGCCTGAACGTGGCGACGGAGTCAATTTTTTCATCGATCTCCGGTAATGGAAAACAATCTTTCAGGCACGCGTCATTTAGATCGGTGAAATCGATACACATTCTCCACGAGTTTTCCTTTTTTCGTACCATGACTGGGTTCGACACCCAGGTTTGATACCGGACCTATCGGATGATCCCGGCATCTAGGAGACTCTTCACGTCTTTAGCAATTGCCTTGGCTCGATCAGGTGCCATGTGCCTTTTCCTTTGCCTTTGTGCTATTGGTTTGATTGATTCCTTTACGTTCAGGTGGTGCTGTGCCATAGACCGAGGCACTCCTTGCATATCAGAATGCTTCCATGCAAAAACATCAATTGAATTACTCAACAATTCCCATAGGAGCTTCTTTGTTCGTTTTGGGAGCTGAGCACCGATAGCCACTTGCAGTTCCGGGAATTCTGGATTAATCGCCCAAAGTTCTGTGGGTACTTCAGATTTTTTTGAGTTGGTTTCAGCTGCGTGCCTTACTTCTTCGACGAGTGAATTCGATTCCGAAAGGATAGTGGCGACCCCTGCTTCAGTGGGGAATTTTATGGCACCGTGTATTGTTGAACTAATCGCTCCAAGAGCGCGTAACCCGGGTCGTCCGAGTATTACGTTATGCGAAGAATGAGTACCAACAACCAGGAAGGTTAACTGAACAGTTCTGCTTCGGTCATTATCTTTAAACGTGGTCGGAAGGGTAATTTGCCCTATCGGACGAACCACCTCTCCCGAGAAACTTATTAGCGGGGTAGACACCTCTATTAATCTCTTTCTTGTTTAGGGGGTTCAGCTGCCGGAAACATTGTAAATACATTATCTCGAAGGCGCTTCCCCCGTCCACGTATATCCGCCGGACCAAGTGTCCTGCGATCACGGCCGATATCGTGATCGGATCGTCTCGAGCATCTTCTGGATCGATCGGAGGAAAATAAGTAGGCTGGTGCATCCAAGCCGCCATGTGCTGATTCGACCGTTTTACCCCTTGATTCGGTAGACCGAATTATATTGATTCCAACCTCGGTGTTTGGGTTGTCAAGTGCGGTTGCTGATTTTTTGCCATCTTTTACCTCCTTTACGAGATGGGAGAGCTTTCCGGATCATACAACTTTCTCAATTTCTTGTTTTAGGGCCCAACATTCGTCGGTCGTATGCCCCTTGTCTCGGTGATACTCACAATACTTTTTAGAATGTTTATCCTATGTAGACCGCTGCTTTGATGGTGTAGGGAACCGGGTGGTTTCCGTACTAAGGATCTCGCTCGGCGATTTGGTTAATTCGGAGAACGTATTGAAACGTACGTTTCCGGTTCGGAAGTTGCTTCGATCAGACTTCTGGTACGGCCCACGATTTCTATTCCAACTGCTGTTTCTATCCTTTGGTGGTGATGCGTTCCGTCTCCATGATGTGGCCCGGGCCTTTGCGTTCTTTGCTGTGGTTTCGTTTGGTTGCCCGCAAGCACTCTTTCCTCGGACAAAGGCTCGGGCTCGTTCCACAAGCAGCTCCATGGTTTTTGGGAGATCTTCATGGAGCTTCTCTACGAGTTGATTGTTTCGGACTTCGTGACAGAAACCGGAAACACGGAGCTGATCCACCGCTCCACTTATCTGCATGCTCTCTCGGTTGAAACGATCAATAAAATCTTCCACGGATTCTCCGCCGCGGCGTTTTATGTGGTGAACTTCAGTAATGTCTTTCTTGCAGCATCGCTGCTGACAGAAATTTTGCAAAAACATCTGCCGGAAGTCTTCAAAATGATCGATCGACCCTTCTGGTAAACCATCGAACCATACCCTTGCTGACCTGGTGAGAGTCTGAGCAAACATGTGACACCATGCTGGCATGGGCCATTGTTCGACCTTAGCTGCTCCGGCAAAAGCGAACATATGATCGTCCGGTTCGAACGTACCGTCGTAGAATTTTAACGTAGGGGGCATTTTCAGCTTTGCCGGGAGTGGTGCGTTAACGATCCTTAACGTGAACTTCGATTGAGAAGTCATCGATGTAGGATGGTACGACATGATTAACTCTTGATCTTGAGGGTTTAGACCCATATATCCCTGGCGAAATAGGTCATAAGGACCGTTACTTATTGGAGCATTCATAAGAGCAGAAACTTGCGAAACATATGTTATAGGAGTTGAGACCATAGGACTTACCATAGATCCGGAGGCGAAGGTTCCTGCGGAGATGGGATTAGCCCTTAGATAAGCGCTGCTGAACAGATTTGTACGGAGACTCTGTAACATCTCCTCCCGTTGCTGCTGCTGCTGGAGTTGTCGTAACAAATCGACGTTCCTTAGAAGGAAGGCACTGTCAAAATTGGGCAATGGTGTGGAGATTGGAGCAGTAACTGAGACCGTAGTAACAGAGCTCGTAATGACAGAATTTGCAGGCGGGGGCATTGTTGTCGCTTCTGCTGAGATCGTCGGGGCGACAACTGTCATGGAAACGGCTGTTACAGGTGCAACTCTTCCCTCCCAGATGTCGTTGTAAGACGGGAAGGTACTTGTGGAGCCAGCTGTTGTGGATTCCATAATTTTGGATGAACAAAATTGACAAAGTGAATTGCGTGAATTCGAGGGGATGGCGCCACTGAAGACTCAAAACCAGTTGGTCCGGCCTGGTTTGAGCGGAACTTCAGATGACCTGGCTAAAACCTGCAAGATCACAAGGAAGAAACACACCGTTAGCCTCGTCACAGGGGGGGGGGGCTCTCTGTGACCAAGCTCGGGCGTGAGAATAAGTATTTGTGAGGAGAGAATAGGTCAAGAAGAGAGAGATGAGAGTTTAGAGAGAGAAAATAGCGATTACCCTTGGTGAGGAGTTTTGGCGGGGTATTTATACTTTTGGGGGATGCTGACGTGGCGAGTTAGTTAGGGTCGGACCAGTCGCTGTCATGGCAGTTAAAGCCGTGGGTCCCAGTTAGTTACGACAGATCAATATGTCTAATTGTTCCGTCTATGGCACTAGATACGATCCGATCCTTTAAGCTTTTGGTTCGGTTCTATGTTTGCTAGGCATTCGGTCCGACCAAGGACGTATCCTCATGAACGATCACCTTATATCCTTGTCGTCCAAGGAATGATCCTTATATTATTTGGAACCTTATAACATTTTCTCTATATCAAGAAAAATAATCTTTTAAAGGTTTTAACCTTTGTTGTTGTTCTTAGTAGGTTGTTTTTAGTAAAGAAACAGGTTTAAACCCTTAGAGTTGCACACACAAGTGACACAACATGATTTAAATTATAGATATTGTCAAATCAATATAACCTTTTTAGAACCTTCTTTTTTGTGTTATTAGAAGGAAAGGTGTTTTCACTCATACACACAATTCATCAATTGCAATAAAAACTAGGACCGACAACTTAGCCTTCTGATAATTCTCTAATAAGATCCTACGGGCAAGAACTTCACTTCCTCAAAGGCACCCAAATGTTCTCTCCCACAACATCTAGTTTTTTAAAAAAAGTTTTTGCTTTTAACGAAACTGTAAAATAGGTCCACGCTCAGACCAGAACCAATCAACTTTTTTTTTTTTGAAAAGTATACTTCATAAACGGGAACACCGACCCAAAACGGGCCGACCCAAACAACACAAAACAATTACATATTTACAGCTTTGAACCAGTTATCCCATGACATATCCTTATGTTTAAATCTAGCTTTGAACCAAAGGAAGCCTAACACCTTAATGTCGGCAAAAATTTTATCTATCTTGATTGGAGTTGAGTCGAAAACCAGGGCGTTCCTAGTCTTCCAAATGCACCAGCAACTGATAAGAACCAACCCATGAACCAGGTCTCGTCTATTATCCGAAATACCATTCCCCTTATGGAGATCGAGGAGGTCACGGAAGGAGAAGGCAAAGATGGCAGGGATGTTGCACCATTGAGAGATCAGTTGCCAAATGGACAAAGCCACCCAGCAGCTCGTGAAAAGGTGGTCAGCAGTTTCGATACCGAAGTTGCATAGAGGGCACAGGTCAGTATCAATACCAATATTCCGAGCGATAAGAGCAGACCTCGATGGAGACCAGAACCAATCAACTTGGCAGACAAATCGGTGGACACGACAACCTTACTTTAACCGGGCTTCTCTAGTGCATATTCGTAGAGAATGTTAGTTTTAAAAGGTTAACTGTTTCGGTGGTAACCCATAGTTGAGCCGGTGAAAGTCTGTCACGAAATATAGTACTGTATGACAAGTCTTTTTAATCACTTATGAAACAACTTCATACACCTCTTATTTGTAGTGTATTTTTTTAAAACACATATTATGTAATGCAATGATTAAACATGAAATTTTGAAGTAGTGATATGTTGTCCTTCACATGTATACAAATAATTTAATACTGCTTTATGAACGACTCTTTTACAAGTTCGTATTTTTTTATATAACAAGTGACGCATATGGATAAGTAAATCTAAATCACTTTATCGTTAACACAAGTCGTGTTACAAAAAATTATAACAAATTAGTAAGATGGTCAGTGGCAAAGCTTGAGATTTCCGACTGGGGAGTCGAAAACGTATATACCCAAAATTTTCTATAAAACGGGCCGGGGGGTCGAAAACGTATATACCCAAAAAAATTTATACGAAAACTACATATTCTCCACTACTGAGCGAAAAGTTCGGGGAGTCGGTCGCCCCCTCCCGCCCCCACTATGCTTCGCCAATGAAGATGGTTAAATGGATGTGTTTATAGGTTTTCGGGCCAAACTCAAGACGAATCTGAACACAATATGAAAGCGAAATTTTGTTAGACAAATGAACTAGAGCACGACATGAGTTTTCTCAGGTTGACATGAACACGACCTATTTAACTTTAAATTTTATTTATTTTTGTTTTGCATATTTTTTTTAGAAAGGATAGAATGTGTTCTTTTAACAACTTTTTTACACATAAATACCATCTAATCTTGTATTTACGAGGATTTAAACTCACACCACTCTTGTAAGATACATATACCATTCCATTAGATTGTATATTATTGTTTTGCATAATAATACCGGAACATAATAACTTTACAAGCAAAATTACAAATTTTTATAAAATAATCACGTTTTAGTTTTAGCATGAATGCACCACTAGCTTAAGTTATATTTTTTTTTATTTTTTTTAACACAAGACAAGACACATTTAAAAGAAGTATATAGAAACAAACTGGTTAAACTATTTAACCCAATAATCCATTAGATCCATCTAAAAATGAACCGATTAAATAAACGTATTTGTAGGTGGGTTGGTTACGATACAAACCATATTTATCCTATAAACCGTAAGAATAGATCATAGCACTTAAAAAAAGTTAAATTAACACATATTAAAACAACACATACATAAAAGTAGCACCTTTGAATTATATTAACACATGAAAATTAACCAAGATAATTAATTTTAGCACATATGTGAATGATATCAACACTTTTCTTTATTAGCACATTGAAAACAAAAAGAATATTCAAATAAAAAATTAATTGCTTGTTAGCATAATTATAGGGAATTTAATATAATTAATATTATGTAGGTTATTATTTTACCATTTCTCTATAACTGGTTCAATGCCACATGACACTTTTTAAATGGTTCTTACAGTATACGAAATGTGGTTTGTATTTGATCATACTCCAGTTTAACTAAAAACTAACCCAAACACATTAAAATAAAAATATTATAAATAAGTAACATATTTGTGTTTATATTTGTTGTACCCTTGGCTTTGAGAGTTTTACAAAGAAAAATTGGATTTTTCCTTTCTAACTCTAAAGTTTCAATCTTTTGCAATATAAGTCTAAAGTTTCAATCTTTTGCAATATAAGTCTAAAGTTTCAATCTTTGGTAATTTAACCCCTTTGATTAATTTAATTTTTCACTTTAATTCAAAAGTTTCCATCTTTTGCATTTTAACCCTTTGATTTTTTTTTTTACTTTTAACTCAAAGCTTTTTATCTTTTACAATTTAACCCCAACATTTTGTTATTTTCAACTTTGGTCCCTTATACTTTTCATCTTTCACAAGTTTTCCGTTCAACGTTTCATTGTAAACTTTCCGAGTTAACACGTCACAACATGCGTGCTGGGTTCAACGTTTTCTTTATCTATTTTTTCTCGTTTGACAAGTCCGTCGTTGCGTGTCTATTTTTCCCCGTTTGATAGGTCGGTCACAATGCACGGGTTAAAGACTGACTTAGTTTTTCTTTACACACATGTTCGCGGTCATGTAAGAAACATTTGCTTTTCATCTAATATGATATATAACTGACGAATCTCCTGCCTGATTGTGACGGGTATATATTTATTAATTTATTTACCTTTTTTAGAACAAATTCTTACATTAAAAACTGCTCCCGGCTGCGGCATTTGGGGGGGGGGGGACGTCCCAATGATGGATCGTTTCCTACCAAGGCATGGTTCGATCCAGAGGGCAACCCGGTTTTACCCAGTTGTTACCCCAGCGAGGTTCTCGTGTGGGGGCAATATGGTTTCCGGGCGAAGGTCAGTCTGCGCGGCGGCCAGGGCCCGATAGAACATCGCGTCCGAGAGGCGGGGCTGACGGGGGATTGTCTTCGACAAGAACCCGGTGACCTAGATCCTGTACATAGAAAGTCACCCTTAAAAAAAAAAGTCCTCCACTATCAATCATTTTTTCCTTAAAAACATTTATTTACATCAGTTTTCATAAATAAAGTTAATGAACAAAAGTATTCAAAAAATCAGAAACCCTTCCTTCATATTTAAATTTGTTAGCCCAAATTACATCCCAACAAAAAAAAAAAAAAAATCAAATTAAAAAACAAAAATTCACAAACGCGTTTATTGAATGAACTCCCACTGTTCCACCTCTCTCCATGTTCTCTCTTTCCTCTCTTCCCAAACACCAATTCTAGGGTTAGGGTTTTGAATTTCTTGAAACCCCCAATTTCACACTTCAGATCTTCCAATTCACCCCTTTTTTTTCCACCAAGATTCAACCTTTATCAAAACCCAGATCATGAATCCACTTCATAACCCCTTAAACCTCTTAATTCTCATCTCAATCATCCTCACTTCATCTTTCTCCCACTTCATTTCCGGCGAAGATTCCGACAAATCAGCCCTTCTGGAGTTCAAATCCGCCGTTTCGGACCCTGCCGGAGTGTTATCGGGTTGGAATTCAAGTGGGTCGGATCACTGTTCGTGGATCGGAGTCACATGTGGGTCGGGTTCAAGAGTTGTGGCGGTTAATATCACTGGTGGAGGTAATTCTGGTGGTTTTACTTGTTTAATGTATGATCAGTTTATGTTGTATGGGTTTGGGGTTAGGAAAGATTGTGTGGATCGGAATGTTAAGTTAGTCGGTCAGTTGTCGGGTGCCATCGGTCGGCTTTCAGAGCTTCGGGTTTTATCGCTTCCGTTTAATGATTTGAGTGGTGAGATTCCTGTGGAAATTTGGGGGTTGGAGAAGCTAGAGGTCATTGATCTTGAAGGGAATTTGATTAGCGGGAAGTTAGCGGGTCGGTTCGTTGGGTTGAGAAGCCTTCGGGTTTTTAACTTAGGGTTTAACCTGATATCCGGGGAGATACCGGAGTCTTTTAAGGAAATGAAGAGTTTGCAGGTGTTGAATCTTGCGGGGAATCGGGTTAATGGGTCAGTTCCCACGTTTGTTAACGGGTTTGGAGATTTGAGAGGGTTGTATTTGTCGTTTAATTTGTTATCCGGAGCTATCCCGAGTGAGATTGGGGATAATTGTGGTAATCTCGAGCATTTGGAGCTTGCGGGTAATCTTTTGCTTGGAGGGATCCCAACTAGTTTAGGGAACTGTACGAAGTTACAATCGCTTTTGTTGTATTCTAATTTGCTTCAAGAAGAAATCCCGGTTGAGCTTGGTAGGCTTGAATCGCTACGTGTTTTGGATCTGTCGAGAAATAGTCTCAGTGGTGCAATACCGCGTGAACTTGGGAACTGTTTGAATTTGTCGATCCTCGTGTTCTCCAACTTATTGAATCCGATTCCTGGATTTTTTAACACCGGCGACAATCTAACACAGTTGGGCCCTGAAGATGAGTTTAATTACTTTGAAGGTACGGTTCCTTCTGAAATTACTACTCTCTCGAACCTACAGTTGTTATGGGCACCGAGAACGATCTTAGAGGGCCCGTTTCCCGACAATTGGGGAGCTTGTGGTAGCTTGGAAATGGTGAATTTGGCTCAGAATCTTTTCGCTGGTGAAATATCTAAAGGGTTGGATATATGCAAGAAGTTGCATTTTCTTGATTTGAGTTCGAATAAGTTGACCGGTGAGATCAGTGATAAACTTGGCGTTCCTTGTATGACGGTTTTCGATGTTAGTGGTAATCATCTTTCGGGCCGGATTCCATCTTTTCGTTACACCACATGTGCACCATTTAATCCGTCTAATGCATACCTTCGATATTTTGCATCTAATGACATACGTACCCCTTCGTTAGTTCCAAACGATGTCGGAGATCTTTCAATAACCCATAATTTTAGGGGCAACAATTTCACGGGACAGTTAGCTTCTGTGCCGATTGCAAGAACGGGGGAGAAGACCGTTTACGCTTTTCTTGCGGGAGAAAACGAGCTTACCGGTGCCTTTCCCGGAACATTATTTGAAAATTGTGTGAAATTGAAAGCGATGGTTGTTAATGTGAGTTCAAACGCGATATCGGGTCAACTCCCGTCAAACATTGGTCAACTTTGCAGAACTTTGTCTTTCTTGGATGTGTCGGGGAATCGTATATCTGGAACGATTCCTTCTAGTTTCGGCGAGTTGAGTTCTCTTGTGGTGGTTAATTTAAGTTGGAATATGTTAACCGGAGAGATACCCGTTAGTTTCAACAAGATTAAAGATCTCAAGAGTCTTTCAATATCCGGTAACCATCTCACGGGTCGAATTCCTACGGGTTTGGGAAAGCTCGGGTCGTTAGAAGTTTTAGAACTTTTCTCAAACTCTTTGACCGGTGAGATTCCAGGAGATCTCGTGTATTTGAAGAATTTATCTGTCCTTTTGCTCAATAATAACAAGCTTTCCGGACCGATTCCTTCTGGTTTAGCGAACATAAAAACAATCATGAGATTCAACGTCTCGTTTAATAACTTGTCGGGCCCGTTGCCACAAAACGATAATTTAATGGAATGTAGCAGTGTTCTCGGAAACCCGAATTTACAATTGTGTAAGGTATCTCCACCAAATTCGTCTCCGGATCAGCCCGTTGGTAATGATTCCACAAACATCTCGAGTCCATCGGTGTCTCAATCGAAAGGTGGGCGTGGGTTAAGTTCAATCGCAATCGCTTCCATTATATGTGCTTCTGCTATATTCACGGTTATGCTAGCTCTCATGGTTCTGTTCTTGTGCACCAAATGGCGGCCTAAATCGGGTTCTCGTGCCTGCGGGCCTGTTCGTAAGGAAGTAACGGTTTTCACTGACATTGGAGTCCCATTAACTTTCGAGAACGTTGTTCGATCCACCGGTAGCTTCAATGCTAGCAACTGTATTGGAAATGGAGGATTTGGCGCCACTTACAAAGCCGAGATCTCACCGGGGTTCTTGGTAGCAATAAAACGGTTATCCGTTGGACGGTTTCAGGGCGTACAACAGTTTGATGCGGAAATCAAGACCTTGGGCCGCCTTCGCCACCAGAACCTTGTGACGTTAATCGGGTATCACGCCAGTGAAACTGAGATGTTTTTGATCTACAATTATCTACCTGGTGGAAACCTCGAAAGATTCATTCAAGAAAGGTCAATCCGGGCCATCGATTGGAGAATCCTTCACAAAATCGCTCTCGATATCGCGCGTGCCCTCGCATACCTCCACGACCAATGCGTCCCTCGTGTCCTCCACCGTGATGTGAAACCAAGTAACATACTGCTAGACGACGATCTCAACGCTTACTTGTCGGATTTCGGTTTGGCGAGGCTTTTGGGTACCTCCGAGACTCACGCGACTACTGGGGTCGCAGGAACTTTTGGGTACGTGGCACCAGAATACGCGATGACGTGTCGGGTTTCAGATAAAGCCGATGTTTACAGTTACGGGGTGGTATTGTTGGAGCTCATTTCCGATAAGAAAGCACTGGACCCGTCTTTCTCATCTTACGGAAACGGGTTCAATATTGTGGCGTGGGCTTGTATGCTGCTGAGACAGGGTCGGGCGAAGGAGTTCTTTACGGAGGGGCTATGGGACGCAGGCCCGCATGACGATTTGGTTGAGGTGTTGCATCTAGCGGTGGTGTGCACAGTGGATTCGTTGTCGACAAGACCGACGATGAAACAAGTTGTACGGAGGTTGAAACAACTGCAACCTCCATCGTGTTAGGAGGTTTTTGAAGTTTTTTTTTTTTAAGATTGTAAATTGTAGCATAGTTTTTGTTGGTAGAATGATTTTATGCAGGTGATGAGTCTATTGTTTGTTCAATAAAAGCAAAAAGTAGCGATTTTTCCTGGTTTTGTACATTGAAACACCAAGAATAACTTTCTGACTTAGCTGTAATTTATGTTTTGAAATTTGTTATTAATCAAATTTAAATATTAACAATTGAGTATTTTGGAAAATATAAACAAACAATATTTCATCTGATTTCAATCATATACATGGGTATGGATATGATGATATTATGTATATAACATTTATGGTATACATTGCCGTAGTATTACAATGGGAGAAGCAAGGACAGCACTCAAGAAGATGGGAAGGGCTAAGGCAGTTGGTCCTGACAACATACCGATAGAGGTGTGGAAGTGTTTGGGAGAGGATGGAGTTCGATGGCTAGCTAGTTTGTTTAATCTTATCTTCAAAACGGGAAAAATCCCGGAACAATGGAGGAGTAGTGATGTAGTGCCCTTGTATAAGAATAAAGGAGATGCCCATTGTTGTGGGAACTACAGAGGGATTAAGCTACTAAGCCACACTATGAAACTTTGGGAGCTGGTAATTGAGACTAGGATTAGAAGAGAAACTCAGGTTACGGTAAACCAGTTTGGTTTCATGCCAGGGCGCTCAACAACGGAAGCGATTCATATTCTACGAAGATTAATGGAAAAGTACAGGGAGAAAAAAACGAGATCTACATATGGTTTTCATTGATCTTGAAAAGGCTTATGACAGTGTGCCACGTAGACTGATTTGGGAAAGCTTGGAGGGTAGGGGAGTTCCGGGGAAGTATGTAGACTTAATTAGGGATATGTATGATAGGACTGTGACTAGGGTTCGTGCGCCTGTAGGAGATACAGAGTCCTTCCCCGTGGAAGTAGGACTCCACCAGGGGTCCGCGTTGAGCCCGTTGCTTTTTGCGGTTATCTTGGATGAGTTGTCCAAGTCTATTCAAGAGACAGTTCCGTGGTGCATGCTTTTTGCGGACGATATAGTGCTACTTGCTGAAACTAGACAAACCCTAAATGCGAGGCTAGAGGAATGGAGAATAGCGTTAGAAGGCAATGGTTTAAGGATTAGTAGGTCTAAGACTGAATACCTTTATTGTAATTTCAGCGATGCAGGTGACAACGAGGACATTCAGGTTATCATTGAAGGTCAAGTGGTCCCACAAACGACTAAGTTCAAGTACTTAGGATCGTTTGTGCAAAGGAACGGGGAGATAGATAGTGATGTATCTCACCGCATCCAGGTTGGCTGGTGTAAGTGGAGAGCAGCCACTGTGATATTGTGCGACAGGAGGTTCCCGACAAAATTGAAGGGGAAATTCTATAGGATAGCAGTTCGACCGGCTATGTTATACGGGACAGAGTGTTGGGCCATCAAGAAAACTCAAGCACGCAAGATGGAGGTAGCGGATATGAGAATGTTGAGGTGGATGTGTGGCCACACGAGGTTAGACCGAATAAGAAGTGAGGTTTATAGGGATTGGTTAGGAGTAGCTAGTATATCAGACAAGTTAAAAGAGGGGAGATTGAGATGGTTTGGGCATGTGAAGAGGAGGCAGTTAACAGAACCAGTTAGAGCAGTGGAAACCATAACAGTGGAAGGAAGAAGGGGTAGAGGCAGGCCCAAGTTGACTTGGGATGAAAGACTTAGGAAAGATTTGGTAGAGTTGCACATCTTTGAGGACATGGTTCAGGATAGGAGTTCGTGGAGACGTATGATTAAGGTTAAGGACTTGTAGGTGAGGGTATAGACGTGCCCTAGCTTTGCTTTGGGAAGGGGGGTTACTTTTCTTTTACACTTTAGGTAGGTTAACATATGATGATTTTCTTGTATCTATGCCTATGTGTGCATGCTAATGATCTATCTGACTACTGCTACGCTATTTACTTATCCATCTTTCATATATCTACCTGTTGGTCGTTTTGGAGCCGGGGGTCTCTCAGGAAGCAGCCTCTCTATTCGTAGGATAGAGGAAATGTTTGCCTACATCCCACCTCCCCCAGACCCTACGAATAGTTCTGCTATTTGTGGGATATACTGGGTATGGTTGTTGTTGTTGTTGTATTGTTGTAACGATGGCCGAATGACGGTTCATCTCCATTGTCGTCGTATGCGACTCCAATCTGAGGTTTGCGTGCGCAGCGGCTAACACAACCACAAAAATAGATAAGTGGCAAGCGGTTCTGATATGCGGATGTGTTGGTCAAATTGAAGAAGCCATTGATGCCATAGATTAATCCAAGACAAAACGGCTTTGGTCGCGTAACGGGTCAAAAAGACGGATTTTTATACATGTATTAATTGTGCCGGAGGTGTTCACTTTGAATACGTAACACATTTATGTGCCTGCCACAACGCGCGAGTAATCACTAATCATACTAGTTCATTAATATTTGGTGTATTATATATTAACGTGTTTAAATGTATGAGCAACTTCGTTATTCATAGGTTATTGTTAGGTATAACGTGAGACACACGAGAGTTGAATGTATTCATGACAAGATTTGTTTAGAGAAGAGGTTGACAACTTTGGGGCCCCCAATGATACTAGCTGTTGAAAACTCATGGCGATGCTCAAACTAAGTTGACTCGTTCAATAATTAGAGATCTATTCAAAGGATACCATTTTATGATCAATGAATACTAAACTTTATTTTATCTCTTCGTCTATTATATTTTAAAATGAATTTTATGTCTTCGTATTCCTCATCGACAATAATTAGAGATCTATTCAAAGGATACCATTTTATGATCAATGAATACTAAACTTTATTTTATCTCTTCGTCTATTAGTTTTTAAAATGAATTTTATGTCTTCGTATTCCTCATCGATAGTGACACTCAATATAACTTACGATACCAAAATATAACCCTATATCAACAAAATATATACTATAAGACCGTACGGTGTGGACGTGGAAGCCCATCCACGCCAGGAACACCACCCCGCGTATGGCGTGGAGGGCAGCGTTGTGGATGTGGCTTGAGGAATTCCACCGGCGTGGGGGCATATGTGTGGCCGTAGGGGTGTGCATGGGTCGGTTTGAGTCAGTTTTGACCAAAAACCATAACCATAACCGCGATGTCGGTTATTGGATAACCATAACCATAACCATAACCAATCGGTTATGGTGGTTATGGTTATTCGGTTTTGATGGTTATAGCGGGTCGGTTATGGGTGGTTAACCGTGAATTTAGCTTAGCTAAAAATAGCTTAGTTTTTTTTAACTTGGAATAAATTGTTATTGCATATTTGTATATATTATTAAAAAATACATATAATCTATAATATTAATACCAATTATTATCGAATATTCAAATTAGTGATATGATACATTCCATAAATTCAAATAAACATTCAACCAAAACCGCAAAATGATATGAAAAACCCATAAGTACTAAAAATCTTCAGTCAAAAACATCAAATATTAAAAATATGGTGAAAAGTCCTAAATCCAACAAAGATTTATTACATGTCGGTTCGGTTCGGTTATGGTGGGTATGGAAAAAAATGATAACCATAACCGACCCGCTACTTTCGGTTTTCAAAAAAAAAAAAAAAAAACCATTAACCGACCCACCGATTTTTTATTTGGTTCGGTTTTGTCGGTTAATTCGGTTATGGTTCGGTTAATTCGGTTTTTTAAACACCCATATGTGTGGGTGAGGTGGAGGCTCTTGATTGGTGGGTGTAGTTTAGGTTTATTTTGATTGGTAAATGTTATTTTTTTTTATTCTCTTCCATATCACTTTCCCATCCCGTATTTTTTTCTCCACGCCACCATGCTGACATGGTTGCCACATCTCGCTCCACGCCCTCCTTTCAAGCCTCTCCTTACCGTGTGGTCTAACGCTAAAAATAAAATAAGATACTAGCACTCGATATAACCTAACCTAAGACACCAAAAAATAACCATACATCTAATACTAACTTCGTTTTCAACAAAATATATACCATAACGTTAAAAGTAAAATAAAATTAAGGCAAATTGGATTTAAATACTCTGATTTGGCTGTTTTTGGCCAATAATACTTCCAACTGAGTTTTTTTCCCAACAGTGGTCCAACCTTTTTCATTTTATTTGTATAATGGTCCGCGATTAAAAATAACTTAATGGAGTTAAGTTTTTTATGAGTTACAAACCGATATTTTAGGGGCTTTTGATAAGAACAAAGATACGAGTCGATTGATATAAAGCTTACATCGAAACGGTGCTCCAAACGACGTGGTTTTTGTTAATTGGAGGTTTAAACACCCGAATTGAAGCACCTTTTTTTTCGTTTGGAGCATCATTTCGAGGTAAGTTTTACATCAATTGACTCGTATTCTCGTTCTGATCAAAAACTCTAAAACATTGGTTTGTAATTTGGAAAAACTACTTAACCCCATTATGTTTTTTAATGGCGGACCATTATACAAACAAAATAAAAAAGTGGGATCACTGTCGGGAATAAACTCAGTTGGGATTATTATTCCCCAATCTGAGGTTTGCGTGCGCAGCGGCTAACACACCCACGAAAACAGATATGGGGCGAGCGGTTCTGATATGCGGATATGTTGGTCAAATTGAAGAAGCCATTGATGCCATAGATCAATCTAAGACAAAACGGCTTTGGTCGCGTAACGGGTCAAAAAAGACGGATTTTTATACAGGTATTAATTGTGCCGGAGGTGTTCACTTTGAATACGTAACGCATTTATGTGCCTGTCACAACGCGCGAGTAATCACTAATCATACTAGTTCATTAATATATTAACGTGTTTAAATCTATGAGCAACTTCGTTATTCATAGGTTATTGTTAGGTATAACATGAGACACACACACGAGAGTTGAATGTATTCGTGACAAGATTAATTTAGAGAAGAGGTTGACAACTTTTGGGCCCCCAATGATACTAGCTGTTGAAAACTCATGGTGATGCTCAAACTAAGTTGACTCGTTCAATAATTAGAGATCTATTCAAAGGATACCATTTTATGATCAATGAATACTAAACTTTATTTTATCTCTTCGTGTATTAGTTTTAAAATGAATTTTATGTCCTCGTATTCCTAATCGATAGTGACACTCGATATAACTTACGATACCAAAATATAACCCTATATCAACAAAATACATACCATAAGACCGTACGGTGTGGGTGTGGAAGCCCATCCATGCCGGGAACACCACCCCGCGTATGGCGTGGAGGGCAGCGCTGTGGATGGGGCTTGAGGATTTCCACCGGCGTGGGGCATATGTGTGGGTGAGGTGGAGGCTCTTGATTGGTGGGTGTAGTTTAGGTTTATTTTGATTGGTAAATGTTTTTTTTTATTCTCTTCCATGCCACTTTCCCACCCCGTATTTTTTTCTCCACGCCACCATGCTGACGTGGTTGCCATATGTCGATCCACGCCTCCTTTCAAGCCCCTCCTCACCGTGTGGTCTAACGCTAAAAATAAAATAAGATACTGGCATTCGATATAACCTAACCTACGATACCAAAAAAATAACCATACATCTAATACTAACTTCGTTTTCAACAAAATATATACCATAACGTTAAAAGTAAAATAAAAGTAAGGCAAATTGGAGTTAAAAAATCTGATTTGGCTGTTTTTGGCCAATAATAATTCAAACTGAGTTTTTTTCCCGGCAGTGGTCCAACCTTTTTGTTTGTATAATGGTCCGCGGTTAAAAATAACTTAATGGAGTTAAGTTTTTTTTTTATGAGTTACAAACCGATGTTTTAGGGGCTTTTGATCAAACAAAGATACGAGTCGATTGATATAAAACTTACATCGAAACGGTGCTCCAAACGGCTTGGTTTTTGTTAATTGGAGGTTTAAACACCCGAATTGAAGCACCGTTTTCGTCGTTTGTAGCATCATTTCGAGGTAAGTTTTACATCAATTGACTGGTATCCACATTCTCATCAAAAGCCCTAAAACATCGGTTTGGTGAAGTGTAACACCCCGAAAATGGGTTTGGTAATTAACCCACGTTAAAACTAAAAGACGGGTAAAATACCGTTAGTAGTAAAAGTAACCCGGTGAATATTAGGATTTTAAATAAATAAACCTAATATTAAATAAAAGTAGAATAAAGGCTTTTGAGGAAATAAAGTTTATAGAAGGCCCGACTTAACGGGACTTAAAATAAACTTAGTCATAAATATTCCTGAACCCGCTAAGTTAACTAGGAATATTAAATCTAGTTAATAAGTGGGAATATTGTTAAAAATAAGTAGGTTGTGGCCTACTTAATAACGAACCAAACACGAGGGGTTAAAGTGGGATAACTAGAAAAGTTATTTAATTAAACAAAACACAAACACACACACAAGTGTGTGTTCTGGATCGACATCAGGGAGCTCCCCATGGAGCCAAACCCTAACAAGCACAAATCAATGAAATTGGAAGGGCAAATCGAACCCAAATCGAAATTCAAGCACATATTCGTGATCACCAAGTCAAGGGGATCCTAAGGTATGTCAAATTTCTAACATTCATGAAGTTGTAAAAAGTTGATAATCATCCTAATCGCGAATTAGGCATGGATTAGAGAAGATATGACTAGATTAATGATGTATACTTGCTTAGGAACGAAACCCTAAGTGAAAATCATACTTAACATGCTATTAATTGAAGGAGTTGATGAATTAACACACTTAGACAAGTGGGTTTTAATGTTATGATGATTTTGAATGATATAACTATGCTTAGAATCAACATGCATGAAAACAAATAGAAGGTGTTCGATTTAACCATGAATTTGGGTACTTGTTCATATATGGTTGAAGTGGGTTTTGTTAGATATGGTGAAATTATGAAGAACTTGAAGTAATATCACTTGTATGTGATTAACAAGTAAACTAGGAAGTGGGTTTTGATATAATAGTAAAGATGATGATAAGTTATGTTTAAAATCATCATATTTGATAATAGAAACAAGGCACTCAAACAAATTAAATGATTTGGGAACTTGTTCATACATGATTGAAATGAGTTTTGAATGTTATGATGAAATTGGTAGCCATGTTCATGTAACTAAGTGTATAAGATCATGTTAGCTACTAATTGATAGATAGAACTTGAATGTGCATTTATATGCTAAGGGGCGTTTGACTTTTAGTAGTCAAACCAACCCTTAGTAAGATCGAATGATAAATTGATAGAAAAACGCGTAAGATGGAATAGTTATGATTAACAATGACTAAATTACCCATCTTATGAAATATGATGATAGTTTGACGCGTAACAAGCTAGGTGAAGCTTGAGTGGAAAGCGGGTCGAACGAATCAAGAATGAAAAGGAAAGCGCAACTCGGATGAAAGGTAAGTGAAACTTACACACTTTGTAGAATACTTGTTTACTTTACAAGTAATAAATGCGATAACGATAATAATGAAAATATGGCTTCCGACGCGATTGGTACGAGTCGGAACATATAAAGATGATAAAAACAACGGTTTATGGTAAAAATGATAAATCGGTAAATCGGTCATGTAATGACTAAGAGATTATGAGTTTTGATAAGATTACCGCGTAGTGTAATCTAATATTGAGAAAAAGGGTAAAAATGGAAATTTAGTCAAGTGTCGACTAATGTAAATTGACAATAAAAGGGCACCCAAGGCGTAAGCCGAACGGGTCAAATTTGTAAGAAATGAGTTAAAGAGAAAAGGAGGGGTCAAGTGGTAACATCCGACATAGGCCGGATGTGTAAATTTGAAATTTGAAAACCTCGTTTTACTACATATGTAAATGTTTGGTCATATGAGCCAAACGGGTCAAATGGTGATGATAACACCATTTGACAATAATGACTAATCTTGGTTGTCAAGTCATATGTAAACAGGAACGAGTAGCAATTCTGGGATAATCGCGACGCTATAGAATATTGGTTAATAAATGCGAGGTATAACGGGTCTATACGTTGATCCAAGCCAGGTACGCACAAATAAGTTGTAGTAAGAAGTGCGATTTGGTCAAATATTAGTGGGAGTCCTTATTGTAAAAATGAAGGATTAAATGTGACCAAAACGCCCTTGTTAGCTAATTCGAACAAACAACCTTTACAACCTTTAAAGGTTGTTTGGAAACAAGTTTTATGATTAAGCAAATACTTAGAATAAGTATAGAAACTGAAAGATGTATTATAATAGTCAAATGGCACTTTTTGAGTTTTGCCGTAAAATAATGATTCGAGAGGTAAAATTTGGTTTATATAGATCGCCACATTAAGCCCACCATAAATACAGTTGTGGTGGGAGATTATAGTATAAGAAATGTGGTGATGAAGTGCTAGAAGAAATCGAAAGCGATTTGAGGCTCGAAAGCGCTCAAATACCCTTAACGGGTCAAGAATAGAAGTATTAGCGAAACGGGTTAAGAATGTGTAATAATCCGTGATTTGAATCTTATATAATAGGAAATAATCATAATAATACGTTTACAAAAGAAGCAAGGGCTACAAACAAGTTTGTTAGATGAAATCACGAACGGGTTAAAAGATGGTTAAAACGGTAATAAGCCGAAGAGTTAAACTCTGAAATTTTATTATGAAAGTTGTTGGATCTTAACTCCATTAGATGGAGAATTAAATTACGGACGCGTAGGAAAAAGAATCGGGTAAAACGGATCAATAACGAAGAAGTTATGGCCGTTTCCGTGAAATCAGGTCGTGCAGGATTTGCACAGCAACAGCAAACGAACTTCTGTCAAAAACAAGCACTCGCGTAGCGCGAGCACCCGTAGCGCTACGCGAGCCCCTAAACTCCGAAAATTATTGAATTTTATCAATTTTAACCCCTGTACTTGTTTGGACTTGATATTTGACTATCGAAACTAACTTTTAAGTTGGTTTTGATCCTAGGTGAATGTCAAGAGTGCACGGATGAAGATCAAGCAGCTACGAAGAACCGAACACACGAGATTAAAGCTTCCGCACAACATTACGTCATAACTTTTAAATGGCGAACTTATCTAAATTTTGTTTAAAACTTTTAAGTTGTAAAAGTTTTAATTTACTCGTATTTTTCTAAGGATACTTAATGATAAATTCATGTTTGTTTTCGTTAATTGCACGAAAACCCTTAGATTAATAACATGGGTGTTACAAGTTGGTAATCAGAGCCCAAGGTTAAAGGGTAAAGTGTTCGGTTCGAGGCTTGATCGCAAATCCGGTAAGTACAAGTACGTTAATAGTTTAGTATGCTAAAGTGTTGTAAACAACACATAGGGCTATCGTGTGGTACATGTTACCCCAATTAAAATGATGGATATGTTTGACGAAAATACGCGCGTTGACGCGTATAGTAGAAAAAGCCTTGTATTATAATACGGGCGATTATTGAAGTTGACATTACTAACTCTTGTAAATGTTTTAATTGAAGGACACTCGCGTCTGATGATGACGGGAGTGAACGAATTATGGATATGATGATGGAACGGTCCGAGGTATGACAGGAAGAGCATACTCATCAAGGACCTAAATCGCGTAACGGTCGCGAACAAGACTAATGACAAGAGAAGCCCGTTAGGGCAAGCATTACCAGGTGCACACTTTTAAATTTAATCGCACGAGTCGTTATATGCAACAAACACGTAAGTAATAACGGTTGCATACACATATGATAGAACTTGGAAAACCCGATTTCCAAGAGAAATTTAATAGGAAATGTGTTATTCACAATGATGAATAACAAGACTTGTTTCTATAGAAACTTGGACGAGAGTGATCATCCAAGTAAGTATTCTCAATATAAATCCTATTGAGAAAAGTAGTGATCACATCAATAAATGTGAATAAATGTTTATAAAAAGGGACATTTTACATGTTCAAGGATAAACGACTAAAACTAATAATTGTTAACTAACAATTAAATAAAGTTTTACCAAATGAAACCGTAAACATGGAAATAAATTGAGGAGTTACTTACATGGGACGTGATGTGGTAATTATAATAAGGTCACGCGTACCATGTGTTGATCGCTTACTCTGGCCAAGTAAGTAGTGAACACATGATAGCATGAGCTTCTTATAATGAGCGCAGTTATGTCCGATGTAGTAAGGTCAAGATGAATAAAAATTTAAAGGATCCTTAGGGTCAAGAAATCTTATGGGCATACTCGTATAAATGGTTTCCGCGGGAACCATAAAAACGATGTATGGCGCACATAGAAATAAAAGACCCAAGGAAATTCGTGACATAAGTCATTTTTGACGAAACAACCATGGTAGACAAAAAGGGCATTGTAAAACCAAAGTATAAATGACCCGCGGGGTCATAGAAACAAAGGTATTGCCCACATGGGAAAAACGATCAAAAACCATGGTAGACGAAAATGGCATTGTAAAACCAAAGTATAAATGACCCGCGGGGTCATAGAAACAAAGGTATTGCCCACGCGAGAAAGACAATCAAAGTCGTTGACTTTGGTCGTAGTAAAGAAATGATGATGATGATAATCATCATTCATAGTCTATAAGACTGTCAAGGATGGTCAAACAAGAATAAAGGTTTGGTTGAATAAAAGCGAAGGCTTCCGCTAAGACAACCAAACAAATCACAACGAAAACTTGATGTATACCGGAATGTTTGCACTAATAATGACTTCGGTAAAGTACCCGGGTGATGGGTAAGGATTTAAACACATGCGTAAACCGAGAAACGGGAACACGAATTTAAAGTCAAAAGACTCGGATTATGAGTTATGACTAAAAGACCATAAAAATTCGTAAACAGAAATTTTGATAATAATATTCAACAATTTTGAGGTTGAACTGGTTGATTAAAGTATAATGCTTAATGGCATAAGAAAACGCAAGCATGTAAAATGATTTAGACAAGTATTGGGAGGGAGTGTACTTACACTCGAACCCAGAAAACGCAAACATGTAAGATGATTTATACAAGCATTGGGAGGGAGTGTACTTACACCCGAACCCGGAAAATGCGAATATGTCCCTTAACGGGTCGTTTTGTAAAACGTCAAACGTAAGGACAAAGTCAGAAAATTTCGCCCGGAAATAAACAAATGAAGCCTTAGACTACGGTCAAGGTCAACTAAAGCTCATAAGTGAAAATATACGATTTTAAACATAGCAAGACATGCTTTGAAGCTATATATGAATATATATATACATTTGAATGAAGATACAAATAACAGATGATTTACGGGATCATCATAACCTACGGGATTAAACACAGTGTTAAGGTCTACGGGACCAGAATGACCCTTGGGTCACGAAAAGAAAAGGAAATAAACCTTAGTGTTTTCAGTAAAAAGGGGGTGAAGACCTAAGGAAATAGCCTACGAGGCTACGTGAAAGAACCTACGGGTTACTTAACCAAGCGAGAGAACCAGTTGAAAATCCCCGCATAAAACTAAGACTGTAAAAGAATAAATTACAGACTGTCAATGTCCTATTACGGATAATTGACGAAAGATAAAGAGAAGATCCTAAACTAAAACCTTGGTTTTAGTAAGAAATAACGTTTTTACGAATGAGAATCCTGATAGGAATTTAAATAATAAGTATGAAAGATACAAGTCTTGACGCTGATAGGCGCAAGACAATATATTCGAAAAGCGATATTTTTCGAAAATTAAAAGGTTGATATAAATTAAACATGATGTAACATGATCACGGTCAAGAGGTACAATGTGAAGTAGAATCACATTATAACCAAGCGAGCGGTAAAAAAAAAAAAAAAAAGAAACCGGACTAATAAGTCTAGTTAGTGAAACCGGTTAAGGTCAGTAATTCGAGTTAAGAAATTTGGTTGCTTGTAAGCGGTAAATTCGGTATAACTGAACCGAATAAATAAATTTGAAAATAAAAAGATTAGTTGCTAAAAGTGAAAGATTTCACTAAAGACCTTTAAAACGGGTCAAAGTAACGGGTTCATAAAGAAATCCGATAGTCTATGAAAGTATTGAATAACGCTAAGTTGATTAAACTAGTGGAAATAACGAGATTACGTTATTTCAAGTCGCATTATGTCATATAAGATACGCAGATGGTTAGTAACCAAAAGGATATTACCATACTTTTCTGGTAATACTAACAATCGGTTAAGATATGGGAAATGCTTAATTGATTATCGAGAGCAAATGCATGGAGTGGAACTCGATAAATTAAGTAAGAAAAAGGTTTCGGGGACGAAACCTCTTTAAGAGGGGTAGACTTGTAACACCCCGAAAATGGGTTTGGTAATTAACCCACGTTAAAACTAAAAGACGGGTAAAATACCGTTAGTAGTAAAAGTAACCCGGTGAATATTAGGATTTTAAATAAATAAACCTAATATTAAATAAAAGTAGAATAAAGGCTTTTGAGGAAATAAAGTTTATAGAAGGCCCGACTTAACGGGACTTAAAATAAACTTAGTCATAAATATTCCTGAACCCGCTAAGTTAACTAGGAATATTAAATCTAGTTAATAAGTGGGAATATTGTTAAAAATAAGTAGGTTGTGGCCTACTTAATAACGAACCAAACACGAGGGGTTAAAGTGGGATAACTAGAAAAGTTATTTAATTAAACAAAACACAAACACACACACAAGTGTGTGTTCTGGATCGACATCAGGGAGCTCCCCATGGAGCCAAACCCTAACAAGCACAAATCAATGAAATTGGAAGGGCAAATCGAACCCAAATCGAAATTCAAGCACATATTCGTGATCACCAAGTCAAGGGGATCCTAAGGTATGTCAAATTTCTAACATTCATGAAGTTGTAAAAAGTTGATAATCATCCTAATCGCGAATTAGGCATGGATTAGAGAAGATATGACTAGATTAATGATGTATACTTGCTTAGGAACGAAACCCTAAGTGAAAATCATACTTAACATGCTATTAATTGAAGGAGTTGATGAATTAACACACTTAGACAAGTGGGTTTTAATGTTATGATGATTTTGAATGATATAACTATGCTTAGAATCAACATGCATGAAAACAAATAGAAGGTGTTCGATTTAACCATGAATTTGGGTACTTGTTCATATATGGTTGAAGTGGGTTTTGTTAGATATGGTGAAATTATGAAGAACTTGAAGTAATATCACTTGTATGTGATTAACAAGTAAACTAGGAAGTGGGTTTTGATATAATAGTAAAGATGATGATAAGTTATGTTTAAAATCATCATATTTGATAATAGAAACAAGGCACTCAAACAAATTAAATGATTTGGGAACTTGTTCATACATGATTGAAATGAGTTTTGAATGTTATGATGAAATTGGTAGCCATGTTCATGTAACTAAGTGTATAAGATCATGTTAGCTACTAATTGATAGATAGAACTTGAATGTGCATTTATATGCTAAGGGGCGTTTGACTTTTAGTAGTCAAACCAACCCTTAGTAAGATCGAATGATAAATTGATAGAAAAACGCGTAAGATGGAATAGTTATGATTAACAATGACTAAATTACCCATCTTATGAAATATGATGATAGTTTGACGCGTAACAAGCTAGGTGAAGCTTGAGTGGAAAGCGGGTCGAACGAATCAAGAATGAAAAGGAAAGCGCAACTCGGATGAAAGGTAAGTGAAACTTACACACTTTGTAGAATACTTGTTTACTTTACAAGTAATAAATGCGATAGCGATAATAATGAAAATATGGCTTCCGACGCGATTGGTACGAGTCGGAACATATAAAGATGATAAAAACAACGGTTTATGGTAAAAATGATAAATCGGTAAATCGGTCATGTAATGACTAAGAGATTATGAGTTTTGATAAGATTACCGCGTAGTGTAATCTAATATTGAGAAAAAGGGTAAAAATGGAAATTTAGTCAAGTGTCGACTAATGTAAATTGACAATAAAAGGGCACCCATGGCGTAAGCCGAACGGGTCAAATTTGTAAGAAATGAGTTAAAGAGAAAAGGAGGGGTCAAGTGGTAACATCCGACATAGGCCGGATGTGTAAATTTGAAATTTGAAAACCTCGTTTTACTACATATGTAAATGTTTGGTCATATGAGCCAAACGGGTCAAATGGTGATGATAACACCATTTGACAATAATGACTAATCTTGGTTGTCAAGTCATATGTAAACAGGAACGAGTAGCAATTCTGGGATAATCGCGACGCTATAGAATATTGGTTAATAAATGCGAGGTATAACGGGTCTATACGTTGATCCAAGCCAGGTACGCACAAATAAGTTGTAGTAAGAAGTGCGATTTGGTCAAATATTAGTGGGAGTCCTTATTGTAAAAATGAAGGATTAAATGTGACCAAAACGCCCTTGTTAGCTAATTCGAACAAACAACCTTTACAACCTTTAAAGGTTGTTTGGAAACAAGTTTTATGATTAAGCAAATACTTAGAATAAGTATAGAAACTGAAAGATGTATTATAATAGTCAAATGGCACTTTTTGAGTTTTGCCGTAAAATAATGATTCGAGAGGTAAAATTTGGTTTATATAGATCGCCACATTAAGCCCACCATAAATACAGTTGTGGTGGGAGATTATAGTATAAGAAATGTGGTGATGAAGTGCTAGAAGAAATCGAAAGCGATTTGAGGCTCGAAAGCGCTCAAATACCCTTAACGGGTCAAGAATAGAAGTATTAGCGAAACGGGTTAAGAATGTGTAATAATCCGTGATTTGAATCTTATATAATAGGAAATAATCATAATAATACGTTTACAAAAGAAGCAAGGGCTACAAACAAGTTTGTTAGATGAAATCACGAACGGGTTAAAAGATGGTTAAAACGGTAATAAGCCGAAGAGTTAAACTCTGAAATTTTATTATGAAAGTTGTTGGATCTTAACTCCATTAGATGGAGAATTAAATTACGGACGCGTAGGAAAAAGAATCGGGTAAAACGGATCAATAACGAAGAAGTTATGGCCGTTTCCGTGAAATCAGGTCGTGCAGGATTTGCACAGCAACAGCAAACGAACTTCTGTCAAAAACAAGCACTCGCGTAGCGCGAGCACCCGTAGCGCTACGCGAGCCCCTAAACTCCGAAAATTCTTGAATTTTATCAATTTTAACCCCTGTACTTGTTTGGACTTGATATTTGACTATCGAAACTAACTTTTAAGTTGGTTTTGATCCTAGGTGAATGTCAAGAGTGCACGGATGAAGATCAAGCAGCTACGAAGAACCGAACACACGAGATTAAAGCTTCCGCACAACATTACGTCATAACTTTTAAATGGCGAACTTATCTAAATTTTGTTTAAAACTTTTAAGTTGTAAAAGTTTTAATTTACTCGTATTTTTCTAAGGATACTTAATGATAAATTCATGTTTGTTTTCGTTAATTGCACGAAAACCCTTAGATTAATAACATGGGTGTTACAAGTTGGTAATCAGAGCCCAAGGTTAAAGGGTAAAGTGTTCGGTTCGAGGCTTGATCGCAAATCCGGTAAGTACAAGTACGTTAATAGTTTAGTATGCTAAAGTGTTGTAAACAACACATAGGGCTATCGTGTGGTACATGTTACCCCAATTAAAATGATGGATATGTTTGACGAAAATACGCGCGTTGACGCGTATAGTAGAAAAAGCCTTGTATTATAATACGGGCGATTATTGAAGTTGACATTACTAACTCTTGTAAATGTTTTAATTGAAGGACACTCGCGTCTGATGATGACGGGAGTGAACGAATTATAGATATGATGATGGAACGGTCCGAGGTATGACAGGAAGAGCATACTCATCAAGGACCTAAATCGCGTAACGGTCGCGAACAAGACTAATGACAAGAGAAGCCCGTTAGGGCAAGCATTACCAGGTGCACACTTTTAAATTTAATCGCACGAGTCGTTATATGCAACAAACACGTAAGTAATAACGGTTGCATACACATATGATAGAACTTGGAAAACCCGATTTCCAAGAGAAATTTAATAGGAAATGTGTTATTCACAATGATGAATAACAAGACTTGTTTCTATAGAAACTTGGACGAGAGTGATCATCCAAGTAAGTATTCTCAATATAAATCCTATTGAGAAAAGTAGTGATCACATCAATAAATGTGAATAAATGTTTATAAAAAGGGACATTTTACATGTTCAAGGATAAACGACTAAAACTAATAATTGTTAACTAACAATTAAATAAAGTTTTACCAAATGAAACCGTAAACATGGAAATAAATTGAGGAGTTACTTACATGGGACGTGATGTGGTAATTATAATAAGGTCACGCGTACCATGTGTTGATCGCTTACTCTGGCCAAGTAAGTAGTGAACACATGATAGCATGAGCTTCTTATAATGAGCGCAGTTATGTCCGATGTAGTAAGGTCAAGATGAATAAAAATTTAAAGGATCCTTAGGGTCAAGAAATCTTATGGGCATACTCGTATAAATGGTTTCCGCGGGAACCATAAAAACGATGTATGGCGCACATAGAAATAAAAGACCCAAGGAAATTCGTGACATAAGTCATTTTTGACGAAACAACCATGGTAGACAAAAAGGGCATTGTAAAACCAAAGTATAAATGACCCGCGGGGTCATAGAAACAAAGGTATTGCCCACATGGGAAAAACGATCAAAAACCATGGTAGACGAAAATGGCATTGTAAAACCAAAGTATAAATGACCCGCGGGGTCATAGAAACAAAGGTATTGCCCACGCGAGAAAGACAATCAAAGTCGTTGACTTTGGTCGTAGTAAAGAAATGATGATGATGATAATCATCATTCATAGTCTATAAGACTGTCAAGGATGGTCAAACAAGAATAAAGGTTTGGTTGAATAAAAGCGAAGGCTTCCGCTAAGACAACCAAACAAATCACAACGAAAACTTGATGTATACCGGAATGTTTGCACTAATAATGACTTCGGTAAAGTACCCGGGTGATGGGTAAGGATTTAAACACATGCGTAAACCGAGAAACGGGAACACGAATTTAAAGTCAAAAGACTCGGATTATGAGTTATGACTAAAAGACCATAAAAATTCGTAAACAGAAATTTTGATAATAATATTCAACAATTTTGAGGTTGAACTGGTTGATTAAAGTATAATGCTTAATGGCATAAGAAAACGCAAGCATGTAAAATGATTTAGACAAGTATTGGGAGGGAGTGTACTTACACTCGAACCCAGAAAACGCAAACATGTAAGATGATTTATACAAGCATTGGGAGGGAGTGTACTTACACCCGAACCCGGAAAATGCGAATATGTCCCTTAACGGGTCGTTTTGTAAAACGTCAAACGTAAGGACAAAGTCAGAAAATTTCGCCCGGAAATAAACAAATGAAGCCTTAGACTACGGTCAAGGTCAACTAAAGCTCATAAGTGAAAATATACGATTTTAAACATAGCAAGACATGCTTTGAAGCTATATATGAATATATATATACATTTGAATGAAGATACAAATAACAGATGATTTACGGGATCATCATAACCTACGGGATTAAACACAGTGTTAAGGTCTACGGGACCAGAATGACCCTTGGGTCACGAAAAGAAAAGGAAATAAACCTTAGTGTTTTCAGTAAAAAGGGGGTGAAGACCTAAGGAAATAGCCTACGAGGCTACGTGAAAGAACCTACGGGTTACTTAACCAAGCGAGAGAACCAGTTGAAAATCCCCGCATAAAACTAAGACTGTAAAAGAATAAATTACAGACTGTCAATGTCCTATTACGGATAATTGACGAAAGATAAAGAGAAGATCCTAAACTAAAACCTTGGTTTTAGTAAGAAATAACGTTTTTACGAATGAGAATCCTGATAGGAATTTAAATAATAAGTATGAAAGATACAAGTCTTGACGCTGATAGGCGCAAGACAATATATTCGAAAAGCGATATTTTTCGAAAATTAAAAGGTTGATATAAATTAAACATGATGTAACATGATCACGGTCAAGAGGTACAATGTGAAGTAGAATCACATTATAACCAAGCGAGCGGTAAAAAAAAAAAAAAAAAAGAAACCGGACTAATAAGTCTAGTTAGTGAAACCGGTTAAGGTCAGTAATTCGAGTTAAGAAATTTGGTTGCTTGTAAGCGGTAAATTCGGTATAACTGAACCGAATAAATAAATTTGAAAATAAAAAGATTAGTTGCTAAAAGTGAAAGATTTCACTAAAGACCTTTAAAACGGGTCAAAGTAACGGGTTCATAAAGAAATCCGATAGTCTATGAAAGTATTGAATAACGCTAAGTTGATTAAACTAGTGGAAATAACGAGATTACGTTATTTCAAGTCGCATTATGTCATATAAGATACGCAGATGGTTAGTAACCAAAAGGATATTACCATACTTTTCTGGTAATACTAACAATCGGTTAAGATATGGGAAATGCTTAATTGATTATCGAGAGCAAATGCATGGAGTGGAACTCGATAAATTAAGTAAGAAAAAGGTTTCGGGGACGAAACCTCTTTAAGAGGGGTAGACTTGTAACACCCCGAAAATGGGTTTGGTAATTAACCCACGTTAAAACTAAAAGACGGGTAAAATACCGTTAGTAGTAAAAGTAACCCGGTGAATATTAGGATTTTAAATAAATAAACCTAATATTAAATAAAAGTAGAATAAAGGCTTTTGAGGAAATAAAGTTTATAGAAGGCCCGACTTAACGGGACTTAAAATAAACTTAGTCATAAATATTCCTGAACCCGCTAAGTTAACTAGGAATATTAAATCTAGTTAATAAGTGGGAATATTGTTAAAAATAAGTAGGTTGTGGCCTACTTAATAACGAACCAAACACGAGGGGTTAAAGTGGGATAACTAGAAAAGTTATTTAATTAAACAAAACACAAACACACACACAAGTGTGTGTTCTGGATCGACATCAGGGAGCTCCCCATGGAGCCAAACCCTAACAAGCACAAATCAATGAAATTGGAAGGGCAAATCGAACCCAAATCGAAATTCAAGCACATATTCGTGATCACCAAGTCAAGGGGATCCTAAGGTATGTCAAATTTCTAACATTCATGAAGTTGTAAAAAGTTGATAATCATCCTAATCGCGAATTAGGCATGGATTAGAGAAGATATGACTAGATTAATGATGTATACTTGCTTAGGAACGAAACCCTAAGTGAAAATCATACTTAACATGCTATTAATTGAAGGAGTTGATGAATTAACACACTTAGACAAGTGGGTTTTAATGTTATGATGATTTTGAATGATATAACTATGCTTAGAATCAACATGCATGAAAACAAATAGAAGGTGTTCGATTTAACCATGAATTTGGGTACTTGTTCATATATGGTTGAAGTGGGTTTTGTTAGATATGGTGAAATTATGAAGAACTTGAAGTAATATCACTTGTATGTGATTAACAAGTAAACTAGGAAGTGGGTTTTGATATAATAGTAAAGATGATGATAAGTTATGTTTAAAATCATCATATTTGATAATAGAAACAAGGCACTCAAACAAATTAAATGATTTGGGAACTTGTTCATACATGATTGAAATGAGTTTTGAATGTTATGATGAAATTGGTAGCCATGTTCATGTAACTAAGTGTATAAGATCATGTTAGCTACTAATTGATAGATAGAACTTGAATGTGCATTTATATGCTAAGGGGCGTTTGACTTTTAGTAGTCAAACCAACCCTTAGTAAGATCGAATGATAAATTGATAGAAAAACGCGTAATATGGAATAGTTATGATTAACAATGACTAAATTACCCATCTTATGAAATATGATGATAGTTTGACGCGTAACAAGCTAGGTGAAGCTTGAGTGGAAAGCGGGTCGAACGAATCAAGAATGAAAAGGAAAGCGCAACTCGGATGAAAGGTAAGTGAAACTTACACACTTTGTAGAATACTTGTTTACTTTACAAGTAATAAATGCGATAACGATAATAATGAAAATATGGCTTCCGACGCGATTGGTACGAGTCGGAACATATAAAGATGATAAAAACAACGGTTTATGGTAAAAATGATAAATCGGTAAATCGGTCATGTAATGACTAAGAGATTATGAGTTTTGATAAGATTACCGCGTAGTGTAATCTAATATTGAGAAAAAGGGTAAAAATGGAAATTTAGTCAAGTGTCGACTAATGTAAATTGACAATAAAAGGGCACCCATGGCGTAAGCCGAACGGGTCAAATTTGTAAGAAATGAGTTAAAGAGAAAAGGAGGGGTCAAGTGGTAACATCCGACATAGGCCGGATGTGTAAATTTGAAATTTGAAAACCTCGTTTTACTACATATGTAAATGTTTGGTCATATGAGCCAAACGGGTCAAATGGTGATGATAACACCATTTGACAATAATGACTAATCTTGGTTGTCAAGTCATATGTAAACAGGAACGAGTAGCAATTCTGGGATAATCGCGACGCTATAGAATATTGGTTAATAAATGCGAGGTATAACGGGTCTATACGTTGATCCAAGCCAGGTACGCACAAATAAGTTGTAGTAAGAAGTGCGATTTGGTCAAATATTAGTGGGAGTCCTTATTGTAAAAATGAAGGATTAAATGTGACCAAAACGCCCTTGTTAGCTAATTCGAACAAACAACCTTTACAACCTTTAAAGGTTGTTTGGAAACAAGTTTTATGATTAAGCAAATACTTAGAATAAGTATAGAAACTGAAAGATGTATTATAATAGTCAAATGGCACTTTTTGAGTTTTGCCGTAAAATAATGATTCGAGAGGTAAAATTTGGTTTATATAGATCGCCACATTAAGCCCACCATAAATACAGTTGTGGTGGGAGATTATAGTATAAGAAATGTGGTGATGAAGTGCTAGAAGAAATCGAAAGCGATTTGAGGCTCGAAAGCGCTCAAATACCCTTAACGGGTCAAGAATAGAAGTATTAGCGAAACGGGTTAAGAATGTGTAATAATCCGTGATTTGAATCTTATATAATAGGAAATAATCATAATAATACATTTACAAAAGAAGCAAGGGCTACAAACAAGTTTGTTAGATGAAATCACGAACGGGTTAAAAGATGGTTAAAACGGTAATAAGCCGAAGAGTTAAACTCTGAAATTTTATTATGAAAGTTGTTGGATCTTAACTCCATTAGATGGAGAATTAAATTACGGACGCGTAGGAAAAAGAATCGGGTAAAACGGATCAATAACGAAGAAGTTATGGCCGTTTCCGTGAAATCAGGTCGTGCAGGATTTGCACAGCAACAGCAAACGAACTTCTGTCAAAAACAAGCACTCGCGTAGCGCGAGCACCCGTAGCGCTACGCGAGCCCCTAAACTCCGAAAATTCTTGAATTTTATCAATTTTAACCCCTGTACTTGTTTGGACTTGATATTTGACTATCGAAACTAACTTTTAAGTTGGTTTTGATCCTAGGTGAATGTCAAGAGTGCACGGATGAAGATCAAGCAGCTACGAAGAACCGAACACACGAGATTAAAGCTTCCGCACAACATTACGTCATAACTTTTAAATGGCGAACTTATCTAAATTTTGTTTAAAACTTTTAAGTTGTAAAAGTTTTAATTTACTCGTATTTTTCTAAGGATACTTAATGATAAATTCATGTTTGTTTTCGTTAATTGCACGAAAACCCTTAGATTAATAACATGGGTGTTACATGAAGTAAAAGATGAACATAAAATATATGGTTATTTTTAAGGATCTTAACAAGTTATATATATAAAGTTCATGATACTTAGTGTTGTTAATAGATGAAATTCCATGAATTATGATCTTTGATGAGTTTTGGATGACTATGTTAAACTGGGAAAATTGATTTAAAATACGTTTTGAAAACGTGGAAACGTCCATAGTATAGGGGAAACTATGACGAAATTTTCTAAAAATCTAATCGTGATTAAGGTTTGATTAACAAGGGATTTACATGGATACAAAGTGATTAGCAACCTTAATCATGATTAGACAAACTTTTGGTGGGAAAGTTTAAGTTAAAAACTTATTAATATTTTCCTAAACTAAAAGAGAATTATATATATATAGATTGAGGTTCCTATAAAAAAGACCAAAAGTGTGAGAAAGGTAAGAAAGAATCTCAGCCATTAGATCTTTGATCTAATGGTTGAGAACAATAGGGACCAACTTGTAAAATGTGTTTATTTTTTGGACTGATTAGAAAATTGTAGGGGTAATAGAGTCTTTTATATCCACTTGAAAATAGGAAACTGTAAATCAAATCCCTAGAATTTCGAATCCTCTTTCTTCTTCCAGATTTTTTCGGATAACAGCTTCAAATAACGATCTGCTGCTTCAATTAAAACCCTAACACTTCAAATTTCAATAACCTCTTCGAATAACAGCTTCAACATGTTGATACATTTTGTGTGGACGCGGCACGTTCGGTTCGACACTTTTACGGAATGAAGACCAAGTCGGATATCCTCCTATCCTACTTGGGTCCGACAAGTTTGTCTCGTTTGTAATGTAATGTATAAATGAACAATGCATGTTGCATACTTGGTTTATGTCTGTTTGTGTGTTTATATCGGTCTGCAGCAAACTGTTAACAGTTTGCAGTATATCCTGTTTGGCAGCCCTCGACGAAACGCCAAGTTTCGTCGAGCTCTTGTATGACGAAAGTTCTAAGTTTCATCTAAGTTTCACCATGATGAAACTCCCTTGTGATGAAACTCTAAGTTTCACCATGATGAAACTCCCTTGTGATGAAACTCTAAGTTTCATCATGACGAAACTCCCCTTGTGATGAAACTCTTAGTTTCACCATGCTAAGTGACGAAACTCCCTAGAGTTTCGTCAACCTTTGAAGTTTCGTCGGCCCCCTTTCAAGTTTCGTCATATCTTGTGTCATGCTGCCTATATAAACACCTCATAGTTTCACACTGAAACCATGAGGGCATAACCCACTGTGAAAGTTTACTTCAAACATTGTGTGTATCTGTTTGAAACTTGTTCTCATCTAATCAATTGACTGTGATTCATTGGTTATTTTGTGTTGTTATCATTATCTGTGTTTGGTTTGGCATCGTCACGGGGATTCCGCACTCGTGACCGTGTTTGTGATAAACAAGAGATTTGGTTTCGTAATCGATCCTCCGAGAATCGGGACCTACACAACAACGATCGAATCAATGAATATGCTTCAAACTTCAACAATCAGTTCGATTAACAGCTTCTCTAACGACTGCAGCGATTAATTTCAACCTTTCTTCTTCCAGATCTGTGTATTCAAATCCTCCTTCTTCTCCAGATCAAAGATCTCGAATCATTATCATCATCAGTCCATCTCGAATCATCATCATCGTCAGTTTACATCTCGAATCATCATCATCATCATCATCATCAATATAGCAAATTCATCATTCCTTCATCATCATCATCATCATCATCATCATCATCATCATCATCATCGATACTGTAGTGTCTTTAATAGTGTTATATACTTATTGAATGGTGTTATATAATTATTGAATGATGTTATATACTTATTGAATAGTGTTATATACTTATTGAATGGTGTTATATATGTACTGAATGGTGGTTTGCAGGGTTATTCGTAGTGTTTTTATAGAGATCTTTAAATGGTGTTATATACTTATTGAATGGTGTTATATACTTTTTGAATGGTGTTATATATGTGTTGAATGGTGGTTTGCAGTGTATTCGTAGTGTTTTTCATAGAGATTTTTAAAATGGTGTTATATACTTATTGAATGGTGTTATATAATTATTGAATGGTGTTATATATGTGCTGAATGGTGGTTGCAGTGTTATTCGTAGTGTTTTTATAGAGATCTTTTAAAAATCATGTTCATATAAATAAGGTGGCGGTTATGGAAGGTTTTGAATTAATTGAATCAATAAAATCAATAATAAAATTACTTGTTTACCCTTTTGAATTAATTTAGATTGAGTACACATGTCATCTCCATAATATTTCTCACACTTCTCACACTTTTAACCTTTTTTTACAATAACCTTACCATTTATAACACGCTAAGTGTATGTATTTAGAACAATTAGAATGTATACTCATCTAAATACTAATACACAAATACAAGGCACCATAATATGCTTGAAGGCATGACAAAGTATAAATCTATGTTTACTCATATATACACAAATCCATACTTGGATACATGGATTAATACACAAAGACACACACACACACTTATATTATATCCTCAAACGTATATCGGACGATCGGAGAATTCGGACAATGGACATATACACATTTATATATATATATATATATATTGAAGTGAGAATATATATATATATACTATACCGGCAAGGTAAAATATCCTGAAATTTGACAAGGAATATATACGGTTTGCCGACAAGAAACATACATATATTATAACAACACAAAACATATATTTTACCGACACTAGGTATATGCGTTCTATCGACGAGAAATATATATAAACAAACTTATCGACAAGTTCTAAAAATATATTATTTTTAAGAACTCAATTAATATATATCCCTTTATAAATCCAGAAAGTTATATAAAAACAACTAAGTATAATAATACAAGTATATAGGCATACTTATACGTACATCACAAACACTTAGTAAAACACAAGAATTACAAGTTATATACATGTATAAACATATACGTATAAATACGACACAAATACCTACGACAAAGGTATACAAGTGAAGTATACATACATGGTATACGTATACGTATATATATATCTAAGTAAACTAGATAAGATGTACACATATAAGAGTATATTATACATGTACACATAAACAAGTTCGATGTTAAAAATATTTATTTTTAGCAAACATATCTAGTTAAGATATACATATATATTTGAGAACAAATATATACATGAAGGAACAAACATACATATACAAGCGAACAAATGTTCACAACTCACAAATATATATATATATATATATATATATATATATTAGAAGAATATATATAATTTATAACGACGAAACACTCATGCAAGGAACGAAGACGCATAAGGGCTAGGCCCATTCACACTCGTGCGAGGCACGAAGACGCATAAGGGCTAGGCCCGTTCATACTCGTGCGAGGCACGAAGATGAATAAGGGCTTGACCCGTTCACACGTGTGCGAGGCACGGAGACGCATAAGGGAGAGGCCCATTTACACTCATGCGAGGCACAAAGACATATGAAGGGCTAGACTCGTTCATTCACAATAATAATACACAAGTGTGTGTGTGTATATATATGTGTGTGTGTGTGTGTGTGTGTGTGAAATATATATATCAACAACGAACGAATAAACAAACAAACCACTAACGTATTAAAACAAACATGGGTTCCCAAACAAACAAAAACAAGTCTTAATGAATATTCAAGATGAGAGACTTGTACACAGTCAAGTATAGACCTAAGTGTCTAATGAGATTAGAACACTTGTAGGTTGTGATACATTTACGGGACCTGAAGTTGCTAGCATAACACTTTCGGACGCAAGCTGTAAGTTCATGTCCCCCCTTTTAAACGCTTTTAAGTTTTTAAACTTTTGTGGGAAACACATGTTATAGTGGTATGTGTAACACCCCGAAACCGGGTTTGGTAATCAAACTCCGTTAATACTAAAGGACGGGTAAAATACCGTTAGTGGTAAAATTTAACACGGTAAATATTAGGACTTAAATAAATAAACCTAATATTAATTAAATAGGAAAATAAATACTTTGAGAAAACAAAGTATATAAAAAGCCCAAATTAACGGGACATAAAACATAACGGGTTATAACTTCCCGAACCCGTTAAAATAACTAGGAATAATTAACCTAGTTAGATGATGACTTGTGTGTAGTTAAAGATCTAAAAATAAACTAGAGGGACCAAACGTGTTTAACTTGAAACTAATAATTGATAAAACAAGAAAAATAAAAACTCAAACACACTTTGGTGTGTTGAGGTCGAACCAGGCAGCAGGGGGGGGCGACCAGGCTCCATCAAAACCCTAACATCTACAAAACAACCAAATTGAAGGTCCAAATATGATCAAAAACAAAAATCGAGCATAGATTACTGATCCTCATCATAAGAGGATTACAAGGTATGTAAAATTTGATGAAAATTCTCAACTCGAAATTCTCATGAAATTGGGAAAAATCTGATTTTTATGGTTGCATGTCTGTTTTATGATGGATTAGGAACAATATAGAGTCTAGGGACAAACCCTAGACAAATACAAGTAGAAATCATGCTTATTTCTTGTGAATTCACAATCACCATTGAAGGTGATAAGTGGGTGTTGTAGGAACATGTTAAACACTAGAATTTTAATTGTTGTTCTAGTGTAATTTGAGTTCTAGGAAGTAAATTCAGATTTTGTTAATGTGAAAATTTATGTAAACATGCTTAGTTGATGTTAACCATGGCTAAATGACAAGTATTGAGCTTGATAATAAATTGTGAGAAATCATGCCCGCAAGGTGTTTGTTAAAATGCCTAAGTGAATGTTTATGTGTTGAAATTACGAATGAAACGCGTAATCGCCTTGTTTGACTAATTACGTGAAATAAGGGTTAAAACGGGTTCTAATCATAATGTTGATTTAACTTAATTATGCCTATTGTATGATTTAAGATAGTTGACCTATAAAAGTCAAACTAACCAATGATAAAGTCGAATAGTGGTTTCGACATAGAAAAATACGTAAGGTGGAATAGTCGTGAATTGAAATGACTAATCTAACCACCTTGTGAATGATAATAGTTTGTTGCCTAACGAACTAGGTGGAGGCTTGGGAAAGAAGCGGTCAAACGAATCAAGCACGAGAAGAAAGCGTATTCGGATGCGAGGTAAGTAGAGCTTACGCCCCTTTACATTATTTGCAAAGTTACTTAATTTCAAGTATTGATATGAATGCTACTAAGTGGTTGGTACATGATATTCCGACACGATTCAATGAGAGTCGGAATGAGGGAAAATGGTAAGAAATCATGAATTATAGTAAAAAGGGGTAAAATGGTAAATTAGTCATGTAATGACGAATAAATAAAAACGGTTTAAAGTAAAACAAGTTCAAAGGAAAACCGGGATAGGTTTAACGGGGTGAAATGGTAATTAAATACCATCTCATACGGACAAATGGTCAATTAGACTAAATGGGTCAAATGGTGTGGTTAACACCATTTGACAATTACATTTGACAAATCGCTTGTTGAGTTTTGTAATCACAGGAAATAACATAAGCATGCGTTGCTTTAACTAGAAAGATTTAAAGCAAAAGTTATGTAAACAGGTCAATACCTTGACCCGAGCCAGGTACGCATAAATAAGCTTTTAGTTAAACATATAATTTATGGTCAAATATTTAACGAAAGTCCTTCGTTGTAAAGTGAGGGACTACAGTGGACCAAAATACCCTTGAAGGGTATATTGGGTAAACGACCCATAGGGGTTGTTTAGGAACTTGCATCAAGATCATGGAATCATTAGATATGAATAAAAGTTACAGGAATACATATTCATGGGTCAAATGCATAAAAATGGTCATTTGCGTAAAATGACCAATCAATGGGTAAATTTTGGGATAATAGGTTAGTTATGATAAATCCACCATAAAAATAGTTGTGGTGGAAGATCATTTGATAAATATTGCGAAAATAAGATGCTAGAAATAAACGAGAATGAATTATGCGGAAAAGTACTTAAATACCCTTAACGGGTCAAAATATGCATTTAAGTACAAACGGGTTTAAGAATATACATAAACTCGTGAATTGAACCTAATATGATAGACAAGATTGAAATTATAAGATTTATGTGAATTTGGGATCAAACAAACATGTTTGTTTGATAAACGCATGAACGGGTCAAAACTTTGTAAAAAGGTAACGAGTCGATGGCTTAGATGTCTCAAAATTTATTATGTTGGATGTTGGATTTTAACTCCATATGATGGAGAATTAAATTACGGACGCGTAGGAAAAAGAATCGGGTAAAACAGATTAAAAACGAGAGAGTTATGCTCGTTTCCGTGAAATCGGGTCATGCTGGGTATGTACAGCAACATAATAACAACAATCTGCCAAAAAGGGGGGCTAGGTGGGGCGTCTAGACCCTAGGCGTGACGCCTAGCCCCCCCTTAACCTGAAAAATGTTTAATTTTGTTTGTTTGACCCGTATAACTTGTTTAAACTTGTTATTTAACTATCAAAACTAACTTTTAAGTTGGTTTTGATCATAGGTGATTGCCAAGAGTGCCCGGATGAAGATCAAGCTCGAAGAAGAACCGAACACAATGAAGTTAAAAGCTTCCGCGCGACGTTTCGTCGTATCTTTTAAACGACAAATTCAATTACATTAAGTTGTTCATAAACTTTTAAATTGTAAAAGTTTTAGTAAACTCGTATTGTCATACTACGTGTAATCGTATAAACATGTATTTATACGAAACTTATATAAAATATTGTATTAATCTAGCAAGGGTGTTACAGTATGATAAGCTAGAGAATGAAACACACATAGATCATGTGCGTACAGGGTGGAAATTAAGCGCCATTAATCACACATACAGACCGAGGAACGAAAGGGGTAGATCTATCGGGTTTTGGCGAGCCCCACTCTTGGTCCGTGAGACCTGTTGGAATGCTTTTGTGTCCCAGTCGAGGGTAATCGACACAAAAATCGTCAAGGGTTGGATTGCTTCCTATGTTGGCACACATATTAATGTCCTTGCAAAACATTAATAATTAACGATTTCATAGACACTTTACATACCAGGTTTTCAATACAAGATTTTCAAATGTTTTTAAAGATTCATTTGATACTAGACAAAAACACATGAATTCACCAATATTATGTTGACTTTTCAAACTTACATGTATTTCAGAAAATTAGTGGGACCTTTCTTGGAAACAAGTCAAGATCAAGAAGGCAAGAATTCGATGTCATCCTCTTTAAGGGTTTGGTTCACATATTTCGCCCTCGCGCGAAATATGGAATGCAAAACCTTGATATGTTAAACAATATTTTGTAAACAAGTCTTTTGTTAAACTTATAACTTTTGAGTTATCTTTGATGAACAAAATTTATGGCTTGTAACTTCATTTGAAATAATGACATGGATGGACGTTGTACTTATTTATTCATATAGCATGTTTACTTATTCAAATGCAATGATTACTTATCACGATCACACCTCGCGCTTCCGCCTACAAACGGGTGTGACAGATGTCTCCAGTGAAACACTTTCTTGAGACCAAATGATAAAATCTGAATGATGCGTTAGTGACTACAGAAGTAACTAATATGCCCACTGGCAAAGTCATATGGCCGTGTGACAAATGTTTGCCATGTTATATGTCATCTCTATTGATACACCACTAACACTCTATCCAGACTAAGGCTGTTCATTAGCCGAGCCAGAGCAAGCTCGGGCTCGGCTTAGTTATAAACCGAGTTGGCTTGGCTCGGATTATAAATTTCGCAGCCCCCGAGCCCTACCTCGGGAGCGGGAGCCGCGAGACACAGAGCTGGTGGTATCGGTGTTTATTAATTTGGCAGCGGAATTTAAAACATCTGGATCGTAGTTAGGAAATAAATTTCAGAGTTTCAAAAACACCAAACTTTTATAATAAATAAATGGGATAAAACCCATGTTCCATTGATAATACATTTATAGGGATAAACCATAATTATTGAAAACAAAATCTTCTTTTTATTTAGGTAACTTTTATAGCCACTTCTCTAAGCCTTCAGTGCTCCATAACTGGTTTCTTATAACTTCACATTAAGTTACATGAAACGCGTTTTAAAAAGATTTTATCAGCAAGAAATATTGGCGAGTGCATCCCAGTTTAATTAAAACAAGCTTTTATAACTTTACAGTATTGAGAGCGATTACAATGTTTATATCTACCAATATACTCATTAAGTATTTGTCATGTTGGCAGTTCCATGACTGTGGTCATATTACTCATTGGCTAACTCGTTGTCCAATAGTAACGTATTTACTAGTAGTGTATACAAAACCCCACATACCGACAACATTGTAGAATACATAGACTCAATCACTGTAAGTATAACTGACAATATTTGAGGTTTTGTAAAACAGTTTGGTAGAAAAAGAGAACGACTCACTTTGTTGACTTATGTAATTCTACAGCTTCCTGTTGGTGTTCCTGATTATTATCTATTAAAAATAAACAATGCACACGTGTTAGTAAGATAACCCAAATCACATTAGCCATACAACACGAGACAGAACTCCAACGAACTTAGTCAGGCAGAGCCTCGACATGCGTTACAGAGCCCTAGATCAATCGGGTAGGGTAACGAATTAGTGATCGGGGGTTAAAATACTTACAACGAGGCAGAGCTTCGTGTTTTAGGGGTATAATACCGAGCAGCGTTTAGCTATTATAGGGACTTAGAGAGAAAAGAATTGAAGGATCTGCAACTAAGGCCGAAGGCCCTTTTTATAGGCTGAAACAGGGGTGGCTCGCGCCCCGCGAGTCCCTGCCCTTGTTCCTTCGCGCCCCGCGAGCCAGGCCTAGCTACGGCTAGGTCTGGTTACTCACCAGCCTAGCTCCGCCGTGTGTCATGCGACGTGGCACGTTGAGGGTTCGACAGGTAGCGCTCGGTCGCACCCCGCGAACCATAGGGGAATCCCTGTCGCGGCCCGCGAGGGACCCTATTTATTTGTTTTATTTGATTTTTATAAAAATTAAGGTTAGACGGGTCTAGGTATCGTATACGGGGTGTATTAGGAGCGTTTTTCGAGGGTTGTTATATGAAACTAAGCTGAAAATCTAAGCTCGGGCTCGGCGTGGTTTTAAACTAAGCTGGTTTATCCTGGTTTGGCTCGATTTTAAAAAGAAAATTTAATACATAGCTCTCAAAATTCGGTAGTACAAAATATTATTCAATACTTCAAAAGAATATATCCAAAATCAAGTTCAACAACACAAAATAAGTTTTAAATTTCAACGAAATACAATATTAGTTCATTAGCATAGTAACCAACATTCAAATATGCGGTAAATATTAAATTACACTCCTGAATACATGTAAATGATAATCAGATTTTTGTAATATATTATAGTGTATATAAAAATAAAAATATTATAAGTAAAATAATCCGAGCTAAACCGAGCCGAGCTACTAAGTGAGCCAAATCGAGCGAGCTCCGAGCCATGAGCGACCAATGTGTCATATGAATTCTATGATGTCATAACTCATATGAGCCGTATGATTGGCGAAAAAATATCATATGGATTGTATAAAACTCACATATTGATGTGATCATTGATAAAGTGATATAACCCACCTATTTACGCAGACATTAATGTGATAGCATGAATATAATATATACTTTTTGGTGGTGTTTGTAGAGTATTGCCTTTACAAAGTTATTATGAATTAGTTGCTGATACTTTCGACTTCATTTGGTAGTATATCTTCTATGCCTACTAAATATCAAGTAAACAAAGAAGTAACAACAATATGTCTTAGTGGATGCTCAACCTCCCCCCCACCACCATGTTTAACAAACTCTGCCGGAGTTAAAAAGCTACCATGACACACACATACTATTCTAACTTCTTCATCTTCTCCATACCTATACAAAAACCCTTGTATCCTTTTCCCACCTTTGGTGGTAACACACGGCATCTTTTCATCGACCGATGAAGAAAACCGGACCTTTGGTTTAGATTCTTTCACCATTCTCACATTCTTCAGCTTTTCAACTCGTTTTCGCTTCGCCTCCAACCGCCGCAACGACTGCAACCGCTTTCTATTGTTGATGCTGTCATCCACGGATCTTTCTGGTTCAGGCCCGAATCTACCGTTCAATGACAACCCTAAACTCAGCTCTACATTATTTAACAAATCTCTTGAATCTTGATTTTCCTTCATGAGTTCAAACGAATATATATTATGTTGAATATTAAAAGAGAAGAGATAATGCAACACCAGCTAACAAAGAGAGATGAGTTGCTTACGCAAGTAGAAAACAAAAAGAAAATGGAGGTATTTATAATATGGGGACGTATTAATTAAAAAAACGAACATAATAGTTGGGTGGACACGTGGTGTTGCTTACGCAAGTAGAAAACAAAAAGAAAATGACAAACCCTACATTTATAAGTAGGCCTATAAAAGGTTGACACGTTTCACTATATTAATATGCAAGAGTTGTTGACATGTAGCAGAAGTAGGCGCCGGCGGAGTCGTGACAACGTTGAAGACTATTTGTTTTTCCGAATTTTTGGAGAACAGGCACCGTCGAGACAAACGTGAGTACGTTACGTGTTCGTAAAAGAAAAAAAAAAAAAAAAAAAAACAATTTAGACCACGTGTGGTAAAGTTAAAACTGTCATGCTAATATGATATTTGTTTTTTTATCTATAGATATAGAGAGCATTATCAATGGGTTGTCCGTGAGAGGAAAGAAATGTTCGGGGCAATTAGGTGGCGAGGATGGTGACGGAGGACGAAGAGAGTTAATACTTAATAATGAGAACGATACGAGTCTAAGGATCATGTGATAGTGGCATGCATTCTCTATCTAGTGACTTACGTTTTTTTGACTTCTGATGACAAAAATATTTGTCAGTTAAGTTTGTTAGAAATCAGGTCATTTGGTAAAGATTTTATTAACGGATATTTAATGATCATCCTTCGTCGACTGATCATTGACGACATCTTGCACACGCGAATCACTAACGACATTTTCACCAACGCTAGCTTCAGTGACGGACGAATATGTTAATATATATATATAAATAGAGAGTATCAATTCAATATTTGTCTAATGGATTTTTTATTTATTTTGCGAGTGTTGGGCTTATGCTTCTTTGCGGCTGTTGGGCTTTGTTTTGTTTGGGCTGCTGTATGCGTGGAGGACAAGTTGGTTTCTAGGGTTTGGGTTTTATAAAAAAAGGGGCTCATGATCCTCGTCGAAATATACAGATCTTTAAGACATCCTGCAGTCTTCGAACAAACAGAATTGGCTTTCTGTTTACATTGCTTGTCTCCCCAGCTGTCTTCGCTCGTCTCCCCAGCTTTTCTCTAGAACATTGAGGGTTATTTTTCCTTTGTTTTGTTCGAGAATCATTGGCTCGGTTCTGATCGCAGTTGTATGCAGATCATCTTGTTGATGATCTGCGCTGTCTGAAGATTGTTTATAAAGGAGTTTTTCCGTTTTTTGTTACTTGTTCTTGTTCAAGATTTCTGCACTTTCTGAAGTATTTTATCAATAAATAGTTGGCTTGTGATATTCTGTTGTTTACATAGTATCAGAGCCATAATTGGCTCTTTTGGGGTTTAAATTTCTTCCGATGTCGTTCTTGTTAAAGAACTGTTTTGTGTCTTTGATTGAAGATTCAAGGGGTCTTGGTGGTACAAGTTGTATCTGCTGATTCCAGTTGTCTTCTTGGTTCCTAGGATTTGTGTGAAGGCTGTGCTTGGAGTTTATTCCTCAAATCCAGTGGTTCCAGTCTTGGTGTTCGTACATCTTAGAAGATTGAAACTCTAAGCTCTAGGGTTTTTCGTTTGACTTGTGTAGGGTTCCCGTTGGTCTCTTTTACAGGGCAAACCAACAGAATTTTTTGGTGTTCCCAGCTTATAATCAGTTGCTTGTAACCCTAAGTGAATGTTACAAGTCTGATTACAGGAGTAATACGCACCCACTGTGAGATTGTTCCTTCTCTCCTTGTCTTTTGTTTTGTTTCCTTAAACTGTCTGCTATATTTGGTTTATTTTAGCTGCTTTGTGCTACCAGTCTTGGTTATCTTGACTGTTTACATTACTTAGTGCTATGCTTGGTGACGCTGTAATTACTACTGATAATACGACATCTACTAAAGAAAAGGATAGGTGCACGGTATCCTTAGCCGTGAAAGAGATGTCACTTCCCAGTTCACGACCCGACAACGATCCCTGGCGGTAAATACCCTTGCCAACTTGATTGGATTGAAGAGCCTGGAGTAACCAGGATTCGAACCCGTGACCTCCACGTAATGGGAGGCCTCAAGAGACACTAAATGAGTGTTGGTGGCCACTGAGCCAAGACCTAGTGGTATATGACATCTACTAGTGCTACTTTGGTTAGTAAAATTGATGCTGGTGATCCATTGTTTCTTCATCCTAGTGATTCTGCAAAATTTGACAATTGTTAGTGTTAAACATAAAGGGTCAGAAAATTATAGAATTTGGTCAAATGCTATGTATCATGCACTAAAGGTTAAAAATAAAATAGGGTTTGTTGATGGTACTTGTCTTAGGTGTACATCTGATGAAGTTTTGGGTAGACAATGGGATAGGTGCAACTCTATTGTGCTTACCTGGGATAGGTGTAACTCTGTGTCTGAGGAATTGTACCTTGGTCTTTTTTATTCTAAAATTGCCTCTGATGTGTGGAAAGATTTAAAGGAAACTTATGATAAGATAGATGGGTCTGTTGTGTTTAATCTATACCAAAAGATTAAATCCTTTAGTCAAAATGGCATGCCTGTTTCTGAATATTATCATAAGTTGAATTGTATGTGGAAGCAATTAGACCAGTTCTTGCTTTACCTGCCTGTCCTTGTGATGCATCTAAACAGTTTAATGATTTTAATCATCTTATTATGCTTATGCAGTTCTTAATGGGTCTTGATAGTTCCTACTAGTCTGTGAGAACTAATCTGTTAACCAGAGAAACTCTTCCTTCTGTGAAGGATGCTTTTTCAGTCATCTCTAGAGAAGAATCTCATCTTTATTCTAAAATTATTTATGATAAAACTCCTAACAATGTTGTTGGTTTTGCTGTTAAAACTAATCAAGTTATTGAATAAAAGAAAAAAATGTTAGAGCTCCAAACCCCAATCTGAAATGTTCTCATTGTAATAAGACTGGTCACACTATTGAGAAGTGTTTTGAACTTGTTGGCTATCCTTCTTGGATGAAGTCAAAACCTGGTGGGAACAAGGGTAACAGGGTTAGTAATAATGCTACTACTGATACAACTGATACATCTTCTGCTATGAGTTCTTTGACCAATGATCAGATAGCTCAATTGCTTAATCTCTTGAATGATAAATCTAAAGGTGACTCTCAGAGTAGTGGCTTTGCTGGTATGTGTGCTAATTCTGTTTGTCTGAATAGTTTTGTGGAATTGTCATCCAAACTTACTAGTGATTTTAAACCTGTTTACTGTTTTTCAAACTTTATTGATAATGGAAAAAAGTTAGGGTGGATAGTTGATTCTGGTGCTAATCAACACATGGTAATGAGTAATGAGTGATGAGTGTCTAATTATATAAAAGGATGTAACTGAATTTAATATTAAGGTAAAACATCCTAATGGCACCAGTGCCTTGGTAACTAAAATTGGTGATATTAAATTAAGTGACAAGGTCATTCTATACGATGTTTTTGTCATACCTGATTATTTCGTAAATTTGATTTATGTTCATAAACTTGCTAGAGATTGTAAGCTGATTGTTTCCTTTGATGAACATAATTGCTATATTCAGGATTCTCAAACAAAGAAAGTCCAGGTGACTGGTAGTCAGTTTGATCGTCTATACTTCTGTGGTAGTTCTTCTGTTTCACATAAGGTTTGTAACTCTAGTTGTGATATTAATCTTTGGCACGCTAGGTTAGGTCATCCCGCTGAACCTATTTTGCATGTTCTTAAAAATGATTTAAATATTAAAACTGGTGTTAAATTAGAACCTTGTGAAACGTGTCATAGAGCTAAGCAACATAGGGAACCTTTTCCTTTAAGTGATCATAAATCTAAGATGTTAGGAGATCTTATTCATCTTTGATGTTTGGGGTCCTTATAGAATTCAAAGTAGGGATGGTTTTAGATACTTTCTTACTATTGTTGATGATTATACTAGAGATGTGTAAGTATTGTTATGGGTGGTTTTCTGAGCATATATCCTGAATTATATCCTGACTATAATGATTATGTTTGTGACTAGGATATCGGATCATGATATTGGTAACATCCTGATACAATATCCTGGTAGTAACTAATATTTCACGTGCAGATTAGCATGGTATGCCTGTAACATTCAAGTGGACTGCTTCTCCTGAAGACTCGGGCTATTCGGTTGAAAAGAGGACGTTAAAGCCGGGAGGAGAGGAGTTCAACGTCTAGGAAGGAATATTCCAAGCATCCCGGTTTTATAGAATAGTTTGTTATCTTTATTTTACTATATAAAGGAGTGGACGGATCGATAAGACACACAACTTTTTCACACACTTCTGCTCTTTACTAGCTCCAATCACTCGCAATCACCTACACTTGCACTCAAAAATCTTTGTAACACTTAGTTGATACATATCATATCCTGCACTGTATCCTGAAATTTGAAGTAATAAGAAGAACTAGGCAGCTGCGATCGTCAGCTCCCGAGGTTTTATGCCGGCGATCTAAACTGATCAAGGGCTTTCCTCGTACATCTCGTGTCACCCTTTACTTTTTTGCTCATTTTTTGTTTACTGGTATAGCTCGATATCCTGAAACTGTTTTTGCAAACAACTAAACCAGGATATGTCAATACACATTGTTAGCACACTACCTCACAAAACTAATTTGATCACTAAATTGCTTAGGTAATTTTTGACCAAAACAATTTGGCGCCCACCGTGGGGCAAGTGGTGCTATTTCTAATAGAAGCTTTCTTAAAATCACTACTTGGTTGTTTTGGTCAAAAATTACCGAAGCAATTAAGTGATCAAATTAGTTAAGTGAGGTAGTGTGCTAGAGGTGTATGTGAAAAATATGCTGGTTAAGTTGTTAACAAAAACAGTTTTCAGGATACGGCTCAGGATATCGAGCTGTATCAACAATCAAACAATGAGCAAAAAAAGGTAAAGGGTGACACGGGATGTACGAGGAAAGCCCTTGATCAATCTAGATCGCCGGCACAAAACCTCGGGAGCTGACAATCGCAGCTGCCTTGTTCTTCTTATTACTTCAAATATCAGGATACAGTGCAGGATATGATACGGATCGACTAGGTGTTACAATGTGATTTGAATACAAGTGTAAGTGTATTGTGAGTGTTTGCAGCTAGAGAGCAAGAGTGTACGAGAGATTGTGTGTGTTCTTATTTGATCCGATCAATCCTATTTATAGTAAAGTAAAGCTAACTAACTAGCCTAAAAATCCGGGATAAAACGAATATTCCCCTTGTGAACGTTGTAGTCCACGTCTTCCGGCTTCAACGTTCCTATTCCAACGAATTGGCCCGAGTCTTTAGAAGAAGAAGTCCACTTGAACGTTATAAACTTGCTTCATTAATCTGCACGTGAATTAATTAGTCACTATCAGGATACTGCATCAGGATGTTACCAATATCCTGATCCGGTATCCTGATCATAACGAAAGGAACATAGTTAGAATATTATTCAGGATATATAAGCGGAAAATCACCCATAACAATTGTCCCCAAAATATATCTGTTGGTATACCAATTCCAACGGATATATTTTAAAACTTATCTCGTAAATCGAGGTTATTAAGTCGAAATGACGGTTGAAATGACACGCTACAACTTCCAACGCGTTTTTCACTCGATGGCTATCCATTTAGCCCCTATATCTTCTCTCTTTTTGCTTGATAATCCATCATCTTCACCAGAATTCCCAGGTAATTTCTCTCTTCCCTTTCTTCTCCACTTTTCTTTACTAAAATCCTCCATGGCCAGTAGAACGAGATCACACACAGCCGATTCGATCCCGTCTTTCGAAGCCTAAAACCTTCTCAAAGAACCTGAAAAAAAGGTCAGTTCGTTCGATAAATGATGACATTGCCGCCCTTCGAGCCTCCGGTGCTTTCCCTGTTGACGCAATTATCCATCCCTTTGACCGAGAGATTCGATCAGATGTTTCTTCCAACGAATGGGTGTGCTTCTTGGCTTACCCCTTTTCCATAGGACTCCGATACCCCTTTCCGGCTTTCATATCTCGTTTCTTTGAACTTACCGGTCTTAGTTATGCCCAAACCATGCCTATGGTTTGGCGTGTGCTAGTGACCTTAGACCAAATCAGATCCCGTTTCATTCCCGACCTTTGCATCGAGGATCTCCCTGTTATCTATCTCCTTCGTTCTCACGGCAACAGCCGTTTTCTCCTTTTTTTCAACCTCTAAAAATCCCCTCATCCTCAAGGCCACAAAAAATGAGGATAAGTGGCAACGAAAGTTCTTCTTTGTAAAAAGGGATTCTATTACTAAAGGTTTTGACCTTCCGGTGAAGTGGTTAACTTCTGGTAGGATTTAGGGTTTTAGGAATATCCCCAAACGTATCCTGAAGTTATATCCTGAACTGATATCTTTATTTCTTGTGCAGCAAACTTCAAAGAACTAGCCCCTCCAAGTGCTGAATCAGAGCAGAGGATCAAAAACATTTACCAACTCCCGGAGAGTGAGAGAACTTTTTCTCTATCCTTTGCAAGTTCAAGCCAAAGATCTAGCTCCGATATGTCTGGTAAGTACATTAGTATATATGAAACAAATTTTAGTTTATAAATATTCAAGAGTTAAGTGTTTTTTCCCTTTTATGCAGCACCAGTCAAAGTTCCAGAGGTCTTCGATCTCGACGAGTTGGACAGCTATTCTGCTCCTATCTCGGTGAAGAAAGAACCAAGTCCTAAAGCCATCACGTCTTCCAAGCCCACCGGTTCGAAAGCTGCTACCACCCCCAAGCCTCCTCCAGCCACCAAGACTCGTGCCTCCAGTGCTCGGAAGAGGAAGGAAATGGACTCTCCGGCTACCTCTGAGACCTTCCCTTACGAGAACCATGGATTCAATGAAGCCAACGGGTTCATGACTTCATTCCTCAAACAGGTAAATACTCTCATCTGGTATCCTGCACATATATGTTGAACCACTATCCTGGACAGCCTATATATGTTGATACTTGTACTTTTGATTGTAGAGCCTAGAGCGTCTCATGCACTTATATGAAGAAGCTTGTGGGCTCAACAAAATGCTGGAGGTCAAGCTTAAGAAAGCCGAAGTCACCATTGCTGATCAAGGGATGATTGCCACCGCCAAGTCTCATCATTACGAAGACAAATTCAAGACGATGACCCAGGAGCATCAAGCTGCCATTCACAAGGCCAACGAAGATGCCCAAGCCAAGCTGGATGCTACCCATCTTCAATACCAGCAGGATATGAATTCTTACCGGGATGACCTCAAAGGATCCGTTGTAATTTCCATTCTCTAAGCCAGGTTAAGGATGGCCTATGAGGCCAAAGCCTTGGGCTTTGAATGCCCCTCCTGGAATGTCAAGGCTTGGGAAGCGAAATTAAAAGATCTCGGAGGCAGTCCCATGGAACATCCTGCGAAGCCTACTGGTGAGGAGCCTTCCAAGGCGGCAGAAGAGGCGGCTGATGCTGGTGGTGATGCCGAGTAGAATCTCGAGGGTGATGCTGATGCGGGTGTTGAAGGAAACGCTGCTGGTGAAGAAGGTGCTGCTCCTTGAAAGCAGCGAAGTGGGCGATGATGGATGTTCGTGCCTAGGTCAGAGCCCACTTTTTTAAAGTCTGTTGGTTGTGGTTGTTGAAAAATTTCTATTTCCTGTCTTTCAAACAGTTTATATTTCCTGCATTTAGACAATATGGTGACCAAAGGTGGAGGGATCCTGAGTTTCAGGATGAAGCCATTGGTCATCAGTTAGTATCGTTTATTTTGAACAATATAACAGTTGGAGGCGGATGGGTCTCGGTTTGAGATGAAACCTTCAACTGTTAAGTAAATATGGTTGAAAACTAACTGTGCTTTTGGTAGATGGGTCTCAGTTTGAGATGAAACCAAAAGCACGATCTTTTGATATGTTAAGAATATAACTTTTTATGACCTTATCTATCGTTGTCCTTTTTCAATTCTTGTTATGCATTGCTTAGTTTGAATACGATTTCAATGTTCCAAACTCGGTGTAATATTTCAAATGTTCTAACCAAATATCATGGAAATATCTTAATCAGGATACTCGCAAATATCCTATTAAGTCTTTTGTCAAATAGGGTTCTTGCAACTCAAACAATTTAGATAAAGTTTTCAAAGAAAAAGGATAGTTCATTTTTACTTTGCAAAGATTGTTTTGATAACTGTTGTTTGATTTGAACATAGTTTCAATTTTCAATCTAAGTATATCCTGAGAATATATCCTGAGAACATATCCTGATCAGGACACTCTTAAATATTATATTCAATCTTTTGTTAAACGCAGTTTCAAAAATTTAGACGATTTAGATAAGGTTAAAAGGAAAAAGGAAAGATCATACCAGAAATAGAGTACAACCCTATTCTTAAACTTTAATCCCCTTACAGCCTTTCCATCGAAGATGTCCCCAGTCTGGGATGCCTTGTGAACTAGGCCCAAGCTTGATCCTCTGAGTTTTTAACTATACATTAGTAGGAATGTCCCCTATGTATGATATCTTTGAATACTTAGGAATTTTCTGGACATCAATTGCAACAGTTTGTATAACTTTCATATTACAGGGGATAAACCCTAGAGTATCCTGGAGATAAATCCTTAAAACTCTGGGGATAAACCCTTGAGTATCCTGGGGAAAATCCCAAATTTTTGTGCACTATAGGCGGGAGTGTATAAACTCCTAGACTTAGAAAGGTGAAAACCTTTAAACCTTAGAGAGTATTGTAGGTCCCGTTTTTCCGGTGAGGATCGATAACGAGAAACCTATTCCCTGTTTATAACAAAACACGGTAACGGGTGCGGAATCCCCGAGACGGTGCAAACCAAACACAGTTAATAAATAACACGGATTAACCAATGAAACACACTCTATTGATTAACGGGATGAGAACCGAATACAAACTGATACAAACACAGTTTAGACGGAATTTTGACAGAGTTTCTTTACATGTATTTTCTCATCTCTCTGTCAAACAGAAACTGAGATGGGTATTTATACTAGACACAGACTGAATATGACGAAACACAAATAAGTCTCGGCGAAACACAACAGTCGACGAAACACACCTGTTTCGTCGACATACATATAATTCTCATTTTCTGTTTCGTCGACTTGATATTGGCCCTTTTAGAAGTCAAAGCCCACACAATGTTCGGCCCACATGTAAGAATTACGGCCCAGTCATAGTTCTGTTATAAACCATTCACCAATTTCACATATAGGACAAAGTGTTGACATCATCATGACATCACTAAGGTGATGTCATGGTGATGTGTCTTGCGGGAATGGCTTCCGGCGTTCCGTGCCTCGCGTGTCGAACTCTGGGGCGCACGACAGAGGAATGTCGTGACGTCGGGCAGGAGTCGGACCTAACCGAGTCGAAACCAAGTCGAACTGAGCCGAGTCGAACCGAGCCGAGTCGTGTCCACATAAAGTGTACCAACAAACTCCCCCTTGGACGCTACTCGTGAGGTTCGTCTTCTGTGATGGTTCGTCTTCTGTGTCTTTCATGTCGGAGGATCTTCAAAGTCTTCACGCGTCGTAAGAAGAAAGTGTATCAACAAACTCCCTTTTAATTTAGGTAGTGTGTTAACAAACTCCCCCTTAAAATGAACTCTCCAATGAGTTATGCTCGTGAATCATTTGACTTGTCAAATCTTCAGATCCTTGTGGTGTTGATGAAGGGTCAGCGGCAACTCGATCATTTTTATCCTTTGAGTGCCTCCACTTCGTGTCTTCATTCCAAAGCTTGTCATCGAACATGTTCTCCTCGCCTTTAGCATCTGCACAGGCAAGAAAGCTAAACGCATAATGAGAACAACCGCTTGGAATATAGTTAACATTTAAACAAATGACACATATGAGATCAAATCTCAATCAAACACCGACCGACAACAGTTTGAAAGTTTAACAAATTATTCAATTTTAGTCATTTAACTTTCAAAACTTGTTAACTTCGACTGTTTATGAAGTTTGCAATTGTTTTCCGGCTTACGATCAGGATTTTGGGTAGGATAGACTCGAGTTCCAACATCAGTCAATCAAAAATAAACTAGAAGCAAAATCTTTTTGGCTTTTATAAAGTTTATATTAAAACACACCTAAAATCTTTTTGGAATTTTTCATTTTTCAAACGTAAAGACGGAAAGCAATTAAATAAATATATACAGAGATGCAGAAACTGAAAGCAGTAAATAAATATTTACAGACAATCTTTTTGCGAGTTTCGAGGGTAAGAAAATCATATCAGTGTACGGTCACGTCAAAACAACTCTTTTTGTTCAAATAGTTAACATTTAGATAAGCATCCTATAACAATTATCGGTATTGTTGTCCACATAAGCTCAACTTATCAGATGTAATCATGGCGAGGGGATACGTTAAGGTATGATTTATACTTACCGACCGGTGTTCATCCACACACGACACATTCCCGTATCAAGGCATGCGCGAGAGTTCATCTTACCGGTGAGTATACTGATTATCATCTGTTTGACCGTATAAAAGATGTGAGAAACTCACTTATTTGATTGAAAACAAGCCCTATGTGATAGAATCACTTATTGATGAGGAACTTGATTTTCGATGCATGAGGGCACAAGAGCAAGTCCGTGAACAGGTCAGTACTTCCGTACAGCAGAGAGACGAACTTGACTCCCGCAAAGAATCTGTGATAATTTATCACTTATTTGTTTGGACATGTGATTGTTGATCACTTATTGAGGTCGAATGCAATATGTACACGTATGTATAGTATCATGGAAGATCTTAGACTTCTTCTCCGTTATATTTACGGTTTGATACAACCATGATACCCAGATGATAAAACAACATAAAGACCGAATATCTCAGAACCTCGGCAATCTCTCAAACGAGATTTCGGTACTAAGACCATATGCCAATGTGCGGTTCCCACCTAGTCTTCAGTCGATTTAAGATTTATATCACCTTGCACACTTTAAAATGATTGTGAGCCTACCGATACATCTTATATAGAGCTGCTTAACATTTTTCATTTTGCATTTCAGTTTAAAGATGTTTCGACAGACCACTGATCTACTATCATTTTCTCTTTTTCTCGCCAGGAAACTCATTTTTGTTTTTCCAATGTTTTTGCGTTTTGAAATTTTTCACTGTTTTTGAATTTTCAAATTTTGGATTTACTCCCCCTAAAATCAACAAACTAAGATAAATTTAAAAGACACAAAGATATATACAAAAACGATTTCCTGATGTCGGTTTAACTCATGGTTTTACCTCGATGCCATTTACCAAAATTAATTTTGAATCAGAAATGATTTATCGAATTTTGGAAAAATCAGTTGGCACGTCGGTAAGCGGTGCAGACCATGACAACATTGTCTGGCCAAAGAGTGCTACGAGAGGATAACAATTTATAAAGCAGCTTAAATATCGACAAGTATAGGAGAGATTAGAAATTTAGAACCGTATCCTGCAACTGCTTCGTGCATTGCAAGGAATCTGAGTGCTCTCCCAAACTGGATATCCACCTGGTGTGGATTTCAAAGTCGATTTTGTAGCTACTTAGAAATATCTTCACAGCAACAAGATCAGAAACCTTTGGGTCCGGCTGGTCTTCCACATTGCACCAGCGAAGGTCTTTGTCTTTCTCTTGAGAAGTAGTGTGCGGTTTTTCAATCCAAACCAAGGCATCCGCACACCCGGTTGGTTTGTTCAACAAACACATTTTCTTCAATCACACCGCGAAGAAATGTACACTGCACGTTCATCTTGTTGATATTGAACATCAGACGTGCTGCAGGTGCGTACATTTTGTTTGAATCTACCCTGGGGACCCGATCAAAGCCTTGAACAATCAAACTCTTGAAATGATTTTCAATTTGTCGAAGCTTTCAATCTCTTTCGACAGACAATTCTGTCTTCTTTTCTTTTTCTCTCCATCAAAGGCAACCACTCCTAGAAATAACAATATCTTGGAGCTTTGAGTCGCCTATTTTGTGCAAGGACATTCCACTATCAACAATCCTATGACTATCGATAGTTCCTCCTGGAACATCCTACACACTCACTTAGAGATTAGTTGGAGAGGGGGACCCAAGCCTTCACAGACTTGGGTCGTCCGTCATCATCGAGGATTGTGACATCCATTTCCTGATGATTCGGAATAGAGTGAGCTTCCCCTGAAACAGTTACCGATTTTGGTTTCCAAATCTGTTTTTGTTTTTCATTTTTAATTTCTAACTTAACAGACTTTGTTTGGACAACCTCCGGTTTTAACGCCTTTTCAATCACCTTCACATTTTTATGTCGTTGTTTTGTTTCCTGTTCTTTAACAGTGCGTTTATCATGTTTTGGTGAAACAGGACGATGTTGTGGGTGAGCATTTTCAGGTGGTGCTCTTTCCACAAATTTCTCTTTAGGAGTGTTTGAGCAGTTCTTAATGATATGCCCAAACTCCCCACATTTAAAACACGTTCTCCTTTCCACAAACTTAGGAGAAATTGATCGACCAACAGATGTCAAACCAGTAGAACCTGAGGTACTTGCTCTTTCATCACACCCGTTTGTGTGTTGAGTGTAATTGTTTTGACTGTTACGTTTTAAAATCTTGACTTGTTGGATAAAATCGGTGTTTGATTTGTTTTCAAAAGTCTCAATTTTATCAGTACCCCTTGATGCTACAAACTTGACATCTTTTGCTTTCTTCTTGAAACGAGCTCCTTTTGATTCAACCTTAGCCTTTGGCTTTGGAGCTCGTTGTTGCTGTTGTTTACCCTTAGAAGCAACAGGTTGTTGTTTAGTCGGTGATTTCTGTTTTCCAGGGATTGTCTTTCCCAAAAATTTTCTTGTATTGTCTTCAAACACTTTGTCAATCAAAGATTGATTGACGTTTTTGATTGGAAAATCTATGTCTGAATAAATTTTACTATCACCGACTAAAGTATACAACAAGTTATTGCTCTTAACAGCAGACACACATTCATTGTCATCTTTGACATCCTTGACAGGATCTATCACTTGCTTGGCAACAATTGATTGCACAACAGGAGTAGGAGGATCACAAAGAATATGATTCTCAATTGGAATTTCTACTCCTTTCGTCTCCTCAAGTGATTCATCCTGGTCATTCACATCTGATTCATCATCCGACGAATCATAGTCCTCAATGGTTGGAGGACTTTGATTTGAAGCACATGATGACTTTTCTTTCCGATCAGATGAGCCCTCCGATGAATTGTCCGGTTTGAACCCTAGGCCAGTAGTAACTTCCTCATAATCAAGAGGTACACTGGGTTCATACCGAGGCATATCCTCTTCATCGGGCGACTTGGTATAGTCGTGTCTCAAAGGGGGTGGACACTTCCTATAGCCAACGCCTTTAACGTTCCCTTTAAGCTGTTGAACGTCAATGATGTGATCAAGCACATATCGGGAGTTTGAGTAACTCTCCAATTTGAGCTTGATCGCTTCATGCTCACATTTCGCCACGGCTAGCTCTTTCTTTGTTTCCTCAATGATATTAATGTAGTTATTAATACCAATTTGTTTGTTACAAACAGTTTTTGTTAATTCAGAAACACTTTTCTTTTGGGTTTCAATAACTGTTTTAAACTCTTTTTCATTGCGAGCTAAGGCCATGTTTGCCTCTTTGCACTTTGACAGTTCAACAACTAAACTCTGATTGTGACTATGAATCGTATCACATTCAAGTTTCACTCTATCACATTCATGTATCATATTAGCACAATCACTACATATGCTAGGAGTTTCAGAACTTACCTGACTCGAAGAGGCTGTGACTTTAGCCATGAGGGCAGTCTGAGAAGAGAAAGATCCATCTTCAGAATTATAATCTCCTGCATTCGAGCTTTCTTCATCTGAACTCCCACTAAAACCCGAGCTATCATCACTTTCAGAAAACTCTTCCTTGTGAACATGCTTGATGTGATTGATAATTTTTGCATAGCATGCATTTCCACCTCCTTGATCTTTATCTCCCAATTGTACAGACCAATCACACCCTTCATCAGATTGAACAGTCAATGCTCGATTGGTGTTTGATGGTCCAGACTGGTTCTGGTTGGTGGTGTTGTTCACAGCTACTATCCCTTTTCCACGGTTCTCTTGATTGGCATTGGAAGTACTTGTCGGATTTCTGAATGGATTCTGGTTGCCTTGTCTGCTTGGTAGGGTGCACTCACGTTTGAAGTGACCCTTTTCGCCACAGTTGTAACATGTAACCGCATCTTTATTGAACCCATACTTCGTATCATTTTTGCCTTCCAACGAAGTTCTTCCAGTTCGATTCATGAAATCCTTTGCCCTTCTAACAGCACTTGCAAACGCCCACTTGATATCCATTAACTCCATTTCATCACGGTCTATCTGCTGATAATCTTCATTGGTCACATTGATGTTTCCAATTTGACCTGCTACCAATCCACAGTATGAACTGAACATTGTGTTGAGAAGTTCCAAATTTTCCTTTGCAACTTCTACACTGACTTTTGAAAGATTGGAAGTATCAACTCTGACAGTGTTGGTGTTTTGGGGTGAAGGATTGTTGGTATAATGCGCTTGTTGTTGTTGTGATTGAGCTTGAGGTTGGGGTATGGATGGTGACATGTAAGCACTTTGATTCCACTGTGGTTGCGGTGGAAACGGAGAAGAGCTTGTATTTGACACATACGCCGTTTGAAGCTTCGGTTGCTGAATGGAACTAGAACTAGCTGAAGGACTAAAACCAGGCAAATACATTCCTGTGTTTTGAGGAGGTGCAGTTGCAATCCTTTTAGCTTTTCGAATTTCCTCTTCGTTCTTGTTCTCCAACTTCTGAATGAATTCATAAAGACTGACATTTGCTTCATCAAGAGCGCCCGTATGCTTTAGAAGTTCAATGAATGGACTCCACTTAGGAGGTAGAGCATCAGCAAATCGTGCAATCATTTCCGGATGATTTGTAGCAACACTGTAGGAAGTCATTTCACTAATCAAATGATAAAAACGAGTAGTCATATCATTTAGAGTCTCATTCTCCAAGAACTGAAATGATTCAAACTCTTTCTTCAATAAATCATGGCGTATCTTTCTAGTAGCTGCATTTCCTTCTCCTCTCGCTACCAATGCATCCCATAAGGCTTTCGTGGTCTTACAATATGAGAATTGATGAAATAGGTCTCTGTGAAGTGCTTGAGTGAGAATAGCATACGCCTTCTTCTCCAGATCATATGCCTTTTTGTCGGCTTCTTGCATATTATTGAAAGTTGTTGCATTTGATCCTGCTTCTTCAAGAGCGTCACTAAATGCAGAGATGAAACACGTCCATAATTCTGTGTTTTGCCCTAGAACGTAGTTATGGAAACGACCCTTCCATGATGGATAGTCGTTCATGTAATTTAACTTTGGCGGGCGATTGTTGCTACCCGTCTCATTCTCACTAAGCAAAATATTTTGAATGCTCTGATTTTGATTCGACACCATTGCCCATTGACTTGAACTTATTGACTGTTGTTGTTGAGGTATGGTACGATTCATATATTCGGCCATCGACATCTGTTTTAGATCTGGTAGTGGATCCGTACTCCAATCCCACGGATTTGTGCAACTCATATTTGATGTATGTATTTGAAAAACTGATCACTCGCTTGAAAACAGACTGTTATCACACTTTTGGAAGTCTTCTGTTTAAAATAGATAAGTTACTTGACGAAACACTTTCCACGAAACACTTGTGATGATATAAGGCGACGAAACAGATCTGCTATATGTATTGCGACGAAACAGAAAGCTGAGCTTTTTGCGACGAAACAGAAAGCTGAACTATTTGCGACGAAACAGAAAGCTGAACTTTTTGCGACGAAACAGAAACCTGAACTATTTGCGACGAAACAGAATGCTGAACTATTTGCGACGAAACAGAATACTGAACTATTTGCGACGAAACAGAATGCTGAACTATTTGCGACGAAACAGAATGCTGGACTATTTGCGACGAAACAGAATGCTGATTATTTGCGACGAAACAGACTAGATATTATCTTTGAACCTTATCTTGCAGACAACTAAGCCTCAATAGTCAAACATGCTTTCGGCTCACTCTTTTCAATTAGAAATCATCATTCTTTTGTACACCTAAGTCAAGTAAATATATTTTAAGCACAAACAAATTAAACAAACCACAATTCAGATCAAACAAACAAATATTATCAAGAACAGTTGAAGATAGCTGAAGAACACTATGAATATTTGAAGATTCCGGTGACCGAAAAATTTCCGAACACAAGATTTTGCTTAAACTTTTAATAAAAACCAATTCCTATCATGCTAACATGTAATAAAACAAGGTTTTCGATAAAACTTTTAGCAACCCAACAACATAAACACTGATTTTAATGTCTTTTTCCAGAAAAAAATATATAAACTAATCAGTTTCAAACTTGATAAAAACCGAAACTTGTTTGGTTTTAAACAAGGAAAAGAGCCAAAGCTCTGATACCACTTGTAGGTCCCGTTTTTCCGGTGAGGATCGATAACGAGAAACCTATTCCCTGTTTATAACAAAACACGGTAACGGGTGCGGAATCCCCGAGACGGTGCAAACCAAACACAGTTAATAAATAACACGGATTAACCAATGAAACACACTCTATTGATTAACGGGATGAGAACCGAATACAAACTGATACAAACACAGTTTAGACGAAATTTTGACAGAGTTTCTTTACATGTATTTTCTCATCTCTCTGTCAAACAGAAACTGAGATGGGTATTTATACTAGACACAGACTGAATATGACGAAACACAAATAAGTCTCGGCGAAACACAACAGTCGACGAAACACACCTGTTTCGTCGACATACATATAATTCTCATTTTCTGTTTCGTCGACTTGATATTGGCCCTTTTAGAAGTCAAAGCCCACACAATGTTCGGCCCACATGTAAGAATTACGGCCCAGTCATAGTTCTGTTATAAACCATTCACCAATTTCACATATAGGACAAAGTGTTGACATCATCATGACATCACTAAGGTGATGTCATGGTGATGTGTCTTGCGGGAATGGCTTCCGGCGTTCCGTGCCTCGCGTGTCGAACTCTGGGGCGCACGATAGAGGAATGTCGTGACGTCGGGCAGGAGCCGGACCTAACCGAGTCGAAACCAAGTCGAACTGAGCCGAGTCGAACCGAGCCGAGTCGTGTCCACATAAAGTGTACCAACAAGTATGAAAATACCCTTTCACGAGAGAGGGTAATCAATCCTCATATACCTTTACGATCCAGGATATAGCCAACAATAACGAAATTGTCAGCCACTTTTACATGGACTGGTCCCGCTATCTTGAACTATTCCTAGATAACTGGCACTCCAAGCGGGGTGTTTAAACCCAATTTGAGAGAAAGGTGAATACCTTTAAACCTGTGAAGGGATCAGGATCCCTTAAACGTGAGAGGGGGGGCTAATCCTCTAATCCTTCGAATTATCCTGAGTGTATATCCTGGAGTTATATCCCAAAGCATATTATGCAAAACAACCTTAAACTAAGGTGGGTGTCAGCCTGGCTAACACCCCTCCGGTGCTTAAGTCAGTACTGGGTTTAAACAAAATAAAATAGAATTATATTCAAAAGAGATAGAATCCATACCATTTTGAGTTAGAAATTAAATTCTAAACTCACTTGAAATAGAGCTTTAGGTATATAGCATTCCAGGATCTTGGTAGCATATCCCCTTCCATATTCTTAAGCCGGTATGCTCCTTTCCCGGATTCTGATTCAATCTCATAGGGTCCTTCCTATTTCGGAGCTAATTTTCCATCAGCAGGATTGGTAGTATTCTGAAAAGCTTTTCTTAATACCCAATCTCCAACTTGAAACCTTCTAGTCCTTATATTCTTGTTATATGCTTTGGATATCCTCTGTTGATATGCTGCCATCCTTAGCTTTGCCGCATTTCTTGTTTCATCCACGGTGTCCAATTCTTGGCACAAAGCTTCTGGATTCTTCTCATGATCCCGGAGATTGGATCTTGTCGTAGGTATTACCATCTCTGTCGGGATTACTGCCTCTGCTCCAAATACTAAGGAAAATGGGGTTTGCCCAGTTGCACTTTTGACTGTTGTCCTATCGGCCCATAAAACAAAGGGTAATTCTTCCGCCCATCTTCCTTTCTTAGCTCCTAGCCTTTTCTTCAAATTGTTGACAATTATCTTGTTTGAGGATTCTGCTTGTCCGTTTACTTGAGGATGTACTGGAGTAGATGTGATCATTTTGATTCCCCAACTCTTACAAAAATTGGTTGTCCTCTTACTGATAAACTGAGAGCCATTGTCACAAATTATCTCAGCTGGTACCCCAAACCTAGTCAGGATATTCTTTTTATGAAGGATACTACTTTTTGGTCTCTAACTTGAACAAATGCTTCAGCTTCAACCCATTTAGAGAAATAATCAGTCATTGCCAGCATAAAGACTTTTCCTCCTGGAGCTTTTGGCAATTTCCCCACTATATCCATCCCCCACTTCATGAATGGCCAAGGGGAAGCAATAGGATACAGTGGTTCAGCAGGTTGATGCAGCATATTGCCGTGCCTCTGACATGCATCGCATTTTCGAGCATATTCTGCAACATCCTTTCTCATCGTCGGCCAATAATATCCTGTTCTCAACACCTTTGAGAATAATGCTCTGCCCCCAGTATGGTTGCCACAATCCCCTCCGTGTATATCCTGAAGCACTTCTTTGGTTTCGGGATCCTCCAGCACCTCAGGTACGGTCCTACAAGGGATTTCTTAAATAGAATATTGTTTATAATAGTAAATCGGGATACCTTCATCCTAAAATCCTTAGGATTCTCATCCTTTGGGATATGTCCTTCTTTGAGATATCTCACAATTGGAGCCGTCCAGGACTTAGGATCCTCTTCAGGATACTTGTTATCAGGATCCTGAATACTTGCTACTTCCTCATCCTGAGACTTGAAAAGATCCAGTGCAGGATATAGGATATGTAGTATTGGTATCCTAGTTCCATCTGGTATCCTGATTGATGATCCTAGGTTTTCCAATGCATCTGCTTCAGCATTGTCCTCCCTTGGTACCCGTTCAAGTGTAAAAACATCAAAATATCCTGCTATTTTTTGAGAATTTCGTGATATTCGATTAACTTTTCACCTTTAACTGCATAGGATCCATTAAAATGATTAGTAATTAACAAAGAATCAAAAATACTTGTAAGCTTTTAATATTCATACTCCTGGCCAATTCTAATCCTGCTATCGAAGCTTCATATTCTGCTTCATTATTAGTGGCAGGAAATTCACACCTAATAGCCTGGGGTAATATGTCCCCCTTTGGCGATTTTAGTAGTATACCCAAACCTACACCTCTTACATTAGATGCACCATCAGTATATAATGTCCAGGATTCTAGATTTTCTCCTAGCTGTTGTACTTCTAGGTCTACTTCATTTTGAATGTCACTACTGAAATTAGCCACAAAGTCAGCTAGAACCTGAGACTTTATGGCATTCCTAGGTTCATATATTAGATCAAAGGCACTTAATTTCACTGACCACTTGGCCATTCTACCTGACATCTCAGGCTTCCTAAGCACATTTTTAACAGGATAATTTGTTTTAACATGAATCCTATGTGTCTCAAAGTAATGTCTAAGCTTCGTCGATGCCATGACTAGGGCCAATATAATTTTTCTAAATGAGAATATCTAGTTTCAGCATCTAATAAACTTTTGCTAACATAATAGACAAGATACTGCTGACCTTCGTGATCCTTTACCAGTACAGCACTTACTGCGTTCCCTGATACTGCAAGATATACGGATAATGGTTCACCATCCTCGGGCTTCATCAATAGTGGTGCAGTTGAAAGATATTACTTTAATTCCTGCAAGGCTGCTTCGTGCTTCTCTTCCCATTCAAATTTCCTATTCTTCTTCTTCTTCAGGATATCGTAGAATTCCTTGCATCTTTCTGAGGATCTTGATATAAACCTGTTTAGTGCTACTACTCACCCTGTTAATCTTTGTACATCTTTCATGTTTGAAGGTGACTTGATATCCATTGTTTTGGTCAAAAATCGGACTAGGATAATGCAACCAAATCTTATTTTGTGAGGTATGATGCTTGAATCAATGAACAAATGTATGAACGAAAAATCAACGATGAACACCGAGATTTATACGAGGAAAAAGCCCTTGATCTTTAGAAGATCTCCGGCATAAAAAACCTCGGGTGATGGAAACTACCGATCACCAACTATATTGCATAAAAAGATTACAACTTTGGAAGATATTGAGCTTGTTACAATGAATTCTAGTGTGTGTGTGTTTAAGAGCGAGTAGCAGAGGTGTTGTGTCGAAACTTGTGTGTTCTACCAGCTCAATATCCCCTAAAATAATAGGAAAAACAACTAACAACTAACTTTGCGAAAAATAAGGAAGCTCCCACGTTCTTTTTGTAGGATCGTGAGACGATCGAAACGAGTCTATCAGAAGAGTTCTCGGTCTAATCAGAGGCGGAATTCATTGATTAGACTTTGTAACAACTTGATTCACTCTTAATTGTCTTGTTTTATTGATTTAACACGTTTACAGATCAGTAGACACGTCGGCAGCACTTTGGTACCGGAAACACGAACCTTACAAATGAAATCACATCAAGGGTATTTATAGGGGTGGTAATTTCGCACGGAATTACCATATGCTATTTCGTGCGAAATTAACCTTTCACACACAAACCCTGTTTTTCACGAACTACGTGCCCTGATCTAACAATTCTAGTACAAGACTTGATACAAGACGAAGTCGACAGACGTATGCACCAACAGACTCCCCCTCTGATGTTGACGAGTCTTCAGTGTCGAGTCTTCACAGAACTTCAGTCTTGATCAGTCTTCGGGCTTTTTCCAAAGTATTTGACAGTGTAAGCATCCTCAATCATTAACACTTCTGAATCTCAATCTATCTCTTCACATTCTCTTGATCAGATCTCTTGATTCTTTAAGTTCATCAGCATCAGCAGTTAGTGTGAACACCAATTCAGGATCTGAAGCTGACTCTATTCATCTACAGACTCCCCCTTAAAGAATGCTTGGGATCGTAGACTGGCTTTCACAATTTCTAGAATCTCAACCTGGCTCACTCATAGCCATGACTTGCACATTCTCTACCTCAAAGTAAATTTCTTAAATTCAAAAATTTGAAAAATATAAGCTTTTGCAGAAATCAATCTGAAAGTTTTAACATTTAACATTTAACATATCTGATGATCACTTGTAGAATCAAATTCAAAACATCTTCTTGAAATAATTATGACATTTTCAAAATTATTTCAACCTGTTATCATCATTTATCATTTCGAACAATCTACTCCCAAACCTGTTCATCATGTTTAGCACTCGGAATTTTGAAAATTAGCTTTTCAACATCAATTGTCTAAAATCTTTTTGCATTTTTCAAAAATTTATGCTAAAACACTCCGAAAATCTTTTTGGATTTTTTATATTTAATGAGATGCAGTAAAGAAATATTTACAAAACAATATTTTTGTGAGTTTGTGTAAGAGAATCATATCAGTTTATGAGACAAGTCACAAGTACCGTTGAGCTTAGTTACACATTAAGAATTAAACAGTTCACTTAGATTGTCGATATACTAATCCACTTAAATTCTCACACAAATTTCAACTGATTCAGGATACGAATTAGGTGCATTAAGAACTTAAACTCATTCATGTGTACCACCTCTTGAATATACTCCCGTATCCAGATCCCAATATTCAGTGTTACAGGTGAGTATACCACAGATGATATCTGTAAGGGGTTAATTGCGAGGGCCATGAGAGCTCAGGCTATTGCTTCCGCAAAATCAGAGAGATGATGGCTTCGACTTTAAGTGGGTCCCCTTTAGAGGATCTTTTTTACAACAACACATGATTAGCATTTTGCAATATTTCATCATTTTTTATGCTGAGGGGGGTGCTATTTTTCAAGCAAGCGAAAAGTATTATACGGGGACTAGGCCATTGCTTCCGCAAAATCAGAAGTCCCAGGATAATACCCCAGGTATCACTGAGCATAATGACCTAGTATTTCAGAAAGAGGGGTCTTTCAAACGAGATTTCAGGGGTTACCTATATATCCAAGTAGTGTTCCCCACGAAACAAGCAAGTTTGAATTTAAGTTTATACCCGAAAAAGTTTACTAAATGTGTAAAAACCTATCGGCATATCATCAGTGAGACCATTTAATGCTATTTAATCATTACATTTCTTTAGCATACCGTAACTGTCTACTGATGTACTATCATTTCCTCTTTTTACAACAAAACTCATTTCAAATTTTCAAATGTTTTTGGATTTTCTGAAATTTCTTACTCCCCCTAAAATTCAAAATCATTTAAAGGAAATTTGAAAACAAACTGTACACAGAAAGTGACAACATGATGTGAATTGCTTCAATTCGCCATCCACTTGGCATAAACAATCAGAACTCCCCCTGACAACAAACTATTTTCCCATTATGATTTCAAAACACTTAAGTTTGTTTTAATCAAAATGGTTTTTCCGTAAAATAAGTTTTGTTGATTTTATCACTCTGTAAAATCGGGGTTATAATAATCATTTTGTTTTTCAAATCATTTTGAATGAAAGTTAAATCAAGTTCAACTTAATGACCTTGATTAACCACTTGTAGATGACAATTCTGTTTTCAACCACTTGTAGATTCAAATCTACCAGTTGTAAAGCAAAATATGACAATTTAAGTACAACTACCACTCGTAATACCACTTGCAGGAAAATGCCGATTCCTACTTCACACTTACCAACCTGGAAGTTCCGGCAAGTCCATAACCTGTAGAATTTTACAATTTTTAAATGTTTCACAAAAACAATTTTCCAAGAAAGATGCCGATTCATGCTCCACGATTACCCACTTGGGAGCTCCAGCAAGTCAGGATTTTAGTTTGAAAATGCTGTCACCCAAGCCTGACCAGCCTTGGGTGATTTTGAATCAACTCTATCCCAACCTCCTTTCGATTTATAAAAATCTTTTGCACTTTTCACTTTCCCATCCACCATCTTTCCAAATATATGTTTGACTTTCCCATTGAAAGCCTTTTCAGCATCAAATTCTCCTTTACCAGAGAAGAATTGATCTGAAATCTCAATCTTACCAATTTTTAACTTCAATTTTTCTTTCGACAATGGCGGAAAGTTTTCATCGTTCAACTCTGGAATGGAATTCTCATTCTTTTTCTCAATAAATGACTCCTCTGATTTTATGGAATCAGATTCATTGTCAGAACTACTTTCAGATTTTACAACCCATCTTTGTTTGTTCAAATCAACTTTTCTTTTGTAAAAATGCTTCGAACTTTCACCAATTTCAAAAGTCGATTTTTTTAACAACTTAGATTTTTCAGTTAGTTTTTTCTTTTCATCAACACATTTCTTGTTTGTTTCAAAGTTAGAAGAAACTCCCTGTTTTGAATTGTTGGACTTTGGACAATTCCAAGCAATGTGTCCAACTTCTTGGCATTTGTAACAGGTTCTTCGTTCAACCTTTTTCTCATATTCATTTACCATCTTCTTTTTCTTCTCAGCAAGAAACTCTCAGTTTGACTGTTTCCAGAATGGTTTCTTCTGCTCTTCTTCAGAACTTCCTCCTGCAACAAATTTTGTTTTTGATTTATAATTGTTCTCATTTTATAATTTTCCGGGGGAATGAAACCTAATCCCTGCTTTTTGAAATTACCATTATGGTTTGGTTTCTTTCGATAACCTGAACCAGAACTGTAACCCTTTTTCTTGTTCAATCTCTGTTGAACTCTTGAAGTGTACTTTTTAGGTTTTTCATGAAGATTTAAATCTTTTATTTCAGAAATATTAATTTCTGTTAATTTGAAAACCTGTTTGATCATTTCAGTTTTGACACTTCTTATTGGAAATTCCTCATCAGAATATAATTTTTCTGAATCATTCAAAGTATATGCTACTTTGATTGGTCCATCATTCAAATTATATTTTGATAACAGGAATTCTTTATTGTAAACCCTTTTAACCGGTGAACTCGGACTCTTTTATGATGAACTTGAACTTTCAGACTTAGACTCCGATTTTGACTCTTCATCCATATCCAACACCTGATCGACCACTTTCTTTAACAACTCAGACTCATGATCAGTGTCAGACGTTGTGAATGTGACATCAATATTGTCTGGTAACTCAACAATGGTTTCAGACTTTAACTTTATGTTGAGAGCCTTATTTAAACGTTCCTCATTTGGCTTTCTGGGAGAATAACTATTCCAAATCGGGGGCGGACACTTGTTATACTTGACACTTTGTTTCTTACCAGTATCCGTATCTTCTGTCTTTTTATCTTGAAATGCTTCAAGACCTGCAACAGTAGGATAAACTCTGTCAATCAAATAATCACATGTTGTATAACTCAACAACAATCGTTTGATTCTTTCACTTTCAATCTTTTCAAGTTCCAAATCCTGCTTTAACTTTGCACAGTCTTCAATATACTCATTGATGACCTTCTGTTTTGTCATTAAAGTGGAACTCATCATTGTCATAGCAGCATCAACTTCTAAGTTTGTCTTGTTCAGACCGTCAACTATTCTGTTCAGCACATCATATGACTCTTTCACGTACTTCACATCAGATAACAAATTTTCTTTCAACTCTTCCAGTTCAAGAATCTTCTTGTCTTTCTCCTTACAATCTTTGCATGATTCCAGACATTTTGGACAAGGTTTAATGACTTTAACTATCTTTTCAACCTCGACAATTTTTTCAACTTCAACACTTTTTTCTACCTCGACGACTTTCTCAACATCGACGATTTTCTCAACTTCGACTATTTTTTCAATTTCAACAATTTTCTCTACCACTTTCTCCACTTCAACGATTTTTTCTATCACCTTTTCAATCACTGATTCAACGTTTTGTTCTTCAGCTTTCATCTTTGTCTTGTCATCGGCTATTCTTATTGCTTCCAGCTCTCTCTTTAATTTGGCAATCTTCTTCTCATTCAGCATCTCAACTTTATCTGGAAAAAACAAATTAAAACTGTCAGGATCCAGACCTTTTCTAGCTTTATTAAGATATTCTTCTTCATCATCTGTATCAATATCACTTCCTAAATCTGGAAAAATCTGTATTCTTTTCGGACTAGATTTGACTTCATCTTCTTCCAGAAATCTAGCAACAAGACCTGAACCAGGTGGAATGTATTTATCCCAGCTAAATCCCTCTGCAACCTTTTCATCGTCTTGGTCAATTATACCATAACAAGCTCTTTTCTCTTTTTCTTCAATGGCACGTGCATGTGCAGTTTGTGGTTGTTGAGCAATCTGATGAAAAATTGATTTTTGATAATAATTGTTTTTTCCAGACTGATCTTGTCTTCCATTTGCTTCTTTGTTTTTGCACTCACGCTTAAAATGACCTTTTTTCTCGAAAACGGAAACATGTAACTTTTGATTTGTCAAACCCTATTGGAGATTTAGACAATTCATTAAAGTCATCTCTTCCAGTGATTTGTTGAAATTTTTCTGCCCTTCTAACCGCACTGGCTAAACACCACTTGACGTCCATTAACTCAAGTTCCTCAGCATCAATTTGGTCATAATCTTCTTTGGTAAGCATCGGATTTCCAATTTTGCCAGCAATCAAACTTTCATATGATTCCAACATAGCAACGAATGATGCCATGTGTTGCTTAGCTATTTCTGGAGACAGATTTTGACCATTTTGAATGTTCAAATTGATATTGCATTGAAGATTTGTTGAGTTCTGTCGTTGAGGACTTGATGTTGTAAAATTTGGATTAAAACTTGAATATGAAGATGAATGTTCATCACTCTGAGTTACAGTACTACCCTTCGTTTCAGACGAACTATCAGCACTGAAACCAGTTTGAATCTTTGGGCTTGGAGTAACTTCAAATTTGTTTCCTATGTAGTATAAACTGACATCTTGTTGAGCATTTGGATTCTTCATGATTGCCGTTTTCTGGATATCCAACTCATGCTCTTCAATCTTCTGAATAAACTGTGCCAGATTCATATTTTCAGATTTTCTCATATGTTTTAGGATCAACAAATAAGTTCCCCATTTCTGCTGTGGTAATGCATCAGCTAGTTTATCAACCCATTCATCGTCGTCTTTCTTTATGTCCAATCTTCCCATTTCCAAGACTAGATGACAATATCTATCAATGGTCATTTTTGTTGTTTCATGATCAAAAGCTACAAACATGTCAAATGATTTCTTCAATAATGCCTTTTTGTTCTTGATCATATCTGCACTTCCTTTAAACTTTTGAATCAATGCCGTCCAAATTGATCTAGCAGTACCCTCATGTTGAAGCAAAACAAAGATATCTTCTTTAATCGCTTGTTGAAGAATACTGATCATCATTTTTTCACTTGTATATTTCAATTTATCATTCTCTGAAAAGTCACAAAAAGCTTTTTCAAGCCCACGTTCATTTTTTGGTTTCTCGTAATCTTTCTCTAATGAACACCATGCGTCAAACTTATAAGCTTGCACCCAGTTCTCAAATCGATTTTGCCATCCTTTAAAATCTTCAATGTACATAAGCTTTGGTGGTTTCTGGTAAGTTCCTGTCTCATTCTCATTGTACAATGTTTCGGCAGCTGTAACTGGAGCAACTGGTGTAGCAAACGCATTGTAGAATTCCTCTTCCATATTTCAGTAATCTGTATTACAAAATCAACAAAGTTCAAATAACAATGAATTTCACACGAAATATGAATTCAAACGAAAACACTGATGCGAAATCAGTTTGGTGCGGAATAACGATTTGGTGCGAAATAGCCTTTCAAAGGAAAATACCACTTTCAAATGAAATCTGTAATTTGATTTCGTACGAAATTAGATGTATGCTTCAAACGAAATAATATTTTCAAACGAAATCACACTTTGGTGCGAAATTAGTGCTAATTTCGTGCGGAATTAGGTAATTTCGTGTGAACTGAAACTCAACCAGTTAATTTCGTGTGAAATTAGATAACAAATTCACACGAAATCAGCTATTTCACGTGAAATACTGCTGACGTCATCATGTTCGATTTGATTTTCAAGCGAAATTACGAATTTTATCAATTTTAGATCAAATTTAAGTCCAATTCTCTCAAGGATTCATTAAAACACTGTTTTGCATGATATGTATAAAATTCAATCCATTTTGACCGTGAATTTTGTTAATTTTTAAAAAGAAGGTGTAGAAAACAGATTTTCAAGATGATTTTGGTAAGAACTCTTCCTCCTGAGCTCTGATACCACTTGTAGGATCGTGAGACGATCGAAACGAGTCTATCAGAAGAATTCTCGGTCTAATCAGAGGCGGAATTCATTGATTAGAATTTGTAACAGCTTGATTCACTCTTAATTGTCTTGTTTTATTGATTTAACACGTTTACAGATCAGTAGACACGTCGGCAACACTTCGGTACCGGAAACACGAACCTTACAAATGAAATCACATCAAGGGTATTTATAGGGGTGGTAATTTCGCACGGAATTACCATCTGCTATTTCGTGCGAAATAGCTAGCTGCTATTTCGTGCGAAATTAACCTTTCACACACAAACCCTGTTTTTCACGAACTACGTGCCCTGATCTAACAATTCTAGTACAAGACTTGATACAAGATGAAGTCGACAGACGTATGCACCAACAGTTTTCCCATAACCGTTGTGAAAATACCACATGTGGGGCATCTTGAACGAATATTCCCGAGATTCTAGCTGAGATTTAGTCCACTAAGTCCATTATCTGCGTATAAACATTAAAAACGTGACAATTGGTAGAAATTATAAGTTCTGTTAAGGATCCTGGATCCTCAGACTCGGGATCCTCAGACTCCCTGCATAATCCGTTAAGGATCCGTGATACATGCCCAGTTTCAGGATAGATGATCATTAGCATAAAATCCATGCCCTAACAATTGCCCCCAATATGGCAGTTGTGATAAGGATTCACAGCTAATATTTTTGTTAAAAGTGGACTAGCCGTTGCTGCTGGTATCTAGTCATTACACTGCTTGTCGTCACTGATAAGACCTGCTATAATCATCATTGCAAAACATAGAGTTGGAGATAACTCCTCAAGTGCCTTTACAGATCAGAAGATCCTTCTGTTTGTGGAGAATGAATCCTTCTACACCGTTCGTTATTAACCTTCCTGCACTTTAATTTCTGCATAGACACTTTAACTGTTAGATAGCCATATCCGGCCTGGGTGGATGGTCCACTGTTTTGCTGGTGAAATCCAGGCCAGTTGATTTTGATACATAATGAATAGGTAACAACATTAAACTTTTTTAGCTACATTTGTTGTTGTTTCTTCCCTCTTTATTTTTCATGTATGCTTTCTATTTTCAAAGATATCATCGCCAAACAACTGAAAAGTTATTGGAAATCTGATGATAATGTTAAAATTTTTACAGAAAACTTGAAGTGTTCGGACAAATGTGGATCAATGATCCTTAACCAAAAAGGATAAGAGACAACTTGCAGCTTAGAAAAAGTTAGAATATAACATACCAGAGAATCCAAGTTAGGATTCTATATCCTTGTAAATTAATACTGAATAAACAAACTGTGAAAAGTAAAGTTTCAAGGATCTAGGATCCTTATCGTCAGAACTTGTATAACTTTAGAGCTCCAAGATCCTGTAAGAAAAACAAACTTGGGACCGAGCCAAATAATTGGGAATGAACCCATAATAACTGGGGACAAGCCCAAATAAACTGGGGACAAGCCCAACAAACTGGGGACAAGCCCAAATAAACTGGGGAAAAGCCCAACAAACTGGGGACAAGCCCAAACAACTGGGGACAAGCCCAAATAAACGGGTGTAAACTGGGGTCAAGCCCAAATAAACTTGTGTAAACTGGAGTATGGCCCAAACTGGCGACTATCCAAACGTGAGCGACATGAAAATGCCGAAACCTTAGCTATCGTGAAAACGTTAGAAACCTTAGGAACGGATGTATGGTACGTCTACCATTATACGTAGGATCCTGAATACAGCCAGTACAATGAGATTGTCAGCCCCTAAAGCGGGTAATGGTCCCACTGCCTTGAACTGCACCAGGATCATCGTGCGCTACTGGCGAAACTGGGGACAGGCCCAAAACTGGGGACAAGCCCAAATAAACTGGGGACAAGCCCAAATAATCTGGGGACAAGCCTAAATAACTGGGGACAAGCCCATAAACTTTGGAGAGTTGGCCAACCACTTTGATCTTCTGTAAAATGATAACAACTCTGCAAAAGCTTAAACTTTGTGAAAATAGATGTTAAATGTTTAACATCTTTGTCTTATGATAAGTAATAAGTATAAAATGAATGAAAATGAAAGTAATGTGTTACCAAAGATAGAATCATATATCCTTTGAGGATCCCGGACTCTTAATCAGAATACTGGTATCACTGAGGATCCCTGATCCTTCTTACTTAAAGTATTTTTTGTGATGAACAGCGTTCCATGCTCTTGGTAGGAGATCACCATCCATTGTCAGTAAATGATATGCCCCCTTTTCTGCCTCAGCTTCAATTAGGTAGGGACCTTCCATTTTGGTGCTAATTTGCCATCAGCCGAATTCGTAGTGTTCTGGAATGCTTTCCTTAGCACAAAATCACCAACTTGAAATCTTCTGATCCTGACATTTTTATTGTATGCTCCAGCTATTCTTTGTTGATAACTGGCCATCTGTCACAAAAAAACTTCCTTTTCTCTGACTTGAGCAAAATCTTCTACTTTTATCCACTTAGAGAAGTAGTTTATCATGGCTAGCATAAACTCTTTCCCTCCTGGTGCCTTTAGAAGTTTGATAACTATGTCCATTCCCCATCTCATGAATGGCCAAGAAGAGGATATAGGATGCAGGAACTCTGCTGGTTGATGAAGGATATTGTTGTGTCTTTGACAAGGATCACATTTCTTGGCATAATCCACAGCATCGTTCTTCATAGCAGGCCGATAGAATCCTGTTCTAAGGATCCTTAAGAACAGTACTCTGCCCCCAGTGTAGTTTCCACAATCTCCTTCGTGAAAATCCTTTAGAACTTCTTGAATTTTTGGATCCTCGATGCACCTTAGATATGGACATGCAAGAGATCGTTTATATAACATGTTATTTAGTATTGTAAATTGAGATACCTTGACTTTGAAAGCTCTAGGATTTTCTCCTGTAGGAATCTCTCCATGTTGTATATATCTCATGATTGGAAGGATCCAGGATCCTGAACTTGATTGTGCACCATCACTAGGAATGATTGCAGAATCCTCTACTATCTTCATAGCTGCGTGATCCTCAATTGCAGTTGTTAAAATATGGATGCTGAGTATTTTCACATCCTCTGGAATCTTCAGTGATGATCCAAGATTAGCTAGAACATCAGCTTCTGCATTTTCTTCCCTGGGTACCTGTGATAGACTGAAAAAAGCAAAAGAATCTGCCAGTTTCCTGACTATTTCTAAGTACTTGATTAGCTTTTCACCTTTGATAGTGTAAGAACCGTTATAATGATTAGTAATTAATAGAAAATCTACATATACTTGAAGATACCTGATCCTCATATTGTTAGCTAATTGCAAACCTGCTATCAAGGCCTCATACTCTGCCTCATGATTAGTGGTTTGGAATTCACATGCAATGGATTGGGGTATAATGTCCCCCTGTGGCGATTTTAGTAGCGTGCTTTGTCCAGTTCCTTTAACATTTGAAGCTCCTTCCATGAAGAGTGTCCAAGGATCCTTGGTCTTCTCAAGTTGTTGAACTTCTAATTCAGCTTCCCTTTGTAGATCACTACTGAAATCAGCCACAAAGTTAGCTAAAGCTTGGGACTTGATGGCAGTCCTGGGTTCATACTTAATGTCATATGCAATAAGCTTGATTGCCCACTTTGCCATTCTACCTGACATTTGAAGTTTCATAGTTTACCGGATGTTGAGAGCCTTCATGATCCTTAAATAGGACCGCACTTACTGCTTTAGCTGAAACAACTAAGTATAAGGATAATGATTCTCCATTTTCTGGCTTCATCAGGGCTGGTGCTGAGGATAGATAATCCTTAAGAGCCTTGAGTGTAGCTTCATGCTTATCAGTCCACTCAAACTTCTTATTCTTCCTCAATATGTCTTACCTGCCTTAAGCAATTTGTCTACCTCTTCTTGGATAATGACATTTCTTTCAAGTGCAAACTTTCTCCTTTTTTGGTGTATTGGCTTGAAGGACCTGTCAATACCAAGTTAGTGAGTAATAACATCCTTAGATATACCTGTCATGTCTTCATGTTTCCAAGCAAAGGTAGATTTTCTTCTTTTCAAGAAGGATACTAAATCCTGCTCAATACTGTCTAGGATCCCAGATCCTATAAAAATTTTGGATTCAGGATCCTCTGGGTTCAACAGAATATCCTTGACGTCTTGCTCTCCTGCTTCTATGACGTCTTGCTCCTTGGAGGCTGGCTTCATTGAAGAAGTGTAACATTTCTTTGCCTCCTGCTGATCACTTTCTATCTTCACCACATCCCATAGAGTTGGGAGCTTGACACATTGATGATATGTTGAGGGGGATTGCCTTCATATCGTGTATCCATGGCCTGCCAAAGATAACGTTACCACAAGATAAGCAATCAGTAACATAGAATTTTTGAACAAAAGTCACTCCCTCTATATAAATAGGAAGTTTGATGTCCCCCAATGTAATCTTTGTCTCTCCACTGAATCCTACAAGGACAGATGATCTTGGGACAATATCAGATTCAAGGATGTTCATTCTTTTGAGGACATCCAACTAGATTATGTTCACTGAGCTTCTCCCATCATTGAGAATCCTGCGAACAAAATGGTTAGATATAAATAATGTAATAACCAAACCGTCATGATGAGGATCCTGTATGTCCACACGATCATCCTCATCAAAGGATATGACTTTTTCCCGGGTAAGAATGGAAGTTCGAATAGGTCTGTCCCCATTCTCCATCTTTGTTTCTTTTGCATGTCTTTTAGCTGCTGAGAACCTCCGGAGATGAAATGGATGATTTGAGCATCAGCTGGTGGAGGAGGAGCTTTTTCAGGAACTTTCTCAGAATCTTGGATCCTCAATTTCTTTCTTCTGAATAGCTGCTTCAAGTATCCTTTGCTTAAAAGGTAACCAATCTCTTTCCTGAGTGCTATGCATTCATCTGTGAGATGGCCAAAATCCTCATGGTAAGCACACCATTTCGATTTGTCTTTGGTAGCAGGTGGTTTGTCATTCTTCCTTGGCCACCTAGCCTTGTCACCTAAATTCTGCATAGCAAGGATTAGTTCACTATTATCAGCAGAAAAACAATATTCAGAAATAGGAGGATAATCCTCATCATCTTCCTCTTGTTCCACAGCATGCACATTCTGGTTGTCATGCTTGGAGTATTGCTTGGATCAGTTATTCTTGAAATAGGATCCTTGTTTGTCATGCTTTGAGGATCCTGACAATCTCTCCTGGATCCTTTTGTCATCCTCTTAACGGATGAACCTAAGGGCCCTATTCCTTACCTCATCTAAGTTCCTGCAAGGTGTCATAACAAGATCATCATAGAACTGAGAATCCTTAAGTAAACCCATTTTAAAAGCCTCTACAGCTGTAGAAATATCTAAGTTAGGGATTTCTAAGGATTCTCTACTGAATTTAGTAACGTAATCCCTAAGTGATTCATCACAACCTTGGGTGATCCTATATAAGTCACTAGTTAATCGTTCAAATCTCCTACTGCATGAGAATTGGCTATTAAACAAATTAACTAGATTAGCAAATGAAGTAATAGAGTAAGGGGGAAGACTTAGCAGCCATTTAAGAGCTGATCCTGTTAGTGTAGATCCGAAACCCTTGCATAGACATGCTTCTTTTAACCTCTCTGGAATTGGATTGATCTCCATCCTTTCTCTGTTTTAAGCTACATGCTCTTCTGGATCCGTTGAACCATCATATAGCTTCATGGTTGGTATCTGAAACCTCTTTGGAGTTTCTGCGTCACAAATAGGTGGTGCAAAATGAGATATCTTGTGGCTTCCATCTGGGATTTCAGGAATGGGTTTAACCACTCCTGGTACGCTGGATATCATATCCTTCAGTTTCTGTAATTCCCTAGCCATAGCTTGGTTGATACCTGTATCCTACACTGAGCCATGGTTAGCATTATAAAAATTATTCAAAGTGTTACCTCCTGAAGGATTCAAATTTGGAATTCCAGATGTGAATCCATATTGACAGGATTCTGGTATAATTGAGGGACCAGAGGAAGCAATAGTCTGTATTGGGATGAAGTCTCCTAAATGAATCTCTGAACTTCTAGGCTGTTGACTCCCTAAGGATCCTTGATCCTGGAAGATGTTGGATCCTTGATGCACTGAACCTGGGGGTCTTGGAGGATAATCCATAGATCCATAAACCTGTGATGAGGATCCTTGAACCTGGAAGGAGGATCCTTGAACCTGAGAGGATCCTTGAACCTGAGAGGATCCTCGAACCTGAGAGGATCCTTGAACCTGAGAGGATCCTTGAATCGGCTGCGTCCCCATGTATCCTCCTAAACTGGTGAAGAATCCCGGATGCTGAAATGAGAATCCTGAAGGCTGGAAAGAGGATCGTTGAGCCTGAGACATTGCCGATGATCCAGAACGCATTGCTGTTGATCCACCCTGGTATTGGACACCTGGAGCTGCAGAATGCTGGGAAGTTATGACCGGAGTGTCGAAATTCAGTGACCTCGGCATCAAAGGGGGTGATCCTCTGCTGATTTTATCAATTTCGCGAAGGATCCTGCCATTAGTTTCGTCATGTTGTTGCATGTATCCTCTCATTTGCAAAATCAAAGCATAAAGATCACTGTTAGTAAGTGTAGAGGAAGAAACAACAGTTGGTTTTGTGAAAACGGGGGTTGTCTTCTTCGGAGCATTCTCAGCATTCTTCTAGAATGCAGGGATAAGATGATGCAACGGTGGAATGCCCTGTGATGAGGTAACCGCCGACATGGAACTTGAAGAAGTTTTTCCCTGAGAAGCCATGTGGTTGAAGGTAATGCATAAAAATGAATGAAATGAACGAAATTTTTTAGAATTGAAGCACCAATTGCCCCATGGTGGGCGCCAAACTGTTTTGGTCAAAAATCGGACTAGGATAATGCAACCAAATCTTATTTTGTGAGGTATGATGCTTGAATCAATGAACAAATGTATGAACGAAAAATAAACGATGAACACCGAGATTTATACGAGGAAAAATCCCTTGATCTTTAGAAGATCTCTGGCATAAAAAACCTCGGGTGATGGAAACTACCGATCACCAACTATATTGCATAAAAAGATTACAACTTTGGAAGATATTGAGCTTGTTACAATGAATTCTAGTGTGTGTGTGTTTGAGAGCGAGTAGCAGAGGTGTTGTGTCAAAACTTGTGTGTTCTACCAGCTCAATATCCCCTAAAATAATAGGAAAAACAGCTAACAACTAACTTTGTGAAAAATAAGGAAGCTCCCACGTTCTTTTCCCATAACCGTTGTGAAAATACCACATGTGGGGCATCTTGAACGAATATTCCCGAGATTCTAGCTGAGATTTAGTCCACTAAGTCCATTATCTGCGTATAAACATTAAAAACGCGACAATTGTTAGAAATAATAAGTTCTGTTAAGGACCCTGGATCCTCAGACTCTGGATCCTTAGACTCCCTGCATAATCCGTTAAGGATCCGTGATCCATGCCCAGTCTCAGGATAGATGATCCTTAGCGTAAAATCCATGCCCTAACATCCATGATAGCTTTAATCTGTTCCGGGCTTCCTTCGATCCCCCTTTTAGTCACCATGTATCCTAGAAACTTTCCTGCCCCCACTCCAAAATGGCATTTGGCAGGATTTAGTTTCATGTTGTACTGGTCCAGGATATCGAATGCTCCTTCAATATCCCGAAGATGATCCTCAGCCTTCTTAGATTTCACCACCATATCATCAATGTATACCTCCATGGTGTCCCCCAGTTTATCTTTAAACATCATGTTCACCAATCTCTGGTATGTTGCACCTGCATTTTTCAAATCAAAAGGCATAGCAGTATAACAATAAATACCTGTTGGTGTCATGAAAGTAGTATCCTCCTGGTCCGAAGGTTCCATTTGTATTTGCTGGAATCCTGAGGATGCATCCATGAAGGTTAACATTTCATGACCGGCAGTAGCATCCACCATTGAGTCGATATGAGGCAGGGGAAATGGGTCTTTAGGACACGCTTTGTTCAAGTCTGTGTAATCTACACAAACTCTCCATTTCCCATTTTTCTTTTTCACTACAACTACATTTGCTAGCCATTTGGGGAATTTAACTTCCCTAATCATCTTGCTCTTCAACAATCTTTCAACCTCTTCCTAAATTATTGCGTTCCGTTCAGGAGCAAACTTCCTTCGTTTCTGCTGGACAGGCTTGAAAGACTTATCTATTCCGAGCTTATGAGTTATAATATCCTTGGAAATACCTGTCATATCCTCATGTTTCCATGCAAATGTTGACATCCTGCATTTCAAAAAGTTAGTCAATTGATTTTCAATATCCTGAGGGATATTGGTTCCTACGAGCACCGAGATATCTGGATTATCCTGATCTAGGATAATTTTGTTAACATCCTGCTCTGTAGCCTCCAAGATATCCTGGGCTCGCATCTTTAATTGCTATCCTGCTTTAGGCTTCGCTGAGGATTTCATTGAAGAAGAATAACACTCCTTCGCTTCTTGTTGATCACTTTCCACCTTGACAACCCCCTAAGGGGTAGGGATCTTGATACATTGGTGATAGGTCGATGGCACAGCCTTCATATTATGGATCCATGGCGTACCCAATATAATATTGTAGCAGGATAAGGAATCCATGACACAGAAGCATTGCATCGAGTTGACCCCTTCAACATATACTGGCAGCTTTATTTCTCCCACAGTATTTCTGGCCTCTCCACTGAACCCGACAAGTACAGTAGATTTTGAAGTGATATCTGTTTTGGTCAAAAAATCTGTTGAGGATATTGCAACCAAACTCTATGTTACGGGGAATGATGCTTAAAATGTGTAACAGCGATGAGGATCACTTCAATGTAAATTGCACAAACAACACAAGGATTTATACGGGGAAAAAGCCCTTGATCAAGAGTTGATCTCCGGCATAAAAAACCCCGGGTGATGGAAACTACCGATCACCAAGCTCAAATAAATGAATAAGTGTTTACAACTTCGGATAGTAACGAGCTAGGTACAAGGATCACTAGAATGTAACGTGTAAAAGGTGTATGAAACTGCTAAGTGTTTGAACGAGAGCTAGTATGAACGTTTGTACGAGTGTGTGTGTAACTCAGAAATGACTAAGTGTTTTTTTACTAGCTCGTTACCCCTTTAAAATAGAAGTTTAACTACCAAACTAACTATCCGACTTTTGTGCCAAGCCCCCACGTTCTCCACAACGTCCATTTTTGGCCAAGCACGTGCAGAATAGCTTGGGAATATTCTCCAGGAATGTCGCCAAGACTTGGTCAAGCTTGTTATACCTGCGAGGTAGTACAAAATATAAACAAACAATCGTCAGTACGAGGATCCTTAAAGTGATCCATGATCCTAATCCTGAAGCTCTTCTGAGGATCACCACCTGTCACAGAAGTAAGGATCACTAATTAGGATAACGAATAAGGATCACTAATTGTTAGAAAATCCTCCCCTAACAATTGCCCCCAAAATATAAGGAGTAATTTGTAAAATTAGCGAGTTATGTTTTCTTGATCTTATCCGCAACTAACTAACGGATATATAGCCGTTAATATAGAACTAGCCGTTGCGATCATGACGTCACAGAAGTGACAATCCTGCAGAATCATAATTATAAATAGAGATATAGATAGGATCAATATGCATTCAAATTCGAAAGAAACTCCCTTTATATTCTCAGTCGAGGATCAATCAGGTATCTCTCTCTTCTCTTTCTACCTTTCTTACTCTGTTTTTCTTTCTTTATCACCATTGCTCTAAGAATGATGCTCCGAAGCTCACCGGGCAAGGATCACAAGAAGGATAGCCCTTTGAAGAGTCAAAAAATCATCAAGGACTTAGCGAATGAAAGGTGTTGTTTTAACGATGCACAAGTAGATAAAATCCGTCAGTTTTTTCCGGCGAGTGCCTTCTTCAAACCCTTTGATCCCACTGTTCTTAGCGACTATGTTTCTGAAACATGGGTTGCCTTTCCAGCTACTCCATTCACTATAGGGTACACCTATCCTTTCCCAGAATTCACACAATCCTTCTTTTCCCTGACCGGCATATCTTACATCCAAGCCATGCCGATGATTTGGAGGGTTTTATATACCCTAGAGAGGATCATCGAGCAAGAACGCGTTGATTTAGGAATGTCGGAATTGGCGGAACTGTATGATCTTACTACCTTCGGTTCCCACCGTTATTTGTTCAAGCGAAAACCTGGTGCAGATCATCCTCTTCTCAAAGTCACCAAGAACGACAAAGATTGGAAACGTCGCTTCTTCTTTGTCAGGAGGGATTCCATTCTAAACGGAAAAGATCTCCCTAGGACATGGTCCACCCATGGTAGGCTGGAGGATCATGAGAAGGATCGCCAGGTAGTCTTGTTCATGTGATAGGATCACTAACCCCTTTTGTCTTGTGTCATGCAGCTGTCTCTGTTTCTCATCTCATCACAACATCCGCAACCAGGGAAAGGCTTGCTGCTTTCTGGAACCTTGATCCTGAAACTAGAACTTTTAAGACAATAACCCAAGACTCTCAGGAGGTATCCTCAGGCTCTGTCACAATGTCAAGTAAGTATCCTTGTTTAAAATTTAAATAAATAGTGAAATATGAATTAAGAAAAGATACTTATCTTGTTTTGGTTGTGTAGGTGCTGGAAAATCTGCCAAAGCTGCTTCAAGGTTCAGTGTCACCGATCTCACCACTGTCAAATCTTCCAAAAGAAAGGTTCCTGCCAGCCCGACAGCCTCAATCCCCAAGGCACCCCTCAAAGGAAAGGGAATCAAAAGGAGAAAGGCCTCCAATGCTGAGGATTTGCAGGGTCTGCCTCTAATCCGTCATCAATTCCTTGAGTACTTTAATGAGGTGAGGATCACTGTCTTTGCTCATATATCCTATCGACATATCCTGCTGATATATCCTGCTGATTTGAGGATCACTTAATCCTGACCTTATCCTTTATCCTCTTTACAGAAATTCTCTGAGATCGAGGATTATGTCGGCCACGTTGAGGATCAGGATAAGAAAATTGCCGACCTCCAGCAGGTTGCTGTGCTCAAGGATCTTGCACTTGCTGATCTTCAGAAGGAACTCCAGGATACCAAACAGAAGATGGCTAAGGTGCTGGTTAATTTTGACTATGAAAGGCAGGAGATCACAGATGATGCTAAAGTTTCTGCCGCCATAGCAATGTACAAAACCAAGCTGCAAATGGCCTTGGAAGCTCAGGATCCTGCCTTCGACAAAAGCGGCTGGGAAATTGAAGAATGGAAAGCAAGGCTGGCTGAATTGGGTGATGAAGAGGAGGCTGAAGAGATCCTGACAATTGAGGCTGGAAGCAAGGATGAAGCTGGTGAAGCAAGTGGAGCCGGAGGTGGTGATGCAGCAAAGGTTTAGGCTGCTTGATTGGGCAATGATGGACATTTCTAGACATAGCCGGAGCCCAATTTTTTAAAATTTGGTATTAGCTTTTTGTGGTTGTGGTGTTGAACAATTTAATGGTTTGTACTTTGAACAATAGGTTTTAGGATTAAGGATCTTGTATGATCCTTAGGACAATAGGCAGGATTGCATATGGTGGAGGGATCCTCTGTTTGGGGGATGAAGCCATTGTGATCCTGCCGCCTTTATATTCCTGCACTACTCTTGAACTTATTATCATGGACACCCTTTACCTACCCCAGCGGACGGGCCACGTTTTGCTGGTAGATGCTCGGGTAGGTAATTTTGACAACCTTTTAAGGGTTAGTCTTATGTTAATAAATAAAAACTTAACCTTCTGTCGCTTATCTTGTGTTGTTATCCTTGTTAATATCTTACTTTCCAACTGTTGTAATGTTCATTTTGTTTATACTTATCAAGCCTTGAAAAATTAGAAAAGATATCCAGAAAATTTAGGATATGATCAAGGATCACATATCCCATAAACGATAAGTTCTAAAAAGTTATATGGTTTAAGAATCATAAGTTCAGTTGTCAAGTATAAGGGTTATTCAAATAAATAACAAATAGGATTAAAAATAGTTAAGGATCATACCTGAGGGTCCAAGTTAGGATCCTAACCATAATAAGGATAACTGTAAAATAAACCTTAGAAAGAAGTAAGGATCAAGGATCCCTAGTTGCTTATCTTCAAGGACCTGAAATAGATCATAACTTGGGACTAAGCCAATCATAAGAAAAGAGTTAGCAACAGGGGACAAGCCCAAGGATAACTGGGGACAAGCCCAAGGATAACTGGGGACAAGCCCAAGGATAACTGGGGACAAGCCCAAGGATCGTATGTAAACTGGAGTATGGCCCTGACTGGCGACTATCCAAACTTGGTGACATGAATATGCCAAAACCTTAGCTAACGTGAAAACGTTAGAATCTTATGAACGGATGTATGGTACGTCTACCATTATACGTAGGATCCTAAGCATAGCCAGTACAATGGAATTATCAGCCCCTAAAACGAGTACTGGTCCCAATGCCTTGAACTATACCAGGATCATCATGCGCTACAGGCGGAACTGGGGTCAAGCCCAAATAACTGGGGTTAAACCCAAGGAACGGATTGCTTCAGCGGATAACCAATGTTATGCTAAGGATACCTGAACTTTCAAAACTTAAACTCACGTGAGAGATGGATAAAGGATGCATGATCCTTATCCTTATATGAGAAAATAAAGAAATGAATTAGTTCAAGTTTAGGATATTACCTAAGTAAGGATCACCGATGCTTTGAGGATCCTTCAAGGATATCCCTATTGTGAGGATCATCTGTGCCACTAGGATCCTGCTCACATGAAATATTTCTTCAAGTGGACAGCATTCCAAGCTCTTGGTAGCAAATCACCTTCCATGGTTAGCAATCTATATGCCCCCTTTCCTGCTTCAGCTTCAATCAAATAAGGGCCTTCCCATTTTGGAGCCAATTTCCCATCAGCAGGATTGGTGGTATTTTGGAATGCTTTCCTTAATACCATATCTCCAACTTGAAACCTCCTGATCCTGACATTTTTGTTGTAAGCACCAGCCATTCTTTGCTGATAACTGGCCATCCTTATCCTAGCCATATCCCCGATTTCTTCAATAGTATCCAGGTCTTGAGCCAAGTTCTCATCATTCTTCTCAGGATCACGGGTACTTGTTCTTGCAGTTGGAACCACCATTTCTGTTGGGATCACTGATTCTGCCCCAAACACCATAGAGAATGGTGTTTGACCAGTAGCATTCTTGGGGGTTGTCCTATCAGCCCAAAGCACATAGGGTAGTTCTTCTGCCCATTTCCCTTTCTTGGATCCCAGCTTCTTCTTCAAATTGTTGATGATGATCTTGTTGGATGATTCTGCCTGACCATTAGCTTGTGGGTGGACTGGTGTTGATGTTATCATCTTAATCCCCTAGCTGTCACAAAAGTTAGTGGTTCTGCCCCCAATAAATTGGGAACCATTATCACATATAATCTCAGAAGGAATTCCAAATCTAGTTATAATATTTCTTTTAATGAAGGATATAACTTCCTTTTCTCTGACTTGGGCAAAAGCTTCAGCCTCTATCCACTTGGAGAAGTAATCAGTCATAGCAAGCATGAATACTTTTCCACCAGGTGCCTTAGGGAGCTTACCAACTATATCCATCCCCCATCTCATAAATGGCCAAGAGGAGGATATAGGATGCAATAATTCAGCTGGTTGATGAAGGATATTGCTGTGTCTCTGACAAGGATCACACCTTTTAGCATACTCCACAGCATCTCTCTTCATGGTTGGCCAGTAGTATCCTTTCCTCAGGATCCTTGAGAATAATGCCCTGCCCCCAGTGTGGTTTCCACAATCTCCTTCATGGAAGTCTTTTAAAACTTCTTGGATTTCAGGATCCTCAATGCATCTCAAGTATGGTCCTGCAAGAGATCGTCTATACAACACATTATTTAAAATTGTGAATTGAGATACCTTAGATTTGAAAGCCATAGGGTTTTCTCCTGTAGGAATCTCTCCATGTTGTAAGTATCTCATAATTGGTGAGATCCATGATCCTGATCCTGAATGGGATTGAGTATCCTCACTAGGGATCATTGCAGAATCACTTCCTATCTCCATAGCCACATGATCCTCAATAGCCGGGTTCAGGATATGGATAATAGGGATCTTGATATCCTCCGGGATCTTCAAGGATGATCCTAGATTAGCCAATGCATCAGCTTCTGTATTTTCTTCCCTTGGTACCTGTGTCAAACTAAAGGAAACAAAAGAGAGTGCCAAACTTTTGACTATCTCTAAATATTTGGTTAGCTTTTCACCTTTAACAGCATAGGATCCATTAAAGTGGTTTGTAATTAACAATGAATCTACATGTACCTCAAGATACCTGATCCCCATATGTTTTGCAATTTGCAAACCAGCAATTAAGGCTTCATATTTAACCTCATTGTTAGTGGTTTGGAACTCACAAGCTATAGAGTGGGGTATTATGTCCCCCTGTGGCGATTTTAGTAGTATTCCAAGCCCTGTGCCTTTGACATTTGAGGATCCATCAGTGTAGAGTATCCAAGGATCCTTGGTCTCTTCTAGCTGCTGGACTTCTAACTCAGCTTCTTCTTGTAAATCACTACTGAAATCTGCCACAAAGTCAGCTAGTGCTTGGGATTTGATGGCTGTCCTAGGCTCATATCTTATATCATATGCACTTAGCTTCACTGCCCACTTAGCCATCCTTCCTGACATCTCTGGTTTCCTGAGGACATTCTTAATTGGAAAATTAGTTTTAACTATGATAACATGAGTTTCAAAATAATGTCTTAACTTAGTAGATGCCATAATTAATGCAAGAATAAGCTTTTCAAGGTGTGAATACCTGGATTCGGCATCAAGTAAACTTTTACTTACATAATAGACAGGATGTTGTGTACCTTCATGATCCTTAACAAGGACCGCACTTACTGCTTTTGAGGATACTGCAAGATACAAGGATAGCACATCACCTTTTTCTGGCTTCATCAAGGCTGGGGCTGAGGATAGGTAATCTTTGAGGGCTCTTAAAGAATTTTCATGCTTCTCAGTCCACTCAAATTTCTTGTTCTTCCTTAGGATATCATAGAATTCTTTTCACTTCTCTGAGGATTTGGATATAAATCTGTTCAAAGCTGCTATCCTGCCTGTTAGCCTTTGAACATCCTTAGCATTGGCCGGGGATTTGATGTTCACTATTGCTTTGATCTGTTCCGGGCTAGCTTCAATGCCTCTCTTTGTCACCATATATCCTAAGAATTTACCTGCTTTAACACCAAAGTGACATTCTGAAGGATTAAGTTTCATGTTATATTTGTCAAGGATATCGAATGCTTCCTCCAAGTCTCTTAGGTGATCCTCAGCTTTTAAGGATTTTACCACCATATCATCTATGTAAACCTCCATAGTTTGTCCAATCTGATCCTTGAACATCATATTCACCAGCCTTTGGTATGTTGCACCTGCATTTCTTAATCCGAACGACATAGCAATATAGCAGTATATACCAGTTGGAGTCATGAAGGCTGTATCCTCTTGGTCGGATGGTTCCATTTGGATTTGTTGGAATCCAGATGAAGCATCCATAAAAGTTAACAGTTCATGACCCGCAGTTGCATCCACCATGGAGTCAATGTGGGGTAATGGGAAAGGATCCTTGGGACATGCCTTATTTAAATCGGTAAAATCGACACATACCCTCCACTTTCCGTTTTTCTTTTGAACAACAACCACATTGGCCAACCATCTTGGATACTTGACCTCTCTAATCATACCTGTTAGGGGAGGATTTTCTAACAATTAGTGATCCTTATTCGTTATCCTAACTAGTGATCCTTACTTCTGTGACAGGTGGTGATCCTCAGAAGAGCTTCAGGATCAGGATCATGGATCACTTTAAGGATCCTCTTACTGACGATTGTTTACTTGTGTTTTTGAAATGTCTCGCAGGTATATCAAGCTTGACCAAGTCTTAGCGACATTCCTGGAGAATATTCCTGAAGTATTCTGCACGTGCTAGATCAAAACTAGACGTTATGGAGAACGTGGAGGCTTGGCCCGAAAGTCGGAGAGTTTGTTAACTAGATATTTTTCTTATTTGAAAGGGGTAACGAGCTAGTTAGTGACACTTAGTCATTTTTGGCAGTTTCACACACTCAAAAACGCTCTCATACAAGCTCTCGTTCAAATACTTAGCAATTACTTACACTTTTTACACATTTCACCGTAGTGATCCTTGTACCTAGCTCGTTACTATCCGAAGTTGTAAACGTTTATTCATTTATTTGAGCTTGGTGATCGGTAGTTTCCATCACCCGGGGTTTTTTGTGCCGGAGATCAACTCTTGATCAAGGGCTTTTTCCCCGTATAAATCCTTGTGTTGTTTGTGCATTCTACATTGAAGTGATCCTCATTGTTGTTACACATTTTAAGCATCATTCCCCTATACAAAGAGTTTGGTTGCATTATCATCATCAGATTTTCTGACCAAAACAGTTTGGCGCCCACCGTGGGGCAATTGGTGCTTTGCCTTAGAAGAATTCGCATTTCTGTGCTCATTCCGGTTCACTACAATCAAGCAAATGGCTTCCTCGGCGAAGAATGCTTCAAACTTGATGCCCTCATTCACTTCCTCACAAAGCGTTCCTCCTTTGCCTCCACCACCCTCTGGATCCCAGAAGAATACAGAAAATGCTGCGAAGAAACCGACTCCCATTTTCTCAAAACCATCTTCTTCTTCTGTTACAACTAATCCTACTACTAATGATCTCTATACCTTGATTTTGCAGATGAGGAATCATGCACAAGAGCAGGATAAGACCAACGAAAGGATCCTCCGGGAGATTGATGAAATTAAGAAACAGAAGAAAACGGCAGAGGATCATTCTCCACTGATGCCCAGATCTTTGAATTTTGACACTCCGGTGGTTACTTCTCAGCCCTCTGTGGTTCCAAACATTCAATATGCGGGTGGACCAAAGGGAGTGCACTACGGAACAACAGCTATGACCCAGGCACTAGGTTCATATTTCCAGCCAGCAGGATCCTATCCCCAGCATATGGGATCCCTCACGAGTACAGGAGGATATTCAGGAATGCAGCAGGTTCAAGGATCCTCCTTCGTTCCAGGATCATCCCAGGTTCAAGGATCCTCCTTCGTTCCAGGATCATCCCAGGTTCAAGGATCCTCCTTTGTTCCAGGATCATCCCAGGTCCAAGGATCCTCCTTCGTTCCAGGATCATCCCAGGTTCAAGGATCCTCCTTCGTTCCAGGATCATCCCAGGTTCAAGGATCCTCCTTCGTTCCAGGATCATCCCAGGTTCAAGGATCCTCCTTTGTTCCAGGATCATCCCAGTTCCAGGGATCCTTCCAGATGCCAGGATCCTTGAGGAGTTTGCAAACAGGAAGTTCAGATGTTCATCAAGGAGATTTTATCCCAATGCAGACCAATGCCTCTGCTGGACCTTCGATCATTCCAGAATCTCAACAATATGGATTAACCTCCATATTTCCTAACTTGAATCCAATGGGAGGTAACACTTTTAATAATCCTCATACTATTAACCATGGTTTTATGCAGGATCCAGGTATCAATCATGCCATGGCCAGAGAATTGCAAAAGCTAAAGGATATGATCTCGAGTGTCCCGGGGGTAGTCAAACCTATTCCAGAGATTGCAGATGGGAGCCACAAGATATCTCGCTTCGCACCACCAATCTGTGATGCTGAGATATCCAAGAGGTTCCATGTGCCTACAATGAAATTGTACGATGGTTCGACGGATCCTGAAGAACACATAGCACAATACAGGGAGAGGATGGAGATCAATCCAATCCCAGAAAAGTTAAAGGAAGCATGCCTATGCAAAGGATTCGGATCCACTCTTACTGGATCAACACTCAAGTGGCTGCTAAGTCTTCCTCCCTATTCTATTACCTCATTTGCAAACCTAGTTAACTTGTTTAATACTCAGTTTTCTTGTAGTAGAAAATTTGAACGATTAACTAGTGATTTATATAGGATAACCCAGGGTCATAATGAATCATTAAGGGATTACATTACCAAATTTAGTAAAGAATCCTTAGACATTCCCAACTTAGATATAGCCACGGCTGTTGAGGCCTTCAAAATGGGATTACTTAGGGATTCCTTGTTTTATGATGATCTTGTTATGACACCGTGCAGGAACCTAGATGAGGTAAGAACCCGGGCCCTCAGGTTCATCCGGCTAGAGGATGATAAGAGGATTCAGGAGAGGATAACAGGATCCTCAAAGCAGGATAAGCAAGGATCCTCATTCAGAAACAACAAGCTAAGATCCTACAACAAATCTGATAATCAGAACGTGCATTCTATTGATCAAGAAGAGGACGATGAGGATTATCCTCCAATCTCTGAATATTGCTTTAGTGTTGATAACAATGAACTAATCCTTGCCTTGCAGAACCTAGGTGATAAAGCTAGATGGCCAAGAAAGAATGAAAGGCCAGCTGCAAATAAGGATAAATCAAAGTGGTGTGCATATCATGAAGATTTTGGGCACCTCACAGAAGAATGCATTGCACTAAGAAAGGAGATTGGGTACTTGTTGAGCAAAGGGCATCTAAAAGAGTTGTTGGGTAGGAAAAAGTCAAGGACTCAGGATCCTGAAAGGATCCCTGAGAAGGCTCCAGCCCCTCCAGCAGACGCACAAGTGATAAACTTTATCTCTGGGGGATCCGACATTTGTGGCACATCCTTCTCAGCAGCTAAGAGGCATGCGAAGGAAACTAAAATGGATAACGGAGAAAGGCCAGTTCGAACATCGAGTGTCTCCGAAGGAAAAGTCATAACCTTTGATGAAGAGGATCGTACTGATATCCAGGATCCTCATCACGATGGTTTAGTTATTACTCTTTTTATATCTAACTGTTTTGTCCGCAGGATCCTAATAGACGGAGGAAGTTCAGTGAACATTATCCAGCTTGACGTTCTAAAGAAGATGGGTATCCCCGAATCAGAGATCATACCAAGATCCTCCGTGCTCGTGGGATTTAGTGGCGAAACTAAGAACACCCTGGGGGACATTAAGCTCCCAATATATATTGAAGGCTTACACTCTTATCAAAAATTTTGTGTTATTGACTGTTTATCTTGTTGTAATGTTATCCTTGGCAGACCCTGGATACACGATATGAAAGCAGTCCCATCTACTTACCATCAATGTGTGAAGCTCCCTAGTCCTTGGGGAATAGTAAAGATCGATAGTGATCAGCAGGAAGCTAAGAATTGCTACACTTCATCGATGAAACCAGCTTCGAAGTCAAGGGAGCAATAGCAATCAAGGTATCCTCCAAGGAATGTCCTGGAGGCCAGAGAGCAGGATGTGGTAGAAATCCTCATGGATCCTGATGATCCTGAATCCAAAATCTATATCGGATCAGGGATCCTTGGCGAAATGAAAGAAGACCTCATATCCTTCTTCAAAAGGAGAAAGACTACCTTTGCATGGAAACATGAAGACATGACTGGTATATCCAAAGATATTATCACCCATAAACTCGGCATCGACAGATCCTTCAAACCAATACATCAAAGAAGAAGGAAGTTTGCACCAGAAAGGAATGCCATTATCCAGGAAGAGGTAGAAAAATTGCTCCGGGCAGGTATGATTAGAGAGGTCAAGTATCCAAGATGGTTGGCTAATGTGGTTGTTGTTCAAAAGAAAAACGGAAAGTGGAGGGTATGTGTCGATTTTACCGATTTAAATAAGGCATGTCCCAAGGATCCTTTCCCTTTACCCCACATTGACTCCATGGTGGATGCAACTGCGGGTCATGAACTGTTAACTTTCATGGATGCTTCATCTGGATTTCAACAAATCCAAATGGAACCATCCGACCAAGAGGATACAGCCTTCATGACTCCAACTGGTATATATTGCTATATTGCTATGCCGTTTGGATTGAGAAATGCAGGTTCAACGTACCAAAGGCTGGTGAATATGATGTTCAAGGATCAGATTGGACAAACTATGGAGGTCTACATAGACGATATGGTGGTGAAATCCTTAAAAGCTGAGGATCATCTGCGAAACTTGGAGGAAGCATTTGATATCCTTGACAACTATAATATGAAGCTTAATCCTTCAAAATGTCATTTTGGTGTCAAAGCAGGTAAATTCTTAGGATACATGGTGACTAAGAGAGGCATTGAAGCTAGCCCGGAACAAATCAAAGCAATAGTGAACATCAAATCTCCGGCCAATGCTAAGGATGTTCAAAGGTTAACAGGAAGGATAGCAGCCTTGAACAGATTCATATCCAAGTCCTCCGAGAAATGTAAAGAATTCTATGATATCCTAAGGAAGAACAAGAAATTTGAGTGGACAGAGAAGCATGAAAATGCTTTAAAAGCCCTCAAAGATTACCTATCCTCGGCCCCGGCTTTAATGAAACCAGAAAAAGGTGAAGTGTTATCCTTGTATCTCGCAGTATCCTCAAAAGCAGTAAGTGCGGTCCTTGTTAAGGATCATCAAGGTACACAACATCCCGTTTATTATGTAAGTAAAAGTTTACTTGATGCCGAATCCAGGTACTCACACCTTGAAAAACTTATCCTTGCATTAATAATGGCATCTACCAAGTTAAGACATTATTTTGAAACTCATGTTATCATTGTCAAAACTAATTTTCCAATTAAGAATGTCCTCAGGAAACCAGAGATGTCCGGAAGGATGGCTAAGTGGGCAGTGAAGCTGAGTGCCTATGATATAAGATATGAGCCTAGGACAGCTATCAAATCCCAAGCATTAGCTGACTTTGTGGCTGATTTCAGTAGTGATTTACAAGAAGAAGCTGAGTTAGAAGTCCAGCAGCTAGAAGAGACCAAGGATCCTTGGATACTCCACACTGATGGATCCTCAAATGTCAAAGGCACAGGGCTTGGAATACTACTAAAATCGCCACAGGGGGACATAATACCCCATTCTATAGCTTGTGAGTTCCAAACCACTAATAATGAGGCTGAATATGAAGCCTTAATTGCTGGTTTGCAAATTGCAAAGCATATGGGGATCAGGTATCTTGAGGTACATGTAGATTCTTTGTTAATTACAAATCACTTTAATGGATCATATGCTGTTAAAGGTGAAAAGCTAACCAGATATTTGGAGATAGTCAAAAGTTTGGCACTCTCTTTTGTTTCCTTTAGTTTGTCACAGGTACCAAGGGAAGAAAATACAGAAGCTGATGCATTGGCTAACTTAGGATCATCTTTGAAGATCCCAGAGGATATCAAGATCCCTATTATCCATATTCTAACCCCAGCTATTGAGGATCATGTGGCTATGGAGATAGGGAATAATTCTGCAATGATCCCCACTGAGGATACTCAATCCTATTCAGGATCCGGATCATGGATCTCACCAATTATGAGATACTTACAACATGGAGAGATTCCTACAGGAGAAAACCCTAGGGCTTTCAAATCTAAGGTATCTCAATTCACAATTATGAATAATATGTTGTATAGACGATCTCTTGCAGGACCATACTTGAGATGCATTGAGGATCCTGAAGTTCAGGAAGTTTTAAAAGACTTCCATGAAGGAGATTGTGGAAACCACACTGGGGGCAGGGCTTTATTTTCAAGGATCCTGAGGACAGGATATTATTGGCCAACCATGAAGAAAGATGCTGTGGAGTATGCCAGAAGATGTGATCCTTGCCAGAGACACAGCAATATCCTTCATCAACCAGCTGAATTATTGCATCCTATATCCTCCTCTTGGCCATTTATGAGATGGGGTATGGATATAGTTGGTAAGCTCCCTAAGGCACCTGGTGGGAAAGTATTCATGTTAGCTATGACTGATTACTTCTCCAAGTGGATAGAGGCTGAAGCTTTTGCCCAAGTCAGAGAAAAGGAAGTTATATCCTTCATTAAAAGAAATATTATAACTAGATTTGGAATTCCTTCTGAGATTATATGTGATAATGGTTCCCAATTTATTGGGGGCAGAACCACTAACTTTTGTGACAGCTGGGGGATTAAGATGATAACATCAACACCAGTCCACCCACAAGCTAATGGTCAAGCAGAATCATCCAACAAGATCATCATCAACAACTTGAAGAAGAAGCTTGGATCCAAGAAAGGAAAATGGGCAGAAGAGCTACCCTATGTGCTCTGGGCTGACAGGACAACCCCTAAGAATGCTACTGGTCAAACACCATTCTCTTTGGTGTTTGGGGCAGAATCAGTGATCCCAACAGAAATGGTGGTTCCTACTGCTAGAACAAGTACCCGTGATCCTGAGGAAAATGATGAAAACTTGGCTCAAGACCTGGATACTATTGAAGAAATCAGGGATATGGCTAGGATCAGGATGGCCAGTTATCAACAAAGAATGGCTGGTGCTTACAATAAAAATGTCAGGATCAGGAGGTTTCAAGTTGGAGATATGGTGTTAAGGAAAGCATTTCAGAATACCACCAATCCTGCTGATGGAAAATTGGCTCCAAAATGGGAAGGCCCCTATTTGATTGAAGCTGAAGCAGGAAAGGGGGCATATAGGTTGCTAACCATGGAAGGTGAATTGCTACCAAGAGCTTGGAATGCTGTCCACTTGAAGAAATATTTCATGTAAGCAGGATCCTTATGTCATAGGTGATCCTCATCAAAGAGATATCCTTAAAGGATCCTCAAAGTATCGGTGATCCTTACTCAGGTAATATCCTAATCTTGAACTATTTCATTTCTTGATTTTTTCATCTAAGGATAAGGATCATGTATCCTTTATCCATCTCTCACGTGAGTTCAAGTTTTGAAAGCTCAGGTATCTTCAGCACAACATTGGTTATCCACAGAAGCAATCCGTCCTTTGGGTTTAACCCCAGTTATTTGGGCTTGTCCCCAGATTCCGCCTGCAGCGCACGATGATCCTGGTATAGTTCAAGGCTTTGGGACCAGTACTCATTATAGGGGCTGATAATTCCATTGTTCTGGCTATGCTTAGGATCCTACGTATAATGGTAGACGTACCATACATCCGTTCATAAGGTTTCTAACGTTTTCACGTTAGCTAAGGTTTTGGCATCTTCATGTCACTAAGTTTGGATAGTCGCCAGTTAGGGCCATACTCCAGTTTACATACGATCCTTGGGCTTGTCCCCAGTTATCCTTGGGCTTGTCCCCAGTTATCCTTGGGCTTATCCCCAGTTATCCTTGGGCTTGTCCCCAGTTGCTAACTCTTTTCTTATATTGGCTTAGTCCCAAGTTATGCTCTATTTCAGGTCATTGAAGATAGGCAGTTAGGGATCCTTCATCCTTATTTCACTCTAAGGTTTATCTTATAGTTATCCTTATTATGGTTAGGATTCTAACTTGGATCCTCAGGTATGATCCTAAACTCTTTTGATTATATTTATTATTCTTTTAAATGACCCTTATACTTGACAACTGAACTTATAAATTTTAAATCATGTCATTTTATGGGATATGTGATCCTTGTTCATATCCTAAACTTTTTGGATATCTTTCCTAGTTTTCCAAGGCTTGATAATTATAAACAAATTGAACATTATAACAGTTGGAAAATAACATACTAAAAAGGATAACAACACAAGATAAGCGACAAAAGGTTAAGTTTTTATTTATTAACATAAGGCTAACCCTTTAAAGGTTGTCAAAATTACCTACCCGAGTTTCTACCAGCAAAACGTGGCCCGTCCGCTGGGGTAGGTAAAGGGTGTCCAGGATAATGAGTTCAAAAGTAGTGCAGGAATATAAAGGTAGCAGGATCACAATGGCTTCATCCCCCAAACAGAGGATCCCTCCACCAATTGCAATCCTGCCTATTGTCCAAAGGATCATACATGATCCTTAATCCTAAAAACCTATTGTTCAAAGTACAACCCATGAAATTGTCTTAAACATCACAACCACAAAAACAACCACCAAACTAAAAAATTGGGCCCCGGCCTCAGCACATATATCCATCATCGCCCAATTGTGCAGCCTACACCTTTGCTGCATCCTCTTCTCCTCCAGCTGCGGTATCCTTCACTTGATCCTTCCCACTGCCACTTGCTTCAATCGCCAAGACTTCAGTAGCCTCCTCTTCCTCATCCTCAAGCTCAGCCAACCTTTCTTTCCAACCCTCAATATCCCAGCTGTTCTTATCAAAGCTAGGATCTTGAGCTTCTTGGGCCATCTTCAACTTAGTCTGATACATCGTGATGGCAGCAGAGAGCTTGGCATTTTCGATGAGGTCATGCTTTTCATAATCAAAGTTAACCAACACCTTGGCCATTGCCTGCTTGGTATCCTGGAGTTCCTTCCGAGCATCAGCAAGTGCAAGATCTTTGAGCACACCAACCTGTTGAAGATCAGCTATTTTATTGTCCAGCTCCTCAATATTACCCACGTAGTCCTCGATCTCAGCAAATTTCTGCAAAGAGAAGATAAGGCAGTTCAAGGTCAAGTGATCCTTATAAGAGCTGGATACCTAGGCAAAGTTAAGGATCCTTACTTCGTTAAAGTACTCAAGGAATTGGTGGCGAATCAGTGGCAGCCCTTGAAGATCCTCAGCATCAGAAATCTTCCTCTTCTTGACACCCTTCCCTTTAGTGGGTGCCTTTGGAATGGAAATGCTGGGACTGCTAGTGGATTTCTTCCTCCTGGGCCGTACGAGATCAAGGTCAGCTGTGTTGAATTGGGAAACAGGCTTGACAGGTTTTCCAGCGCCTACACATTCAAAGCAAGATGAGTATCCTTATCCTATTTCAATTTATCTATTTATTTTAATATTTAAACTATATAAAAGACAGGATACTTACTTGACATGGTAATGGAACCTGAGGATACTTCTTGTGAGTCTTGGGTGTCTATCTTGAATGTCCTTGTTTCAGGATCAAGCTTCCAGAAAGCAGCGAGCTTATCCTTGGTTTCAGGTGATGTGCGGATACGTGAAATGGTGATAGCTGCAAAATAAGAAAGCAAAAATATAAGTTATCCTTGCAAACAAAGAAAGTTCCCGGTGATCCTTATCAGGATCCTCCATCCTACCATGGGTAGCCCAATTTTTAGGAAGATCTTTTCCATCCTGGATAGAATCTCTCTTGACAAAGAAAAAGCGACGTTTCCAGTCTTTGTCATTCTTGGTGACTTTCAGAAGAGGATGATCTGCACCGGATTTTCGTTTAAGCAAATAACGATGGGAACCAAAAGTAGTGAGATCATACAGCTCCGCCAATTCTGACATGCCCAAAGCAATGCCTTCTTGTTCGATGATCCTCTCCAGGGTATACAAGACCCTCCAAATCATCGGCATGGCTTGGATATAAGAGATGCCGGTAAGAGAAAAGAAGGATTGTGTAAACTCCGGGAAAGGATAGGTGTATCCTATGGTGAATGGAGTGGCTGGAAATGCAACCCATGTTTCTGAAACATAGTCGCTAAGGGTAGTAGGATCAAAGGGTCTGATGACGGCATCCGCCGGAAAACAGCAACGGATTCTGTCTATCTGTGCTTCGTTAAAACAACACTTTTCATTCGCGGAGTCCTTGATGATTTTCTGACTTTCCAAAGGGCTATCTTTCTTGTGATCTTTGCCCGGAGAACTTCGGAGCAACATATTTGATGGAAAGATGAAAACAGAGCAAGAGAGGGAAAAGGATAGAGAGAGAGAATACCTGATCGTCTTCAGAATGTGGATTATAAAGGGAGTTTCTCTGAGAATTTAAATGCATTTGATCCTATCTATATCTCTATTTATAATCATGATCTTGCAGGTTGTCACTTCCGTGACATCATCATCGCAACGGCTAGTTCAAAATTAACGGCTATATATCCGTTAGTTTGTTACGGATAAGATCGAGAAAACATAACTCGCTAATTTTACAATTTCACTCCTTATATTTTGGGGGCAATTGTTAGGGGAGGATTTTCTAACAATTAGTGATCCTTATTCGTTATCCTAACTAGTGATCCTTACTTCTGTGACAGGTGGTGATCCTCAGAAGAGCTTCAGGATCAGGATCATGGATCACTTTAAGGATCCTCTTACTGACGATTGTTTACTTGTGTTTTTGAAATGTCTCGCAGGTATATCAAGCTTGACCAAGTCTTAGCGACATTCCTGGAGAATATTCCTGAAGTATTCTGCACGTGCTAGATCAAAACTAGACGTTATGGAGAACGTGGAGGCTTGGCCCGAAAGTCGGAGAGTTTGTTAACTAGATATTTTTCTTATTTGAAAGGGGTAACGAGCTAGTTAGTGACACTTAGTCATTTTTGGCAGTTTCACACACTCAAAAACGCTCTCATACAAGCTCTCGTTCAAACACTTAGCAATTACTTACACTTTTTACACATTTCACCGTAGTGATCCTTGTACCTAGCTCGTTACTATCCGAAGTTGTAAACGTTTATTCATTTATTTGAGCTTGGTGATCGGTAGTTTCCATCACCCGGGGTTTTTTGTGCCGGAGATCAACTCTTGATCAAGGGCTTTTTCCCCGTATAAATCCTTGTGTTGTTTGTGCATTCTACATTGAAGTGATCCTCATTGTTGTTACACATTTTAAGCATCATTCCCCTATACAAAGAGTTTGGTTGCATTATCATCATCAGATTTTCTGACCAAAACAATACCTGCCCGGAGCAATTTCTCTACCTCTTCCTGGATAATGGCATTCCTTTCCGGTGCAAACTTCCTTCTCCTTTGATGGATTGGTTTGAAGGATCTGTCGATGCCGAGTTTGTGAGTGATAACATCTTTGGATATACCAGTCATATCTTCGTGTTTCCATGCAAAGGTAGTCTTTCTCCTTTTGAGGAAGGATACGAGGTCTTCTTTCATTTCGCCAAGGATCCCTGATCCGATATAGATTTTGGATTCAGGATCATCAGGATCAATGAGGATTTCTACCACATCCTGCTCTCTTGCCTCCAAGACATCCCTTGGAGGATACTTTGATTGCTATTGCTCCCTTGACTTCGAGGCTGGTTTCATCGATGAAGTGTAGCAATTCTTAGCCTCCTGCTGATCGCTATCAATCTTCACTATTCCCCAAGGACTAGGGAGCTTCACACATTGATGGTAGGTAGATGGGACTGCTTTCATATCGTGTATCCAAGGCCTGCCAAGGATAACATTACAACAAGATAAACAGTCAATAACACAAAATTTTTGATAAGAGTGTAGGCCTTCAATGTATATTGGGAGTTTAATGTCCCCCAGGGTATTCTTGGTTTCGCCACTAAATCCCACGAGCACGGAGGATCTTGGTATGATGTCTGATTCAGGAATACCCATCTTCTTTAGAACATCAAGCTGGATAATGTTCACTGAACTCCCTCCGTCTATAAGGATCCTGCGAACAAAATGGTTAGAAATGAAAAGAGTAATAACTAAACCATCGTGATGAGGATCCTGGATATCAACACGATCATCCTCATCAAAGGTTATGACTTTTCCTTCGGAGACACTTGATGTTCGAACTGGTCTTTCTCCATTATCCATTTTAGTTTCCTTTGCATGCCTTTTAGCTGCTGAGAAGGATGTGCCACAGATGTCTGATCCTCCAGAAATAAAGTTTATCACTTGTGCATCTGCTGGAGGGGCTGGAGCCTTCTCAGGGATCCTTTCAGGATCCTGAGTTCTTGACTTTTTCCTTCCCAACAATTCCTTTAAATGCCCTTTGCTCAACAAGTATCCAATTTCCTTTCTTAGTGCAATGCATTCTTCTGTGAGATGCCCAAAATCTTCATGATATGCACACCACTTAGATTTGTCCTTAGTTGCAGCTGGCCTATCATTTTTTCTCGGCCATCTAGCTTTATCACCTAGGTTCTGCATAGCAAGGATTAATTCATTGTTATCAACACAAAAGCAATATTCAGAAATTGGAGGATAATCTTCATCATCCTCTTCTTGATCAATAGAATGCACGTTCTGGTTATCAGATCTGTTATAGGATTTGAACTTGTTGTTCCTGAATGAGGATCCTTGCTTATCCTGCTTTGAGGATCCTGCTAACCTCTCCTGGATCCTCTTATCGTCCTCTAGCCGGATGAACCTAAGTGCTCGTGTTCTTACCTCATCTAAGTTCCTGCATGGTGTCATAACAAGATCATCATAGAACAATGAATCCCTAAGCAATCCCATTTTGAAGGCCTCAACAGCCGTGGCTATATCTAAGTTGGGAATGTCTAAGGATTCTTTACTGAATTTGGTAATGTAATCCCTTAATGATTCATTATGACCCTGTGTTATCCTATATAGATCACTAGTTAATCGTTCAAATTTCCTACTACAAGAAAACTGATTATTAAATAGATTAACTAGATTAGCAAATGAGGTAATAGAATAGGGAGGAAGACTTAGCAGCCATTTGAGTGCTGATCCAGTAAGAGTGGATCCGAATCCCTTGCACAGGCATGCTTCCTTTAACCTTTCTGGAATTGGATTGATCTCCATCCTCTCCCTGTATTGTGCTATGTGTTCCTCAGGATCTGTCGAACCATCATACAGCTTCATTGTTGGCACATGGAATCTCTTGGGTATCTCAGCATCACAGATTGGTGGTGCAAAACGAGATATCTTGTGGCTCCCATCTGCAATCTCTGGGATAGGTTTGACCACTCCTGGAACACTTGATATCATATCCTTTAACTTTTGCAATTCTCTGGCCATGGCATAATTGATACCTGGATCCTGCATAAGACCTTGGTTAGTAGTATAAGAATTATTAAAAGTGTTACCTCCCATTGGATTCAGATTAGGAAGATTGGATGTTAATCCATATTGTTGAGGCTCTGGAATGATCGAGGGACCAGTAGAAGCATTGGTCTGCATTGGAATAAAATCTCCCTGATGGACATCTGAACTTCCTGTTTGCAAACTCCTCAAGGATCCTGGCATCTGGAAGGATCCCTGAAATTGAGACGATCCTGGAACGAAGGAGGATCCTTGAACTTGGGATGATCCTGGAACAAAGGAGGATCCTTGAACCTGGGATGATCCTGGAACAAAGGAGGATCCTTGAACCTGGGATGATCCTGGAACAAAGGAGGATCCTTGAACCTGGGATGATCCTGGAACAAAGGAGGATCCTTGAACCTGGGATGATCCTGGAACAAAGGAGGATCCTTGAACCTGGGATGATCCTGGAACAAAGGAGGATCCTTGAACCTGGGATGATCCTAGAACAAAGGAGGATCCTTGAACCTGCTGCAATCCTGAATATCCTCCTGAATTCGTGAGGGATCCCATATGCTGAGGATAGGATCCCGCTGGCTGGAAATATGAACCTGATGCCTGGGTCATTGTTATTGTTCCATAGTGCACTCCTTTTGGTCCACCCACATATTGAATGTCTGGAACCACTACTGGCTGAGAAGTAATCACTGGAGTATCAAAATTCAAGGATTTTGGCACCAGTGGGGAATGATCCTCTGCCGTTGTCTTTTGTTTCCTGAGATCTCCAATTTCCTTGAGAATCCTCTCATTGGTCTTATCCTGTTGCCGTATCTGGTCCTTCATCTGCAAAATCAAAGTAAACATGTCACTAGTAGTGGGAGTGTAAGAAGCAGAAGAAGTTGGAGGTTTTGAGAAAATGGGAGTTGGTTTCTTCGCAGCATTCTCAGCATTCTTCTGGGATCCAGAAGGTGGTGGAGGCAAAGGAGGGACTCCTTGTGAAGAAGTGGATGAGGGCATCAAATTTGAAGCGTTCTTCGCCGAGGAAGCCATTTGCTTGGTTGTAGCGAACCGGAATGAGCACAGAAATGCGTATTCTTCTAAGGACAAAGCACCAATTGCCCCACGGTGGGCGCCAAACTGTTTTGGTCAAAAACCACACAAGGATAATGCAACCAAATCTGATTTTGTGAGGTATGATGCTTGGTTAATTGTATGAACAACAAGTATATGAAATCAACGATGAACACCGAGATTTATACGAGGAAAAAGCCCTTGATCTTTAGAAGATCTCCGGCATAAAAAACCTCGGGTGATGGAAACTACCGATCACCAACTATATTGCAAAAACAGCAGTGATCCTTGTACAACTTCGGAAGAAAACAAGCTCAATACAATGAATTTCTAGTGTAAGTGTGTGTTTTTGCTAAGTGTTTGCAGAGAATTCGTGTTTTTTGTGTATTTTCGGTGGTGTGCACGACTTATGCCTTTTTTGAGCTTGTTTCCCCTTAAAAAGATAAGAAAAAACAACTAACTAACTTCCCGAAAAAGGTGGAAGTCACCCATGACCACCACTAACGGTTATTTCTTCAATATGCACGTGCCTAAAAGCATATTCCACGAGATTCCAGCAAAGAAGTGGTCCACTACGTCCATTACCTGCATTTACACATTAAAAACGTGCAAAACATAAAGGATCCTGATCCTCAGACTCGTGATCCTCAGACACGTGATCCTCAGACTCTGGATCCTCAGACTCTGGATCCTCAGACTCTCTGCATCAGCCATTAAGCATCCGTGATCCATGCCTAGTCTCAGGATAGATGATCCTTAGCATAAAATTCATGCCCTAACAATATCCATCGGAGAAACATTCATCCTCTTCAGTGTTTCTAGCTGAATAATGTTAACAGAGCTGCCATTATCCACCAGTATCCTGCGCACAAAGTGGTTAGCAACATATAGAGTTATTACCAAACCGTCATCACTGTCAAACGTTATCACTTTATCGGTCGTGAGGGTTGTCATCTTGGTTGGTTTATCTCCTCTTTCTGCCTTAGCCTCCTTTGCATGTCTTTTTGCTGCAGAATATGAGGTTCTGCAGATATCGGATCCTCCTGAAATAAAGTTAATTATCTTGGCATCCGCAGGAGGTGATGCTGCTCATTCAGGATCCTTCTCAGTATCCTGACCCTTATTCTTCTTTCTTCCCAGAAGATCTTTCAGATATCCTTTGCTCAGGAGATAGCTTATTTCCTTCCTCAGAGCAATACAATCTTCCGTAACATGCCCAAAATCCTCATGGAAGGCACACCACTTGGATTTATCCTTCCAATCAGCTTTTTGTTGGTTCTTCCTGGGCCACATTGCTTTGTCTCCTAAGCCCTGCATAGCATACATCAGTTCAGGTATATTAACAAAAAAACAATATTCAGACAACTCAGGATACTCCTCAGGATCCTCTTCTTCAACATCATTCAATTTCTTGCTGTCATTCCTGCCATATGGCTTAGAGCGATACGGTTTGTATGAGGACTCTGACTTCCTGTTAGTTGATTCATAAGTTGAGGATGAATTCATCATCTCTTGCATCTTTTTATCATCTTCCAGTCGAATGTATCTCAAGGCCCTGTTTCGAGCCTCATCCAGGTTTCTGCAAGGATTCATTACAAGATCCTGATAAAATTGGGAATCCTTTTTCAAACCCATTTTGAATGCTTGCACGACTGTTACAACATCAAGGTGCGGGATATCGAGAGATTCCCTGCTAAACTTGTTCACATAATCCCTCAAGGATTCCTGAGGTCCTTGAGTTATCCTGTAGAGATCACTGGTTAGTTTTTTAAAACTTCGACTGCAAGAAAATTGGCTGTTAAACAAATTGACTAAATGAGCAAACGATGTAATTGAATGAGGTGGAACATCCAAGAGCCACTTTAAGGCTGATCCTGTTAAGGTAGAACCAAAACCCTTGCAGAGGCATGCTTCATTGAGATCTGGGGGGGGGGGGGTAGGATTAATTTCCATCCTTTCCCTATACTGAGCAATATGCTCTTCAGGATCTGTAGTTCCGTCATAGAGCTTCCTGTTGGGGGTTTGAAATCTTTTTGGGATTTCAGCATCACAGATAGGATGTGCAAACCGGGATATCCTGTGGCTATCCTGGGACACTTCTGGAATTGGCTGGACCACCCCAGGTACACTGGATATCATGTCCTTCAATTTCTGAAGCTCCCTAGAAAATGTTGATGTCATACCTGCATCTTGTAAAGATCCAAGACCGTTAGTAACAACAGTATTAGCATTATTAGAGACGTTACCAGTCTGAGGATTCTGGCCATATCCTGAAGCATATCCTGAACTTCTCACAGTTGACACCCTAACTAAAGAGGGTATCTCAGGAGTATGATTTTGGGAATGACTAGGCACAATATTGCCCCTATTATCCTCGGTGTACATTGCTGAACTGAAGTTCAATGCTCTTGGCTGCAGGGGAGTGACGATATCCTCAGCAGGCCTACTCGGACCGGACTTCAAGAGATGAATTTCTCTTATTAGCATTTGATTTGTTTCCTGCTGCTGCTTCATCTGATCCTGTATACTGCCAAACAAAGTCAGAATTTCATCATTAGAAGCCAAAATAGGAGTACCCCCTGAGACAGCAGATCCTTGAGCATTCCGAGTGGGGATAATATCCCGAGCCACATGAGTTTCTATTCCTCTTGAAAGATCCTGAGGCTGTGAAGAGGCTTGCATCCTCAGAGGTGGTGGAAGCACCGAACCAATGGTTGCAGAAGTTGTGGCAGACACGGTAGAAGAGCTCATGTTTGATCTTGAGGCCATTGAAAATAGCGTAGCAAAAAGTTTCGAAAATAAAAAACCAAGTAATGATTTTGCAAAAGCTTTTAGTAGAAATAGCACCACTTGCCCCACGGTGGGCGCTAAATTGTTTTGGTAAAAAATTACCGAAGCAATTAAGTGATCAAATTAGTTAAGTGAGGTAGTGTGCTAGAGGTGTATGTGAAAAATATGTTGGTTAAGTTGTTAACAAAAACAGTTTTCAGGATATGGCTCAGGATATCGAGTTGTATCAACAATTAAACAATGAGCAAAAAAGGTTAAGGGTGACACGGGATGTACGAGGAAAGCCCTTGATCAATCTAGATCGCCGGCACAAAACCTCGGGAGCTGACAATCGCAGCTGCCTTGTTCTTCTTATTACTTCAAATATCAGGATACAGTGCAGGATATGATATGGATCGACTAGGTGTTACAATGTGATTTGAATACAAGTGTAAGTGTATTGTGAGTGTTTGCAGCTAGAGAGCAAGAGTGTACGAGAGATTGTGTGTGTTCTTATCTGATCCGATCAATCCTATTTATAGTAAAGCAAAGCTAACTAACTAGCCTACAAATCCGGGATAAAACGAATATTCCCCTTGTGAACGTTGTAGTCCACGTCTTCCGGCTTCAACGTTCCTATTCCAACAGATTGGCCTGAGTCTTTGGGAGAAGAAGTCCACTTGAACGTTGTTTTGGTCAAAAATTACCGAAGCAATTTAGTGATCATATTAGTTAAGTGAGGTAGTGTGCTAAAAAGTGTGTTGGAAATATGCTGGTTATGTTGTTTGTAAAAACATGTTTCAGGATACGGCTCAGGATATTGAGTTGTATCTGCGATCAAACTATGAGCAAAAAGTAAAGGAAATGACACGAGATGTACGAGGAAAGCCCTTGATCAATCTAGATCGCCGGCATAAAACCTCGGGAGCTGACAATCGCAGCTGCCTAGTTCTTCTTATTGCTTCAAACGTCAGGATACAGTGCAGGATATCGACCAGATCGCTAAGTGTTACAATGCTTTGTGTGAAAGTAAAAATTGCGAGAGAACAAGTGTGAGAGTGTAGTGAGTGTAGCTGTGATGTCCTATTCGATCTGATATACCCACCTATTTATAGTAACGAAATACAAACTATAAGTCCTATAAATATGGGATGCTCCCGAATATTCCATTGTTAACGTTGTAGACCGAGTAATGCGGCTTCAACGTCTTCATTTGAACGACTTGGACCGAGTCTCCCGGAGAAAGGTTCTTCGTGAACGTTGGGCATCTGGACGCGTACTCCTGCACACAACCCGTTAGTAATCCTGAGGATACCATTCAGGATGTTACCAATATCCTGAATGAGCATCCCGGATATGAGCAGATATCATACAATCAAGATATAACTCAAGATATTTCCCAGGATATGGGCTCAGAATTTTACCCATAACAATTGTCCCCAAAAAATGTTACCGTTTAGTATCCTGTCACTAACGGTTATATTTTTTTACGGAGAACGAGGCAATTTAAGAGATTAGACCCATGATGTGACCGTTTGCAACTGTTCAGCCTATATTTACTCATCACCACCCTATAACTTCTCATCCTTATCCCATTTATTCTTTACCGAAGTGAAAAAGGTAAAATCCTCTTTCTTTTTTCCATCTTCTTCTCTCTTTCTGTTCAGCATTCCGGCGAGAATATGATAAGGCAAACAAGATCGAGTTCCGGCGACTCCGTCCCCTCATTCATACAACAGAATCTTCTCCAGGATCCGGAGAAAGAAATATGTACCTTTGATAGTGCCCATTTGTCGGCCCTCAAATCCTCCGGTATTTTCCCGGAAGGGACGGTATTCCGGCCGTTTGACCGGGAAATCCGGTCGGACATGGTTTCCGACGAGTGGTTGTGCTTTAGTGCCTTTCCTTTCACCTTAGGGTTATGGTTCCCCTTTCCAGACTTTATCACCGAGTTCTTCAATATTACAAAAATCTCTTTTAGCCAAACAATGTCGATGCTTTGGCGTGTCTTGTCCGTTCTTGACCAGATCAAGAAGAATCACATTCCTGATCTTTCTGTTCATGACCTCCCCCTAGCTTACTGGCTTAGATGCCACGGATCCTGTAGATTTTTGTTTTACTCCACCTCCGGCGAGCCGTTGATACTTCGTGCCACCAGGAACGAGGAGAAATGGCAATCCAAGTTCTTTTTTTGTAAAAAGAGACTCAATCCCTGGTGGAACGGAATATCCGGTGAAGTGGTTGAGAAAGGGTAGGATTTAGGGTTTAAGGATGATCCTGCCTCTTATCCTGTTCCATATCCTGAACTGATCAACTTTCTTTTTACTGTTTTGTATGCAGCTGATTTTAGGAAGCTTGCACCTCCCCTTGCAGATTCACAGAAGAGGATTGACGCTATCAGACTCCTTCCCGAGGCTGAAAGAAATTTTAACCCGTCTCCACCATCTCCAAGCCCTCTTTCCAGTGCAAACATGTCTGGTAAGGATCCTGAATGCCATCCTGCATACATATTTTTATTTGATTTACTTAGGAGAAATTTTTACTCCCTGTATGCAGATTCCAGCAAAGTTCCAGTCTTCCTTGATCTCGATGAGCTCGACAGTTACCCTACTCCAGTCATGGTCAAGAAAGAGACCCCTGCTGCCACCAGCTCTAAGCCGCTCCCGGCTCCTAAAGCTAATCCAAGGACTCGTGCTTCCACCGCAAAGAAGAGGAAGAACTCCGAAGTTAGTGCTCCAGGCTCCGAAGGATTCTCTTATGATGAGCTCAGCTTCACTGATTCCTTGGAACTGATGACATCCTTCCTTAATAAGGTAATATCCTGACCCTACATCCTGCACATATATCCTGATAAAATATCCTGACAGGATATCCAAGTTAGCGAATATTGATTTATTCCTGAATTTTGACTTACAGGGCCTCCAGCATCTGCTCCACCTTTACAACGATGCCTGTGGTACTGCTGTACTCTATGAAGCCAGGATTAAACAGCTTGAAACTACTGTTGCCGACCAAGGTGCCATTGCTGAAGTGAAGACTCGGCATTATGAGGACAAGCTGAAGAAAGTGACCCAGGATGCTGAGATCAAGCTGGCCACTGTCCAAATGGAACATGAACAGGCCATGGTTTCTTTCCGGGAAGGAATCAAAGCTTCTGCCATCGTCTCCCTGCTACAAGCTCGTATTAAGATGGCCTATGAGGCCAAGGAGACAGGTCTTGAGTGCCCATCCTGGCCGGTCGAATCCTGGGTGGCAAAGCTGAAGGAGCTTGGAGGCAAAGCTGTGCCCCTTCCTGCTGAAGCTGGCGAATCCTCTAAGTCGGCAGAGGTGGCAGACAAGGCTGGAGACAAGAAGGATGCTGGAGCGGATGCTGGGATGGATGCTGGTGAGGATGCTGCTCAGGATGCTGAAGCTGAGAAGGCAGAGAAGGTTGGAGAAGATGCCGCTGTGTGAGGGCATTCAGGTGGGCAATGATGGATATACGTGCCAAGGCCGGAGCCCACTTTTTTAAACTTGATCGTTGGTCTGTAACCCTAAAACAATTTACTTTTTCTGCACTTTACTTTCCTGCATCTAAACAATATGATGGCCAAAGGTGGGGGGATCATGAGTTTCAGGTCGAAGCCCTTGGTCATCAATGTTAGTATGTTTTGTTTTTTAAACAATATAACAGTTGGAGGCGGATGGGTCTCAGTTTGAGACAAAACCTTCAACTGTTAGGTAAATATGGTAAGGAACTAATTGTGCTCTTGGTGGATGGTCCTTGGTTTGAGGTGAAACCAAGAGCACAACTTTTGGTACGTTAATAACATAACCCTTTTCTGGCTTTATTTCTGTTGTTATATTTTGACTACATGAATTTTACTTGCAAAAATAATCTTGTTTGAACATTCTTGGGAACACATTGTAAATGTATCCTGAAAGATATCCTGATCAGGATACTGACACACAATCTGTAAGTTATCCAAATAAAAAGGAGAGATCATACCAGGAATTCCCTAAGGAATCAATTCCAATTTTCCACCATAGGAATGTCCCCAGCGCACACTTACAAACTCGGATCCATCCTTTAAATTGTATGATATATGTCCCCTGTGTTTAACATAGGAATGTAGATATAGTCATACTTTAGCTTTACTGAATAGATCCTGAATATCCAGGGGTAAACCCTTGACATCCTGGGCATTAACCCTTAATATGCTGGGGATAAACCCTCATATCCTGGGGATAAACCCTCATATCCTGGGGATAAACCCTGATTTTCAGGCGCTACAGGTGAGAGTGTATAAACTCCAAGTCTTAGAAAGGTGAAAACCTTTAAACCTTAGAGGGTATGAAAATACCCTTTCGTGAGAGAGGGTGATCAATCCTCATATACCTTTAGAATCCAGGATATAGCCAATAGTAACGAAATTGTCAGCCACTTTTACATGAACTGGTCCCGTTACCTTGAACTATCCCCAGATGACTTGCGCTCCAGGCGGGGTGTTCAAACCCAACTCGAAAGAAAGGTGAATACCTTTAAACCTTTGAAGGGATCAGGATCCCTTAAACGAGAGAGAGGGGGCCAATCCTCTGATCTTTCGAAATATCCTGAGCGTATATCCTGGAGCCATATCCTGACACATATTCTGCAAAACAACCTTAAACTAAGGTGGGTGTTAGCTTGGCTAACACCCCTCCGATGCCTAAGTCAGTATTGGGTTTAAGATAATAAACAAATTCAAATATATTTAAGAGAGATAGAACACATACAATTCTGAGATAGAAATTAAATTCTATTCTTACTTGAAATAGAGCTTTAAGTGTATAGCATTCCAGTATCTTGGTAACATTTCCCCTTCCATGCTCCTGAGTCGGTATGCTTCTTTTCCTGATTCTGATTCAACCTCATATGGTCCTTCCCACTTCGTAGCCAGTTTTCCATTGGCAGGATTAGTGGTATTTTGAAAAGCCTTTCTTAACACCCAATCTCCAACTTTGAACCTTCTAGTCCTTATATTCTTGTTGTATGCTCTGGATATCCTTTGTTGATATGCTGCCATCCTTAGTCTTGCTGCATCTCTTGTCTCGTCTATGGTGTCCAAATCCTGGCACAAAGCTTCAGGATTCTGCTCAGGATCCTGGAGGATAGATCTCGCAGTAGGTATCACCATCTCTGTTGGGATCACTGCTTCTGCTCCGAATACCAAGGAAAATGGAGTCTGGCCAGTTGCATTCTTTACCGTTGTTCTATCGGCCCACAAAACAAAGGGTATTTCTTCTGCCCATCTCCCTTTCTTGGCTCCTAATCTCTTCTTCAAGTTGTTAACAATTATCTTGTTTGAGGATTCAGCTTGTCCATTTGCTTGAGGATGTACCGGGGTGGATGAACAACAATAAGGATCACTATGAAATGTATTGAACAAATGACACGAAGATTTATACGAGGAAAAAGCCCTTGATCAATGAATGATCTCCGGCATAAAAAACCTCGGGTGATGGAAACTACCGATCACCAACTTAAATTAAACAAGAAATGTAATACAACTTCGGATGATAGCTAGCTAAGTACAAGGATCACTATAGTGTATTGTGTAAAAAAGTGTGTAATCGCCAAGTGAGTTAACGAGAGCTGGTGAGAGCAGTTGTAAGAGTGTGTGTGTAGCCAAAAAATAGCCAAGTGTTTTCTAATTAGCTCGCTACCCCTTTAAAAATGGAAAATATCTACACTAACTAACATTCCGCAAATGGTGCAAGTCCTCCACGACTCCATAACGTCCACTTTTGGCCAGGCACGTGCGGAATAAACATAGAATATACTCCAGGAATATCGCCAAGACCAAGTCCAAGCTGGTACTCCTGCAAAACAGTTTCAAATTCAAAGTAGACAACCGTTAGTACAAGGATCCTTATGATGATCCATGATCCTGATCCTGCAACACTTCTGAGGATCACTACTTCAGACAGAATTGAGGATCACTAAACCCAACAGTAAATGAGGATCACTGATCATTGAGAAATCCTCCCCTAACAATTGCCCCCAAAATATAAGGAGTGATTATGTAAATAAACGAGTTGTATTTTGTTCTTATCCACAATTAACGAACGGATAACTAGCCGTTGTAATCGGACTAGCCGTTACGAACATGACGTCACTGAGGTGACTATCCTGCAAAATCATCATTATAAATAGGAGTTAGAGATAGGGATCAATCTGCATTTAAATTCAAGAGAAACTCCCTTTAAATTCATATCCGAAGATCAAACAGGTATCTCTCTTCCTCTTCTTCCTTTACGTTTTCTTTCTCTGCCCCTTCTTTCTTCACCTTCTTCACAATCAAGATGATGCTAAGATCCTCACCGGCGAAGGATCACAAGAAGGACAGTCCTCTTAAGAGCCAGGGGATCATCAAAGATCTGGCGAATGAAAGGTGCTGCTTCACTGACCCACAAATATAGAATCCGCTGTTGCTTTCCGGCGAACACCGATTTCAAACCATTTGACCCCACCGTTCTAAGTGACTATATTTCTGAAATTTGGGTAGCTTTCCCGGTCACACCGTTCACAATAGGATACACGTATCCTTTCCCTGAATTCACCCAGTCTTTCTTCTCCCTCACCGGCATCTCCTACATTCAAGCTATGCCAATGATCTGGAGGGTCCTATATACCCTTGAAAGGATCATTGAGCAAGAAGGAATTGCCCTAGGAATGTTGGAGTTGGCAGAGATGTATGATCTCACAACATTTGGATCCCACCGATACCTATTCAAGCGTAAACCCGGTGAAGAACACCCCATCTTCAAAGCCACTAAGAATGATACTAACTGGAAACGGAGATTATTCTTTGTCAGAAGGGATTCTCTCTCTGATGGAAAGGATCTGCCAAGGAAGTGGACCACCCATGGTAGGATAGAGGATCCTGAGAAGGATCACCAGATAACCTTGTTTTTGTATAAGGATCACTAACACCCTTTTGTTTCCATTGTGCAGCTATCTCTGTTTCGCACCTTATACCATCACCTGCCACCAAGGAAAGGCTCGCTGCTTTCAGAAGACTTGATCCTGCAACAAGGTCATTCAAAACAAACACCCAGGATTCACAAGAAGTATCCTCAGGTTCTGTCACTATGTCAAGTAAGTATCCTGTATTTTGTATAGTCAAATATTTAAATAAATAGTTGAATAGAAATAGGATAAGGATACTTATCTGTTTTGAATGTGTAGGCGCTGGGAAATCCTCGAAATCTGCCTCCAAATTCAGTGTAACCGATCTTGACACTGTCAGATCCTCAAAGAAAAAGTCTGCTGCTAGCCCTTCCATTGTTATCCCTAAGGCTACCACTTCAAAGGGAAGAGGTGGAAAGAAAAGAAAAACCTCTGAAGCTGACAACCTTCAAGGCTTGCCTCTGATCCGCCATCAATTCCTCGAGTACTTTAATGATGTAAGGATCACTGACTTAGCTTAGTTATCCTATCCACTTGAGGATCATATGATCCTAACTTTGCATTGTCTTGTTTGCAGAAATTTGCTGAAATTGAGGACTACGTTGGAAATGTTGAGGATCTTGAGGAGAAATACTCTGATCTCCAAAAGGTGGCGGTGCTCAAGGATCACAAAATTGCCTCCCTTGAAAAGGATCTCAAGGATGCCAAAACTCAGACAGCTTCAATTCTGATCAATTTTGATTATGAGAAGAGCGAGATCACGGAGGATGCTAAGGTCTCCGCTGCCATTGCCATGTACAAGACCAAGCTACAGATGGCCCAAGAAGCTCAGGATCCTGCCTTTGACAGGAGCAACTGGGACATGGAGGGCTGGAAGGCTAGGTTGGCTGAATTGGAGGATGAGGCTGATGAGGCTGATGAGGTTCTGGCAATCGAGGCTAGTGGTAGCGGCAAGGATCATGTGAAGGATACTGGAGCTGGAGGAGATGGCGATGCAGCGAAGGTGTAGGCTGCATGAATGGGCGATGAAGGACATTTCTAGACGTAGCCGGAGCCCATTTTTCTTTTAGGTTTGGTTATGGTGTTTTCTGTTTAACAATGATGGGTTGTACTTAAACAATAGTAATTAGGGCTAAGGATCATGGATCCTTTGAACAATAGGTAGGATTACAAATGGTGGAGGGATCCTCTGTTTTGGGGATGAAGCCATTGTGATCCTGCCGTCTTTTGATTCCTGCACTACCAAGACCCTTAGACAATGGACACCCTTTGCCAACCCATGTGGACGGGCCACGTTTTGCTGGTAGAAACGTGGGTTGGCAATTTTGACAACCTTAAAGGGTTTAATCTTTTGTGAATAAAATAACTTTAACTTTCTGGCTTATCCTGTGTTGATATCCTTGTTAACATTTTACTTTCCAACTGTTGTGATGTTCATTTTGTTTAAACTTATCAAGTAAAGAAAAATTTAAGAAATATCCCCAAAAAGTTTAGGATATGATCAAGGATCACATATCCCATAGCCGATTAGTTTTAAAAAGTTATATAGTTTAAGGATCACAAGTTCAGTTGTCAAAAGATAAGGGTTACCCAAAGAAATAATGAATAGAATCAAAATAGTTAAGGATCATACCTGAGAATCCAAGTTAGGATCCTAACCTTTAACAGTTGTAAACAGGATAATCCAAAAGACAAACCTTAGTAAAAGGTAAGGATCAAGGATCCTTGGTCATTTATCTCCAAAAACCTGAAATAAGGTACAACTTGGGACTAAGCCAACATAGGATAAGAGTTAGTAACTGGGGACAAGCCCAACAATTCTGGGGACAAGCCCAATATACTGGGGACAAGCCCAAAGGATAACTGGGGATAAGCCCAAAGGATCGTATGTAAACTGGAGTATGGCCCTCACTGGCGACTATCCAAACTTAGTGACATGAAAATGCCAAAACCTTAGCTAACGTGAAAATGTCAGAAACCTTAGGAACGGATGTATGGTACGTCTACCATTATACGTAGGATCCTGAATATAGCCAGTACAATGAAATTGTCAGCCCCTAAAGCGAGTACTGGTCCCATTGCCATGAACTATACCAGGATCATCGTGCGCTACTGGCGAAACTGGGGACAAGCCCAAACTGGGGACTAGCCCAAATAACTGGGGTCAAGCCCAAATAACTGGGGTCAAGCCCAAATAACTGGATACTTCTGTGGATACTCAATCCTTAGTTAAGGATACCTGAACCTTAAAAACTCAGAATCAAGTGAAAGGAGGATAAAGGATGCAGGATCCTTATCCTTATAAGAGAATAAAAGAATGAAATAGTTTGATATTAGAATGTTACCAGAAAGAGGATCATCTGTCTGTAAGGATCCTTCAAGGATACTCATCAAGTGAGGATCATGTATACTTATCACATGAAATATTTCTTCAAATGGACAGCATTCCAAGCTCTTGGTAGCAAATCACCTTCCATTGTTAGCAATCGATATGCCCCCTTTCCTGCCTCAGCTTCAATCAAATAGGGGCCTTCCCATTTTGGTGCCAATTTTCCATCAGCAGGATTGGTAGTATTCTGAAATGCTTTCCTTAATACCATATCACTAACTTGGAATTTCCTGATCCTGACATTTTTGTTGTAGGCTCCAGCCATCCTTTGTTGATAACTGGCCATCCTTATCCTTGCCAAATCCCTGATTTCTTCTATAGTATCCAAGTCTTGAACCAAGTTTTTAGCATTTTCTCCAGGATCACGAATGCTTGTTCTTGCAGTTGGAACCACCATCTCTGTAGGGATCACTGATTCTGCCCCAAATACCAAAGAAAATGGAGTTTGGCCTATAGCATTCTTGGGAGTTGTCCTATCAGCCCAAAGCACATAAGGTAGTTCTTCTGCCCATTTTCCTTTCTTGGATCCAAGCTTCTTCTTGAAATTGTTGATGATGATCTTGTTGGATGATTCTACCTGACCATTAGCTTGTGGGTGGACTGGTGTTGATGTTACCATCTTAATCCCCCAGCTGTCACAAAAGTTAGTAGTTCTATTCCCAATAAGTTGGGATCCATTATCACAAACAATTTCAGAAGGGATACCAAATCTAGTAATAATGTTTCTTTTAATAAAGGATATCACTTCCTTTTCTCTGACTTGAGCAAAGGCTTCAGCCTCTATCCACTTAGAGAAGTAATCAGTCATAGCAAGCATGAATACTTTTCCACCAGGTGCCTTAGGAAGCTTTCCTACTATATGTCACACCCCGATTTCCCCGTGTCACCGGTGGGCCCGGTGGGGAGTATCGTGACGTCATGGTTGGCAACGTATTAGTCAAACAACACAATATTAATATGCACAGCGGAAGCAAATTTAAAGATATAATACAACCGAATTTAATATTGTTTATCAATGTAACAATATCTGGAAGTTTATCCACAGTCGGATCGAAAATAAAATAGTATTAATGGTTCAACAGACTTCAGGCATCTTAAGCTTGCGAGACTTCTAATGATGCTAAGGAGAAATCCCAGCCAATTTCGCTTAGTACCTGCATTTAATCTTTTTGGGAAAATACGTCAGTTTACACTGGTAAATACAATCAACTGACTCATTTTGGAAAATGATTGAAAATTGGTTTGGATGCACATGGCATAAACATTTTGTTTAACTTGGGAGAATTATTTAATATTATAATCTTGTGAACGAATTACATGTTCCTTGTGCGTTCAGTAGCCCGAATCTTGTCCGGGTTAAAGATCAATAGACACACCACATTATTCTTTTGTGCGCTGACGGGTGTACGCCTACACCCCGCGCTTAAGTCGTGGCCATTTCGTAAAATGATGCCAAGGATATCCGGGACACGGTCATTAACCCCCCAAAGGCTTTAAGTAACAAGACTGTTTAAACGAGCCGATCAAATTATTCAACTACCCACCTAACGGTGGAGATTTGATGCCCGATCAAGCGGTATGCTATATACCGTAACCCAAGCCCGTATAGGGAAAATAAGTTAAAAGTATTTACCTGAGCAAGTATTAATCACAATAAGCAAAATGCACGTAGCTTTTACTGGTTCTCCTAATCTGGAACGAAGGTTTAATATAACCTATTAGAATCCTAACGGGTCTTTTGATGTGCGGTAAAGTGTTATATATATTAGGTGTATATTTTAAGCCCTTTTTAACACTTATTTTAGCCAAGTTTTAAATTTATAAAACACGATATTTTACTAACACTAAACACACATATGGGCAAGTGCACCCATCGTTGAGCGTAGTATAGCGTTGGTAAGATACCGAGGTCGTCCAAGGACACAAGAGCTTTTAGTACCGGTTTATCCTCAACGTCTAATCAAAATAAAAAGTTTAGAAAAAGGTTTTAAACTAAGAAAAATAAAAACTAACTAAAATGCTGAAAAATAAAAATAAAAAAAAAGAAAAACAGATAGACAAGATGAATCACTTGGTTCCGACTCGTATCTAGTATAACCTTTGATTATTTCCGCACTTTTGCACATAATTAAGAGATTATCTTAGTTATTGTAGTAGGCCCCTCTTTTGAAGGTGACGTTACCCTCACCCCAGTAGTTTGAGTCAGCAAGGATACAATCCTAAAAGGGTGGATTATTGGAAGATAATGAATTAAGTTATTAATGCAGTATTGTGGTAGGCCCCGCTTTTGGCGGTGACGTTACCCTCGGCTAAGTAGTCTGAGTCAGCAGGGATACAGTCCTAAATAGCCGGGTTATAGTATTAATAGTAGTTAACGTATGAGGGGATCAAAGAGTTTGGACCCCCGCCATCCAATACCGTGAAGCATTGAAGGAGGTCCTACTAAATTTGACCCAGGTCCATTGCAGGACCTCTAAACGCTGAACAATGGCAAGACCTTTACCAAACCGTTCCCTTAACCCCCGACCAGGTAGCCAACATACCTCCATATAGACCGTGGAGATATGAATGGTGAAAATCTTTTATTTTATATAGACAGTAAAATAATGCCAAGACACCACGGACAAACGATAAGGAAAGATCACCTTCAACATAAGTAACTAGTTATTAAAGTCATTAATACAAAACCAAATAAAAAGTGCAAAAGATTAGAAATAAAAAGTATTATACTAGACACTTTGTCTTCACCAAGTGATGTAAGAGACTTAGGCAAACATGGCCTTGATTGTCAAGAACTCTTACGATCAATCTTGGATCCCGAGACGACTCACACACTCTACGATGGACAATGGATGATGGTGGTGGATGATGGTGTTGTGATGGTGGTGGGTGGTGGATGAAGTGTGAGAGAGGTGGTGTGCCAAGGGATGAGTTGAAATGAATCCAAGCACTCCTATTTATAGGCTGAACAGAGAGCTGGGCACGGCCCCGTGTCCGCTGGGCACGGCCCCGTGCCCGTCTGACACTCTCTCTCCTCATTAATTGTAATTCGCAATTACAATTAATGCGCCTGCAGTACTTTCGACACGCCCCCGTGTTCCCTGGGCACGGCCCCGTGGTGGGCAATAGAAGCTTCTATAGGTTTGTCTTTTCTGCTGCTTCTTGGGCACGGCCCCGTGCTGGCTGAGCACGGCCCGTGTTCAGCCTTCTGCCTTCTCTATTTTGCTTGGGAAGATGCCGTTGAGGGGTCGGGCAGTCCACTAATGTTCCTTTCCTTGTATTTATGTGGGAATTAGCTATCTTTTTGCTTCTTTTGTGTTTTTGAGCTCATTTAATCCTGAAAATACAAAAGGAAGACAAAAACACTCTTTTTCCAATATTAGTACTTAAAAAGGGTTAGTTTTATGCCTCATTTGATGTAACTTATATGTTGCATTTTACACACATCAAATACCCCCACACTTGAACTTTTGCTTGTCCTCAAGCAAAACTCTTTAATATGTGGCTTACACTCCCAAATGGAATAGGTAGAAGAGAAGGTTTTTGGGCTTGTCGTAGAGTGTCGGGATATCCAAGATCCTTTTGGGTTTTATTTTTATCTATTTACAATCCTATTCGTAATGATTTATTTAGAACGTTTCATAGGAGAAATTACTTATTTGGGCATAACATGCCTTTTTTAAAATTCCATTTATATACAAGTTCACATACCTCACGGGAGAAATCACTCACACTCGGCCGAAGGTGTATTTTTAGTGAATCACTCGAGAGCGGCGTGGAACTTATTCCTACCATAAGCTTGCCAAGCAATCAATCCTCCTCCTTTTTAACTTTTATACCTTTGTAAATATCAAGAGGACTTTGCGGGTGAAGGGTTAGGCTTGGGTTAAAGGTAGGTGGTTGGTTAGTGGTTAGTGGTTAGTAGAAAAAGGGCGAAAAGCGTAACAAGTGTCGGTTTTCGTAGGACTTTCTATTTTTGTAACTCTTATTTTGATGAAGCTATTATTCAAACAAAGTTATTTTTGATGAACTTGTTTGTTTATTTTCTTTTTGCTTCATCATCAACACATTTTTTTTTTCATACGAAAAACCGAACTTGTTACTAAAACAAAGAGTAAAAAAAAATAAAAAGGTTTTGGTGGGAAAAAGGGTTTTTGGTTTGGGTGATGAAATGAAAAGGTTTAGGCTCAAAGGGGTTAACTAGGGGGATTTTTGGGTAGGTGGTAAAAGAAAAAGAAAAATAATGGTGTAGAAATAAAAAAAGGTTAGTCCTAATGCCTCCATCATTTACTTACTCGGGTTTAAGTTGATAAGGACCGGGAATGTATCGTCAAGGCAAGTTCTAGAGTTGTAAGAACCAAGCGGCTATTCACACAAGAAACGAAAAATGAGCATTTAGTTTAATGATATGTAATTGTATGCTCAATAAAGGCTCAAAACTCACTTTTGTGGGAATGGGTTTTTTATGTGATCAAGTATATATAATCAAATTTTAACTAAGTTTGTCATGCCTTTTCATAATTTTCTTATGTTGGTTCTTTTTATCACTACGCTATCGGTTGTAAATTCTTAAAAATATAACCTTTTTGAGAACTTGAATTTCCCGAGTTAAACCTAGACAAGTAAAAAAAATGAAATTTTTTGAAAAAATTTGGGGTGATTAGCGGTTCCAATAGAGTTTTGTGTAAGGCTTGTATTTAGGACTTGCAAAATTCAAGGTTTTAGCATCCCCCCCACACTTAAATTACACATTGTCCTCAATGTGTCCCAAAAATAAATTTTTAGGTTGATTAGATGTGTAAAATGGTGTAAAAAGCAAAAATTTTCTGTTACTGGGCGCTGAACACGACCCCGTGTTGTCCGGGCACGGCCCCGTGTTCAAGTGCCAGTAACAAAATTAAAACAAGAGAAACAGAAGTCTGGACACGGGGGCGTGTTGGGTGAACACGGCCCGTGTCCAGTTACCTGAACTGGGCGTTTTCTGCAGGTGGTTCAGCACGGGGCCGTGTTGGTTGGGCACGGCCCGTGTTGAACCTTCTGAAATGGAGAGAATTGTCGGGTTGCCTTGTTCTTGTGCATGAGTTCATTTTTCTCGTTCCCCTTTTCATCCCTTACCACCATGAGTGTGTTTTATTCCTGAAAATTAAAACTAACTAGAAAACATAAAAATTAATCTAAATTAAACTAAGGATAGTTCCGCGGAATGCCTCCGTGGTGCGCCACGTTTATAAGGGTCCTTGGCTAGACCCAAAGCCGGTCATATGTCACCCAAGTGGGATGTATTGCATCCCATGTTACACCGTCGGAGAGCATCATCCAAGCTTGAGTCTATGACCTGCATGTAGTTGACCGGGTCTTCGTCCTCAATTCTTTTTCCACATTCAAACTTCACCTCCTCATCCCCAAACTTCAATGTTAACGTTCCGTCATTCATGTCTACCACCGCTTGGGCGGTGGCTAGAAATGGCCTCCCGAGGATGAGAGGGACATCAGTGTCTTCTTCCATATCTAGGATGACAAATTCGGTTGGGAAAACGAAGTTGTCAACTTTTACCAACAAATTCTCAGCGACACCTTGTGGAAATTTGACGGATCTGTCGGCGAGTTGTATGCTCATCTTTGTAGGGCTTGTTGTTCCTAGGCCGATTCGTTTGAACATTGATGTGGGCATGAGGTTAATGCTAGCCCCAAGATCGGCTAATGCATTACGAACGGGAGATTCCCCAATCGAGCAAGGAATTGTGAAGCTTCCGGGATCGATTTTCTTTTGTGGAAGTTTGTTGAGCACTAAGGCGGAGCATTCTTCGCCTAAGTTAACTAATTGCAATGATTCAATTTTCCTTTTGTTTGTGAGGAAATCCCTCATAAATTTTGTGTGTTTAGGCATTTGGGTTAGGACCTCGATAAAAGGAATATTAACATGCAATTGTTTTAGTAAATTTTCAAATTTAGCGAATTGCTCATCGGTCTTTTGACGATTTAACCTACCGGGGTACGGAATTGGAGGAGTCTTGGTGGGCTCTTGAGTTGGTAGAGAAGCCTTTTCTGGCACAGGAGGAGTCACAGGCTGGCTAGAATGGCTTCTTTCATTTGGCGGCGATGGAGCATCCTCGGGACCCACGGTTCGATTTCTTAACGTGATGAGATGTACTTGTGCCTTCGGGTTGGTTTCGGTATTACTAGGTAACGCGCCTTGTGGTCTCTCGTAGAAATTTTGAGATAGTTGATTTAATTGTTTTTCAACGTTTTGAATGCTAGCTTGTTGATTTCTAAAATTCGATTCCAATTGTTGAAATCGATCCGAGTTTTTCTTTTCAGTGTCAGAGATGAGGCGAGATACAGTATCTTCAAGCCTTTCTCTTCCACTTTGTTGTTGAGAGAAATTTTGTGGTTGTTGAAAATTAGTTCGTTGGTTTTGTTGGTTACTACTATTGCCGGGATCTCTCCAACCAAGATTTGGGTGGTTACGCCATCCTTGGTTGTAGGTACCCGTTGGAGGACCCGACGGCCTAGGTCTATTATCCATGTAGTTTACCGTTTCTGTTTGTTCATCTAATTCTTTCATACAACTCCAATTTTCATGTGACCCACCACACCCTTCACAAGCCATAACCGAGGCCGTTTTTGTCGTTTCTAGCTTTTTGATTTTTGAAGAGAGGGCCTCGATTTGGGCTTGTAAAGAGGTGCTTTCATCAACCTTATGGGCGCCCGAGGCAATAGATTTATTACCTCGGGGAGTGTGCCATTGAAAATTGGTTTGAGCAATTTCCTCAATTTGGTTATATATTTCGTTTGGGCGACGATTACCTAAAAGTCCCCCGGAGCTTGAATCAAGTGTTTGTCTTGTGTGTGGCAACAACCCATTGTAGAAAGTGGATACTTGTTGCCATACCGCTAGACCGTGGTGAGGACACTTTCTTAGAAGCTCCTTGAACCTTTCCCAAGTTTCATATAAGGATTCCCCATCCTCTTGTGAGTATGTATTAATTTCAGTCATTAATTTAGCCGTTTTAGCAGGATGGAAATACTTATATAAAAACTTTTGGGCAAGTTCATCCCAGGTGTTTACCGATCCAACTGGGAGGGTGTTAAGCCAAGCCTTAGCTCGGTCTTTTAGTGAAAATGGAAACATTCGAAGGCGTATGGCGTCGTTTGATGCTCCATTGATCCGAAAGGTATCACATATTTCTAAGAAGTTAGTAATATGTAGATGGGGATCCTCGTCCGCAAGCCCGTGGAAGGTTGCGGAGTTTTGGAGCATTTGTATCAAATGCGGCCGAAGTTCGAAGTTGTTGGCCTCGACATTCGGTGCATTGATAGCGGCGCCGAGATTGCCTACGGTAGGCCGTAGGTAATCCATGAGGGCACGTTGGTCCGCCATTGGAAGTGGGTCCCCCGAAGCTTTCTCTTGATTTTTAGCTTTAAGTCTTTTTCTGAGAAAGCGTTCGGGTTCTTCTAGGGGTTCTTTTATGTCTCTACTAGAACTGGAGCTCATGCACTACGTAGGAGGGTCAAATGTGGCACCTGGGTTCCAAGTCCTGCAATAAAAACAGAAAAGAACGTTGGTCAGAAAGTTCACCACGGCCCCGTGCTCAGTGAACACGGCCCGTGGTCAGAGATACAGTAATTGTTTTCTGGATTCCCAGTTACTGGGAGTTGGACACGACCCCGTGTTGCACCGACACGGCCCCGTGTTCAGCTCTCTGTAACTCAGAAAATAAAAACTGCCAGTGATGATGTTGGGCACGGCCCGTGTCTGACCGGGCACGGCCCGTGCTGAGCTTTGCAGAAGCTGAAAAACTAAGAAAATCCTAAAAAAAAAAGAAGAAATAAAAATGATTAGGCCGTTGATTCCTAACTTTCTTAAAATCCTTGTGTCCCCGGCAACGGCGCCAACAACTTGATGTGCGGTAAAGTGTTATATATATTAGGTGTATATTTTAAGCCCTTTTTAACACTTATTTTAGCCAAGTTTTAAATTTATAAAACACGATATTTTACTAACACTAAACACACATATGGGCAAGTGCTGTCACACCCCGACCACGTGGAACATACAAAACGTGGCGGAAATGTCGGGGAGTGTTGTAACATAAATAATGTTTCAAATCCATGGAAATTGAAGTTCCGTTTTATTGATTAAAAGTGTTACAATGTCTTAACAAACAAAGAAATACAACTTAATTAACTAGTCTTGCATCTTTTATTGTCACTAAAGCCCAAGTCTGTCTATGTGTATCTTGACCATCTTATGCAACAGTTCCTGAAAAACACAGGTGAAAATAGGTACGTCAGCATAAAAATGCCTGTGAGATACATAGGTTTTGTGAAAATAAGATTCATGACTTATGTTTGAGAAAATGTTTAGTCATGAACCTTGTTATTTGCTTTGTCTTTTAAATCATTTGAAAAACGATAAGATCAGATGATAAGTATAAATAAATGTAAGGTTAAATGAATAACCAAGTAAAATGTATTTGCATAAGATAAGTTGTTTATAAATCAATGTCTTGTGAAAAGTATGTTATTTGTATGAAATGTTCTATGTCTCAAACTGAAATGATTCAAATAACGTTACGACATGTAATACCATACAAACACTTATATATAGGAAGTACCAGCGGCGTATCCACCATGCTTGTATCATATTACACACGCATCGTTACTTAATCACTTAATCAAACCAAACCAAACAATGTAAAATGTTCATGTCAAGATGTAAATCATGTCAAAATGTCTATGTCAAATATCCATGTCAAATGTCTATGTCAAATATCCATGTCAAATGTCTATGCCGAAATGTCTATGTCAAATGTCTATGTCAAAATGTCATGTATGGCAAGTGAAAGGTCTCAACTAAACCATATGCACAAAAACAAAGTATTGAAGTAAAACTTGGTTTAAATCAAAGCTATGTTTTGTGTAAATGCATGATCAAATGTCAATCATGTTAAAATGTCTATGCCGAAATGTCTATGTCAAAATGTCATGTATGGCAAGTGAAAGGTCTCAACTAAACCATATGCACAAAAACAAAGTATTGAAGTAAAATTGGTTTAAATCAAAGCTATGTTTTATGTAAATGCATGCAACTATTTAATATGAACATTTATGTGGTATTGTAAAAATGCATACATCCAAGCCTGGCGACTGTGGTGATAAAACCCTTTAAACAAATTAAAGGTCTATCTGTCTTAATGTCAACGAATTCGGTCATTCCTTTCATCCCCTTTCCCTGGGACGTCCGGAACGAGAGTTGTCAATTCCTATGGTACCACTACCTACTAACGAACGGCGTAGCTAATGTTAATGGATATATTGTCCCATGTAAACAAACCAAATGTCATAACAAAATGTGAGCATGTGAAAACAATGCACTAAGTATGTAATCAAATGAACATACATAGCGTGAAATGTCATGTAAAACGATGTACTAAGTAATGCACACAATGGGCATACCTAGCATGAAATGTCATGTAAAACGATGTACTAAGTAATGCACACAATGGGCATACCTAGCATGAAATGTCATGTAAAACAATGTACCAAGTAATGCACACAATGGGCATACCTAGCATAAGATGTAATGAAATCATGTACTATAATGTACTAACGAACATAGCAGTATATGATGTTAAAACAGGAAAGCATGAAAGTAACAAGTAGGCACATGTGTTCCACCCCAAAACAGTTTGGAAAACAGTAAAAGAGGGGTCTATGTACTCACTTGAGATTGCCCAGTTGTCAAAAGATAACCACCAAGTAATGCTATAGATCTCGGAATCAAACGGCACCTAATATAGGTAACTATGTTAATAAACCGGACCTAAATCGGATGATTGGATAGAATGAGGTTTCGTAAACCAAACGAGTGTAGAGACTCGTGTCATTTGGTTTAACAAAGCCTACATGCTAAATGAAACTTAACATAATTGTTTACGACCCATTACGACCCGTTTAGGAAGCTTATGCTACTTTAACGCGTCGTGCGCGTGAAACGTGTTTGGACCGCCTAACTAGTCCTATGACAAGTATTATATGCCTAAACATGTTACATAATCAGTTACGTGACAAAAGTTTAGGTTACATATGCTAAATTACCAATTATGTATGAAAAGGGTATTTTGGTAATTTACCTAAGGCATATAAACTACCTATCATACAACTACTTAAACGATGTGACCATAGGGTATAACCTCGGAAGGTTATTCCCTACACTATGGTCACCTAATGTGTTTGGTCGGATCCTAATGATCGACCAAACTGGGTCGGGTTCGAGGTATAAGCGATTTATTAGATCGCTTACCCTACGACCCTAGACAACGTGGTAATCAGTAGGCATAGTCCCAAGGGACTATGACCATCGTGATTACAATCACGTTGCGAAGTTCAAACGAACTTCGCATTGACCATTACTGGTCAACGCTGAAAGTCAAACAAAGTTTGACTTTCTGACTCGAAAAGCAGTAAAATAAGGAAAAGAACGAAAGAATACTTACGAAGGGTCCCCGAATGCTAACCCAGATCGAAATAGCTCAGGTATGAAACGAAGGTTCCAACTTAGAGCTTTGGGATCAGATTTGGTGGGTTTTGAATGGAAGGGGGGTTGGGTATTTATAGGATATGCACCACCGTTAGGATCGTTTCTCGTAGTACGTGATCGAATCCAAGGCGTACACTTGTCGGGATGTTATGGTGGCTAAAATGTTGTTCTTATCCGCTGACTAGACGATAGGAAACGTGTGGTTGAGAATCGAACAGATGGGACCCGCTTGTTAAAACATTGAATCTGACCAAAACAGTCAGTCGCGTAGCGCGACGCCTAAGCCCTTAGGGCTCGCGCTACGCTAGCACCCACCTGAATCAGAAATGTTTCAAAAGTGACAGGTTTGGTCCCTGCAGCCCGTTTAAGCGATTTTCGATGCGTTTGAACCCCGTTAACCTCATTTCAAGGCTCTAAAATGAAGTTAAAGTATAGGGAACTCAAAACATGCTCAAAAATATCTCGGATGTTGGTTCGTTTGGTCGTACGAACGCGATGTTCGCTTATTTACGACGGAATGCGCACAAGCGCGAAAAACGATCCAAATGACGAAACGAATGGATTTTTCTTAAGGCGAACACTAAAATATAATGTAGTCATGCTTCCATAAATTTTTGGATGTCCGGATGTATTCAGAACGTAAGTTATGCGCGAAAATGCAAACTTGTGCACTTTTTGACACTTTTAGTCCCTGAATGACACAAAAGTTTATTTTAGCACACCGAACCCCTCAAAGCCTATTTCTAAGCTTTGTAAAGGATATTTATGGTATGTTTAACTTATGGTCATGTTCCGGAAGGTCTGTTACAGTTCAAATTGGCATACTTTCGCAGTTTGTCAACTTTAGTCCCTGTAAGCGATTAAACTTTGATTTCACCACACCAAACCTTCCAAAACTTATATCTAAGTTATGTAAAAGTTATTTAAGGTATGTTAAGCCTATTTCACTATTCCGGAGTGTTTGTTGGATTAAACTGGTTATATTTACGCATCAGAGCGCGCATAACCCTCCAGAAAGTGATTTAAAGCTTAAAATCAAACAAGAGTTGATATGTGTAAAAGATACACATAATTTTACAAATCCCAAGTATGAAATATAATATTTCATTGGTTTGGTATTTTTTTGATGGCCGTGGAGGCACAGGTGTTACAGTCTCCCCTACTTTAGGAAATTTCGTCCCGAAATTTATTTAGAGGAAACTTGTGAGAGTCTAAAACATGAAGTTGAAAAGATCGAACAACATTGGTTAGGGTTCTGAACTTCTAGTAACTTTAATAACATCATGCTTGCAATGTAAGAGGGACACTTATATACAAGTATATAAAGCGTCATTGGTGCGTCCACCGTACCTCCATTACATCGTTATCATTTTGTTATTGTTGTCGCTATCGGTTCTTACACATAATAAATCTTACTGGGTTCTTGTGCATTGAATTCCACAATTATGTAGGCCTCCATAATTACGTAGTTCCTTGTACAGTCCGCACAGTCTATTTTATAATGTGTAGTGTAAAACCAAATGAACAATCCTGTGATGAGTATAACTAGACTGCCTTAGAGTCCTTTAGACTAAATCAATAAATGATTTAAATAGACTATCCAGGAGTCTGTTCAGTTACATCACTAGATGTCATTCTTTAACCAAATTGTGAATCAATCTTTTTGACTAGACCACTAAAGGGTCCCTTATGAATCATGGAGTGGTACTATATAATCCAAGGGTCTTAACTATTACATAGAAGCCCATTCAGGATTTAAGGTAGTACCTTTTTGAATATCCTACTACGAATCCCTCATATCAAGATATGAAAGATTCTACGAGGATTTGGATAATGAATACCCAGAGTATACAAAAAAACATAAAATGCATTAATGAAAACACCAAATATGTAAACACATAATCACATAACCACAAAATTGTTTGTTAACTTGTCTTGTTAATTGCGTACATGCATTTAAAGCACACTAGGAATCTATTCCGTGGATTTCATTTGGTACTTTAAACGTTATCAAGAATCCAACTATAAAGATAGAAAGATTCAAAAAGAAAATTCGATTTCGATTATTAGGAACCGAAGTGTTCGAATTAAGGTACATAAGGAATCCAATTAAGGACTCTGATTTGAATGTTGATTATCCACAAGGATCTAAATGTGAAGATAAAAAGATCCCATATGGATTTTAGAAGTTGAAGATGTTTTGAAATCTTGCACTGGACGTGCTTATGTCAAAACATTATGTAAAATGCTTATGAAGTTGAGATGCTAGATATGCCAAGGCGACATATGAAGCAGAATTTTGAAGGTTAAGTCAATGTATGAGGAAAATATTTTTGAAAACTATGCATGGGGTTCTTTTAAGAAAAGTGTGTTTAACGTTTTTGAAACCTTATATATAATACTTTTGAAATCATAAAGTAGGTGTATTAGATAGATATATTAAAAAAAAAATTGTTTTAAGATCATGCGAGATGAATTTTAAAATTATGTATAAGGTTTTTGAAAGACATGAATGATGCTTTTCGAAACCATGCACTTGATCAGAAAATGTATTGTGTTAATATTGTCTTCAGACTATATGAAATATTTTGAAGTTAGAAAGGTTGGTTTTGATAACATGGCCAATGTTTTTGAAATAACATAGACAATGTATCTAGAAAAATTGTTTTCAAAATATATGAAATGTTTTGAGATCATGAAGATTGTGTTGAAATACTTGTACTGTGTATGTAAAAAAAATCAAAACGAAATGGGTATGAGATTTGAAAATATCCTTAGTTATCCAACCAAGGATTCAAAAGTACAGATGTGCAAAAAGCACGATTACTCATAATTTCACTTTATCTCCTGTACTTCGTTTCTTAGAATGAAACGAGTATTTAGAACTTTCGAGGAAATTATGAGCGATCACTTGAAAGAGAGAATCACAAGAGTAGTTTGTGAGGAACATAGTTCCTTAGTGCAGGTATTATAAGGAAAAGCCATAAACACATGTAATGATACTTTGTATAGCAGAATTGTGAACAACAACTTTTATTTATGAACAAGACGTATTGTTTCACAATACACGGGATCAAAAGAAACAAAGGCATAAGACAACAACATCCTTTGTTCAGCCGAATGCTCATCCAAGGGTTGGATTTGCATTAGCAAGCTTTGGGCAGTTGTGGCGGAAGTGACCAATCTCTCCGCAGTTGAAACATGAACCCAGTGGGAATTTCGTAGCATTCCCTTGAACCGGAGCTTGAACCTGAGCAGCCTGATTTTGTCCCAAACGACAAACTTTGGCCAAGTGCCCAAGTTTACCACACGTCGTGCATTGCCAGCAAACTTGTTGTAACGCGTGATGACCGTTGCAGCGTGCACAATGAGGTGCAGTACCGGCATATGCTTTCTTTGCAGGTGGTGTTGCCACCCGGATGGGTCCTGCTTGATTTGCTACTGCCGCAGTCGGACAAACCCTTGCCGTATGACCTATAAGTCCACAAGTTTGGCATTTGCGGCACTTCACACTAGCCTGATGATGAAGGCTACATTGGTTGCACAAGGGTGCAGTTCCGTTGTATGGCTTCCTAGCTGGTGGCCTTGCCACATGGCTAGGTCCCGCTTGATCAGGTGTAACCGCTGCGGGTTTCCTTGAAGCCTTACGCTTCCTTGATGTTGTTGCAAGCCTGACTACTGCTTCCTTTGGTGTCTCTTGAGTGGCTTCATTGTCGAGACGAGAGGCTTCATTGTTAAGACGAGCCATGGCAATACCTAAATCCACAGTCCTCTGAATCACTTCGCCAATTTGCTGGACAAATTTGGCTGTTCGCTCGGGCATTTGACCAGTGCCAAGAGGAATAGACATTCTAGAAGAAAATGAAAGACAGAGGAAGAAACGAGTGAAAGGTTATTGGATAATCAATACAGAATGGTAACGAATGAAAATTGTGATCATTTGTTTGTTACCTAAGGCAAACAAATGAGATGGTGACAAATCAAAGTAAATAGGTCAAAAATAATGTATCGCGAAGACATGCTTGCCTATAAGTGAACACTCATTCCAAGAATTCCCAGGTAAGCACAACTGGTCTCGCGTCTGATGAGATGTATACGAAGTGCTTGCCTAGACAGAAAACCCAGAATACAGGCATTCACCCTTCCAGTTTGCACGTGTTCACATTATTTAAAACCCAAAACCTTGACGAAGTTTTGGAAACTCAAAGGGGTTCAAAACCATATAATAGAGAGTTCAAAACCTTACAATAGAGGGTTCAAAACCTAGTAATCAATCATCCTAGAACAGATGATTAGTTTTCAAAGCGGTTTTGAAATTCATGTTCTTGTTGCGGTTGTCGCCTAAGGATAGGCGACAGTATTGTTTTATGACTAAACGCAAGTAAACTCGCGTTAGGGTCCTAAGAAGGTTATAGACTAGGTCAAAGCATTACTAATTACTAATAACCTAATTCCCTATAACCATTGGCTCTGATACCATCTTTTCTGTCACACCCCGACCACGTGGAACATACAAAACGTGGCGGAAATGTCGGGGAGTGTTGTAACAGAAATAATGTTTCAAATCCATGGAAATTGAAGTTCCGTTTTATTGATTAAAAGTGTTACAATGTCTTAACAAACAAAGAAATACAACTTAATTAACTAGTCTTGCATCTTTTATTGTCACTAAAGCCCAAGTCTGTCTATGTGTATCTTGACCATCTTATGCAACAGTTCCTGAAAAACACATGTGAAAATAGGTACGTCAGCATAAAAATGCCTGTGAGATACATAGGTTTTGTGAAAATAAGATTCATGACTTATGTTTGAGAAAATGTTTAGTCATGAACCTTGTTATTTGCTTTGTCTTTTAAATCATTTGAAAAACGATAAGATCAGATGATAAGTATAAATAAATGTAAGGTTAAATGAATAACCAAGTAAAATGTATTTGCATAAGATAAGTTGTTTATAAATCAATGTCTTGTGAAAAGTATGTTATTTGTATGAAATGTTCTATGTCTCAAACTGAAATGATTCAAATAACGTTACGACATGTAATACCATACAAACACTTATATATAGGAAGTACCAGCGGCGTATCCACCATGCTTGTATCATATTACACACGCATCGTTACTTAATCAAACCAAACCAAACAATGTAAAATGTTCATGTCAAGATGTAAATCATGTCAAAATGTCTATGTCAAATATCCATGTCAAATGTCTATGTCAAATATCCATGTCAAATGTCTATGCCGAAATGTCTATGTCAAATGTCTATGTCAAAATGTCATGTATGGCAAGTGAAAGGTCTCAACTAAACCATATGCACAAAAACAAAGTATTGAAGTAAAACTTGGTTTAAATCAAAGCTATGTTTTGTGTAAATGCATGATCAAATGTCAATCATGTTAAAATGTCTATGCCGAAATGTCTATGTCAAAATGTCATGTATGGCAAGTGAAAGGTCTCAACTAAACCATATGCACAAAAACAAAGTATTGAAGTAAAACTTGGTTTAAATCAAAGCTATGTTTTGTGTAAATGCATGCAACTATTTAATATGAACATTTATGTGGTATTGTAAAAATGCATACATCCAAGCCTGGCGACTGTGGTGATAAAACCCTTTAAACAAATTAAAGGTCTATCTGTCTTAATGTCAACGAATTCGGTCATTCCTTTCATCCCCTTTCCCTGGGACGTCCGGAACGGGAGTTGTCAATTCCTATGGTACCACTACCTACTAACGAACGGCGTAGCTAATGTTAATGGATATATTGTCCCATGTAAACAAACCAAATGTCATAACAAAATGTGAGCATGTGAAAACAATGCACTAAGTATGTAATCAAATGAACATACATAGCGTGAAATGTCATGTAAAACGATGTACTAAGTAATGCACACAATGGGCATACCTAGCATGAAATGTCATGTAAAACGATGTACTAAGTAATGCACACAATGGGCATACCTAGCATGAAATGTCATGTAAAACAATGTACCAAGTAATGCACACAATGGGCATACCTAGCATAAGATGTAATGAAATCATGTACTATAATGTACTAACGAACATAGCAGTATATGATGTTAAAACAGGAAAGCATGAAAGTAACAAGTAGGCACATGTGTTCCACCCCAAAACAGTTTGGAAAACAGTAAAAGAGGGGTCTATGTACTCACTTGAGATTGCTCAGTTGTCAAAAGATAACCACCAAGTAATGCTATAGATCTCGGAATCAAACGGCACCTAATATAGGTAACTATGTTAATAAACCGGACCTAAATCGGATGATTGGATAGAATGAGGTTTCGTAAACCAAACGAGTGTAGAGACTCGTGTCATTTGGTTTAACAAAGCCTACATGCTAAATGAAACTTAACATAATTGTTTACGACCCATTACGACCCGTTTAGGAAGCTTATGCTACTTTAACGCGTCGTGCGCGTGAAACGCGTTTGGACCGCCTAACTAGTCCTATGACAAGTATTATATGCCTAAACATGTTACATAATCAGTTACGTGACAAAAGTTTAGGTTACATATGCTAAATTACCAATTATGTATGAAAAGGGTATTTTGGTAATTTACCTAAGGCATATAAACTACCTATCATGTAACACCTGTGCCTCCACGGCCATCAAACAAATACCAAACCAATGAAATATTGTATTTCATACTTGGGATTTGTAAAAATATGTGTATCATTTGCACATATCAATTTCTGTTCAATTTCAAACTCTAAATCGCTTTCTGGAAGGTTATACGCGCACTAATGCGTAAATATAACCAGTTTAATGCAACAAACACTCCGGAATAGTGAAATAGGTTTAACATACCTAAAATAACCTTTACATAACTTAGATATAAGTTTTGGAAGGTTTGGTGTGGTGAAATCAAAGTTAAATCGCTTACAGGGACTAAAGTTGACAAACTGCGAAAGTATGCCAATTTGAACTGTAACAGACCTTCCGGAACATGACCATAAGTTAAACATACCATAAATGTCCTTTACAAAGCTTAGAAATAGGCTTTGAGGGGTTCGGTGTGCTAAAATAAACTTTTGTGTCATTCAGGGACTAAAAGTGTCAAAAAGTGCACAAGTTTGCATTTTCGCGCATAACTTACGTTCTGAATACATCTGGACATCCAAAAATTTATGTAAGCATGACTACATTATATTTTAGTGTTCGCCTTAAGAAAAATCCATTCGTTTCGTCATTTGGATCGTTTTTCGCGCTTATGCGCATTCCGTCGTAATTAAGCGAACATCGCGATCGTACGGCCAAACGAACCGACATCTGAGATATTTTTGAACATGTTTTGAGTTCCCTATACTTTAACTTCATTTTAGAGCCTTGAAATGAGGTTAACGGGGTTCAAACGCATCGAAAATCGCTTAAAAGGACTGCAGGGACTAAACCTGTCACTTTTGAAACAATTCTGAATCAGATAGGCACTAGCGTAGCGCGAGCCCTAAGGCTCTACCCGTCGCGCTACGCGAGTGACTGATCTGACCAGATTCAATGTCTTTTTAGCAAGTTGCAGCTGATCGATTCGTGTCCACACATTTTAAACGGGTCTAGTCAGCAGATAAGAACAAGTTTCTAGCCACCACAACTTTGTGACAAGTGTTCGGCTCGGATCGTGGCACGATATTCAAGAAACGATCCTAACGGCTCTACCTTTTCTATAAATACCCACCCCCCATTTGTTCAAAACCCACAAATCTGATTAAGAAAGCTCTAAGTTGGAACCTTCGTTTCATACCTGAGCTATTTTGATCTGGGTTAGCTTTCGGGGACCCTTCGTAAGTATTCTTTCGTTCTTTTCCTTATTTTTACTGCTTTTCGAGTCAGAAAGTCAAACTTTGTTTGACTTTCAGCATTGACCAGTAATGGTCAATGCGAAGTTCGTTAGAACTTCGCAACGTGATTGTAATCACGATGGTCATAGTCCCTTGGGACTATGCCTACTGATTACCACGTTGTCCAGGGTCGTAGGGTAGGCGATCTAATAAATCGCCTATACCTTCGAACCCGACCCAGTTTGGTCGATCATTAGGATCCGACCAAACACAGTAGGTGACCATAGTAGGTAGGGAATAACCTTCCGAGGTTATACCCTATGGTCACATCGTTTAAGTAGTTGTATGATAGGTAGTTTATATGCCTTAGGTAAATTACCAGAATACCCTTTTCATGTATAATTGGTAATTAAGCATATGTAACCTAAACTTTTGTCACGTAACTGATTATGTAACATGTTTAGGCATATAACACTTGTCATAGGACTAGTTAGACGGTCCGAACGCGTTTCACGCGAACGACGCGTTAAAGTAGCATAAGCTACCTAAACGGGTCATAATGGGTCGTAGACACTTAGGTTAAGTTTCATTTAGTATGTAGGCTTTGTTAAACCATATCACACGAGTCTTCACACTCGTTTGGTTTACAAACCCTAATGCTACCCAGTCTTCCGATTTAGGTCCGGTTTATTAACATAGTTACCTATACTAGGTGCCGTTTGATATCCGCGATCTCTAGCATTGTTTAGTTGTTACTCAAGGACTACTGAGCAATCTCAAGTGAGTACATAGACCCCTCTTTTACTGTTTTCCAAACTGTTTTGGGGTGGAACACATGTGCCTACTTGTTACTTTCATGTTTTCCTGATTTCACATCATATACCGACTATGTTTGTTAGTACATTATAGTACATGATTTCATTACTTTTCTGCTATGTATGTTGACTGATAACATGCTAAGCACATTGATTTACATGACTTTTCTGCTATGTATGTTGACTGATAACATGCTTAGTACATTGTTTTACATGACTTTTCTACTTTGTATGATGACTTTGCATACTTAGTACATTGTTTTTACATTGCATCTCTGTTGCATATGTTCCAGTAACATATGGACACATTGTTTTACAACTCTACCTTGTATGTTTACTCTAGCATACTAGGTACATTATCTTCATCTCATGCTTACATTTTGGTATGACATTTGGTTTGTTTAACGGGTCTATATAACATTCATTAACATTTGCTACGCCGCTCGGTAGTAGGTAGTGGTACCATAGGACTTGACAAATCCCGTTCCGGACATCCCAGGGAAAGGGGATGAAAGGAATGACCGAATCCGAATACAATTCTCTTGATAACCTTGACTGAAAGGGTTATCCGACTGTCTCAAGGCTTGAATGTTTGCGTTTAACATACTATATAAGTGTTAGTATCAGTAAAGCATGCATATATCTTACAAAACATAACTTTGATTTAAACCAAGTTTTACTTCAATACTTTGTTTTGTACATTTTTACTTATGGTTTAAGTAGTCTAAATTTTACTTACCATACATATCACTTTGGTTATACATTACTTGACTACTTTTGGACTATAGACATTTGACATGGATACTTGACATAGACATTTGACATGGATATTTGACATAGACATTTTGACATGATTTACATCTTGACATGAACATTTTACATTGTTTGGTTTGGTTTGATTAAGTAACGATGCGTGTGTAATATGATACAAGCATGGTGGATACGCCGCTGGTACTTCCTATATATAAGTGTTTGTATGGTATTACATGTCGTAACGTTATTTGAATCATTTCAGTTTGAGACATAGAACATTTCATACAAATAACATACTTTTCACAAGACATTGATTTATAAACAACTTATCTTATACAAACACATTTTTCTTGGTTATTCATTTAACCTTACATTTATTTATACTTATCATCTGATCTTATCGTTTTTCAAATGATTTAAAAGACAAAGCAAATAACAAGGTTCATGACTAAACATTTTCTCAAACATAAGTCATGAATCTTATTTTCACAAAACCTATGTATCTCACAGGCATTTTTATGCTGACGTACCTATTTTCACATGTGTTTTTCAGGAGCTGTTGCATAAGATGTTCAAGATACACATAGACAGACTTGGGCTTTAGTGACAATAAAAGATGCAAGACTAGTTAATTATGTTGTATTTCTTTGTTTGTTAAGGCATAGTAACACTTTTAATCAATAAAACGAAACTTCAATTGCCATGGATTTGAAACATTAATTCTGTTACAACACTCCCCGATGTTTCCGCCACGTTTGGTATGTTCTACGTGGTCGGGGTGTGACAGAAAAGATGGTATCAGAGCCAATGGTTATAGGGAATTAGGTTATTAGTAATTAGTAATGCTTTGACCTAGTCTATAACCTTCTTAGGACCCTAACGCGAGTTTACTTGCGTTTAGTCATAAAACAATACCGTCACCTATCCTTAGGCGACGACCACAACAAGAACATAAATTTCAAAACCACTTTGAAAACTAATCATCTGTTCTAGGATGATTGATTACTAGGTTTTGAACCCTCTATTATATGGTTTTGAACCCCTTTGAGTTTTCAAAACTCTCGTCAAGGTTTTGGGTTTTTAATAATGTGAACACGTGCAAACTGGAAGGGTGAATGCCTGTATTATGGGTTTTCTGGCTAGGCAAGCACTTCGTATACATCTCATCAGATGCGAGACCAGTTGTGCTTACCTGGGAATTCTTAGGATGAGTGTTCACTTATAGGCGAGCATGTCTTCGCGATACATTATTTTTGACCCATTTACTTTGATTAGTCACCGTCTCATTTGTTTGCCTTAGGTAACAAACAAATGATCGCAATTTTCATGCGTTGTCATTCTGTTTTGAATGTCCAATAAACTTTCACCTGTTTCTCCCTATGCCTTTCTTTTTCTTCAAGAATGTCTCTTCATCACGATGACGCCCAGATATCTGAGCAAGCAGCCAAAATTCGCTCAGCGAATAGGCGAAGTAGCCCTGAAGACTGTTGAATTAGCTACTGCCATGTATCATCTCCAGGATGAAGCCACTCAAGAGTCACCAAGACAGGCAGGACCTAGTCAGGTGACAGCACCATCAGCCAAGAAACCAATCGAGGAATCAAAGACCATGGATGAACGATCCCCTAAGAAGTCAAAGAAGCGAAAGGCTTCTCAGAACTTCGCCATGGTCGCTCACAATGGTAAAGCAGTCCCCAACCAACCAGCTCAACCCCCTGCTAGGTGTGTATGGCTTTTCCTATGATACCTACATCAAGGAACTATGTACCTTACAACCTACTCTTGTGATTTCTCTCTCTCAAATGATTGCTCATGATTCCCTCGAAAATTTTAAGTACTCGTTTCACTCTAAGAAACAAAGTACAGAAAATTAAGTGACATTATGAGTAATCGTGCTTTTCGCACATCTGTACCTTTGAATCCTTGGTTGGATAACTAAGGATATTTTCAAATCTCATACCCATTACGTTTTGATTTTTCAACATACACAGTACCAGTATTTCAAAACAATCTTCATGATCTCAAAACTTTTCATATAGTTTGAAAACAATTTTTCTAGATGCATTGTCTATGTTATTTCAAAAACATTGGCCATGTTATCAAAACCAACCTTTCTAATTTCAAAATATTTCATATAGTCTAAAGACAATATTAACACAATACATTTTCTGATCAAGTGCATGATTTCGAAAAGCATCATTCATGTCTTTCAAAAACCTTATACATAATTTCAAAATTCATCTCGCATGATTTTAAAACATTTTTTTTAAATATATCTACCTAATACACCTACTTTATGATTTCAAAAAGTATTATATATAAGGTTCCAAAAACGTTAAACACATTTTTCTTAAAAGAACCCCATGCATAGTTTTCAAAAACATTTCCTCATACATTGACTTAACCTTCAAAATTCTGCTTCATATGTCGCCTTGACATATCTAGCATCTCAACTTCATAAGCATTCTTACTTCATGTTTTGACATAAGCACGTCCAGTGCAAGGTTTCAAAACATCTTCAACTTCTAAAAATCCATATGGGATCTTTTTATCTTCATATTTAGACCCTAGTGGATAATCATCATTCAAATCAGAGTCCTTAATTGGATTCCTTATGTACCTTAATTCGAACACTTCGGTTCCTAATAATCGAAATCGAATTTTCTTTTTGAATCTTTCTATCTTTATAGTTGGATTCTTGATAACGTTTAAAGTACCAAATGAAATCCACGGAATGGATTCCTAGTGTGCTTTAAATGCATATACGCAATTTACAAGACAAATTAACAAACAATTTTGTGGTTATGTGACTATGTGTTTACTCATCTTATGTTTTCTTTTATGCATTTTTGGTGTTTTTACTACTCTGGATATTCTTTATCCAAATCCTCGCAGGATCTTTCATATCTTCATATGAGAGATTCGTAGCAGGATATTCAAAAGGTACTACCTTAAATCCTTAATGGGCTTCTATATAATGGTTAAGACCCTTGGATTGATATAGTACTACTCCATGATTTATAAGAGACCCTTTAGTGGTCTAGTCAAAAAGATTGATTCACAATTTGGTTAAAGAATGACATCTAGTGATGTAACTGAACAGACTCCTTGATAGTCTATTTAAATCATTTATTGATTTAGTCTAAAGGACTCTATGGCAGTCTAGTTACACTCATCACAGGATTATTCATTTGGTTTTACACTACACATTATAAAATAGACTGTGCGGACTGTACAAGGAACTACGTAATTATGGAGGCCTACATAATTGTGGAATTCAATGCACAGAAACCCAGTAAGATTTATTATGTGTAAGAACCAATAGCGACAACAATAACAAAATGATAACAATGTAATGGAGGTACGGTGGACGCACCAATGACGCTTTATATACTTGTATATAAGTGTCCCTCTTACATTGCAAGCATGATGTTATTAAAGTTACTAGAAGTTCAGGACCCTAACCAATGTTGTTTGATCTTTTCAACTTCATGTTTTAGACTCTCACAAGTTTCCTCTAAATAAATTTCGGGACGAAATTTCCTAAAGTAGGGGAGACTGTAACACCTGTGCCTCCACGGCCATCAAACAAATACCAAACCAATGAAATATTGTATTTCATACTTGGGATTTGTAAAAATATGTGTATCATTTGCACATATCAATTTCTGTTCAATTTCAAACTCTAAATCGCTTTCTGGAAGGTTATACGCGCACTAATGCGTAAATATAACCAGTTTAATGCAACAAACACTCCGGAATAGTGAAATAGGTTTAACATACCTAAAATAACCTTTACATAACTTAGATATAAGTTTTGGAAGGTTTGGTGTGGTGAAATCAAAGTTAAATCGCTTACAGGGACTAAAGTTGACAAACTGCGAAAGTATGCCAATTTGAACTGTAACAGACCTTCCGGAACATGACCATAAGTTAAACATACCATAAATGTCCTTTACAAAGCTTAGAAATAGGCTTTGAGGGGTTCGGTGTGCTAAAATAAACTTTTGTGTCATTCAGGGACTAAAAGTGTCAAAAAGTGCACAAGTTTGCATTTTCGCGCATAACTTACGTTCTGAATACATCTGGACATCCAAAAATTTATGTAAGCATGACTACATTATATTTTAGTGTTCGCCTTAAGAAAAATCCATTCGTTTCGTCATTTGGATCGTTTTTCGCGCTTATGCGCATTCCGTCGTAATTAAGCGAACATCGCGATCGTACGGCCAAACGAACCGACATCTGAGATATTTTTGAACATGTTTTGAGTTCCCTATACTTTAACTTCATTTTAGAGCCTTGAAATGAGGTTAACGGGGTTCAAACGCATCGAAAATCGCTTAAAAGGACTGCAGGGACTAAACCTGTCACTTTTGAAACAATTCTGAATCAGATAGGCACTAGCGTAGCGCGAGCCCTAAGGCTCTACCCGTCGCGCTACGCGAGTGACTGATCTGACCAGATTCAATGTCTTTTTAGCAAGTTGCAGCTGATCGATTCGTGTCCACACATTTTAAACGGGTCTAGTCAGCAGATAAGAACAAGTTTCTAGCCACCACAACTTTGTGACAAGTGTTCGGCTCGGATCGTGGCACGATATTCAAGAAACGATCCTAACGGCTCTACCTTTTCTATAAATACCCACCCCCCATTTGTTCAAAACCCACAAATCTGATTAAGAAAGCTCTAAGTTGGAACCTTCGTTTCATACCTGAGCTATTTTGATCTGGGTTAGCTTTCGGGGACCCTTCGTAAGTATTCTTTCGTTCTTTTCCTTATTTTTACTGCTTTTCGAGTCAGAAAGTCAAACTTTGTTTGACTTTCAGCATTGACCAGTAATGGTCAATGCGAAGTTCGTTAGAACTTCGCAACGTGATTGTAATCACGATGGTCATAGTCCCTTGGGACTATGCCTACTGATTACCACGTTGTCCAGGGTCGTAGGGTAGGCGATCTAATAAATCGCCTATACCTTCGAACCCGACCCAGTTTGGTCGATCATTAGGATCCGACCAAACACAGTAGGTGACCATAGTAGGTAGGGAATAACCTTCCGAGGTTATACCCTATGGTCACATCGTTTAAGTAGTTGTATGATAGGTAGTTTATATGCCTTAGGTAAATTACCAGAATACCCTTTTCATGTATAATTGGTAATTAAGCATATGTAACCTAAACTTTTGTCACGTAACTGATTATGTAACATGTTTAGGCATATAACACTTGTCATAGGACTAGTTAGACGGTCCGAACGCGTTTCACGCGAACGACGCGTTAAAGTAGCATAAGCTACCTAAACGGGTCATAATGGGTCGTAGACACTTAGGTTAAGTTTCATTTAGTATGTAGGCTTTGTTAAACCATATCACACGAGTCTTCACACTCGTTTGGTTTACAAACCCTAATGCTACCCAGTCTTCCGATTTAGGTCCGGTTTATTAACATAGTTACCTATACTAGGTGCCGTTTGATATCCGCGATCTCTAGCATTGTTTAGTTGTTACTCAAGGACTACTGAGCAATCTCAAGTGAGTACATAGACCCCTCTTTTACTGTTTTCCAAACTGTTTTGGGGTGGAACACATGTGCCTACTTGTTACTTTCATGTTTTCCTGTTTTCACATCATATACCGACTATGTTTGTTAGTACATTATAGTACATGATTTCATTACTTTTCTGCTATGTATGTTGACTGATAACATGCTAAGCACATTGATTTACATGACTTTTCTGCTATGTATGTTGACTGATAACATGCTTAGTACATTGTTTTACATGACTTTTCTACTTTGTATGATGACTTTGCATACTTAGTACATTGTTTTTACATTGCATCTCTGTTGCATATGTTCTAGTAACATATGGACACATTGTTTTACAACTCTACCTTGTATGTTTACTCTAGCATACTAGGTACATTATCTTCATCTCATGCTTACATTTTGGTATGACATTTGGTTTGTTTAACGGGTCTATATAACATTCATTAACATTTGCTACGCCGCTCGGTAGTAGGTAGTGGTACCATAGGACTTGACAAATCCCGTTCCGGACATCCCAGGGAAAGGGGATGAAAGGAATGACCGAATCCGAATACAATTCTCTTGATAACCTTGACTGAAAGGGTTATCCGACTGTCTCAAGGCTTGAATGTTTGCGTTTAACATACTATATAAGTGTTAGTATCAGTAAAGCATGCATATATCTTACAAAACATAACTTTGATTTAAACCAAGTTTTACTTCAATACTTTGTTTTGTACATTTTTACTTATGGTTTAAGTAGTCTAAATTTTACTTACCATACATATCACTTTGGTTATACATTACTTGACTACTTTTGGACTATAGACATTTGACATGGATACTTGACATAGACATTTGACATGGATATTTGACATAGACATTTTGACATGATTTACATCTTGACATGAACATTTTACATTGTTTGGTTTGGTTTGATTAAGTAACGATGCGTGTGTAATATGATACAAGCATGGTGGATACGCCACTGGTACTTCCTATATATAAGTGTTTGTATGGTATTACATGTCGTAACGTTATTTGAATCATTTCAGTTTGAGACATAGAACATTTCATACAAATAACATACTTTTCACAAGACATTGATTTATAAACAACTTATCTTATACAAACACATTTTTCTTGGTTATTCATTTAACCTTACATTTATTTATACTTATCATCTGATCTTATCGTTTTTCAAATGATTTAAAAGACAAAGCAAATAACAAGGTTCATGACTAAACATTTTCTCAAACATAAGTCATGAATCTTATTTTCACAAAACCTATGTATCTCACAGGCATTTTTATGCTGACGTACCTATTTTCACATGTGTTTTTCAGGAGCTGTTGCATAAGATGTTCAAGATACACATAGACAGACTTGGGCTTTAGTGACAATAAAAGATGCAAGACTAGTTAATTATGTTGTATTTCTTTGTTTGTTAAGGCATTGTAACACTTTTAATCAATAAAACGAAACTTCAATTGCCATGGATTTGAAACATTAATTCTGTTACAACACTCCCCGATGTTTCCGCCACGTTTGGTATGTTCTACGTGGTCGGGGTGTGACAGAAAAGATGGTATCAGAGCCAATGGTTATAGGGAATTAGGTTATTAGTAATTAGTAATGCTTTGACCTAGTCTATAACCTTCTTAGGACCCTAACGCGAGTTTACTTGCGTTTAGTCATAAAACAATACCGTCACCTATCCTTAGGCGACGACCACAACAAGAACATAAATTTCAAAACCACTTTGAAAACTAATCATCTGTTCTAGGATGATTGATTACTAGGTTTTGAACCCTCTATTATATGGTTTTGAACCCCTTTGAGTTTTCAAAACTCTCGTCAAGGTTTTGGGTTTTTAATAATGTGAACACGTGCAAACTGGAAGGGTGAATGCCTGTATTCTGGGTTTTCTGGCTAGGCAAGCACTTCGTATACATCTCATCAGACGCGAGACCAGTTGTGCTTACCTGGGAATTCTTAGGATGAGTGTTCACTTATAGGCGAGCATGTCTTCGCGATACATTATTTTTGACCCATTTACTTTGATTAGTCACCGTCTCATTTGTTTGCCTTAGGTAACAAACAAATGATCGCAATTTTCATGCGTTGTCATTCTGTTTTGAATGTCCAATAAACTTTCACCTGTTTCTCCCTATGCCTTTCTTTTTCTTCAAGAATGTCTCTTCATCACGATGACGCCCAGATATCTGAGCAAGCAGCCAAAATTCGCTCAGCGAATAGGCGAAGTAGCCCTGAAGACTGTTGAATTAGCTACTGCCATGTATCATCTCCAGGATGAAGCCACTCAAGAGTCACCAAGACAGGCAGGACCTAGTCAGGTGACAGCACCATCAGCCAAGAAACCAATCGAGGAATCAAAGACCATGGATGAACGATCCCCTAAGAAGTCAAAGAAGCGAAAGGCTTCTCAGAACTTCGCCATGGTCGCTCACAATGGTAAAGCAGTCCCCAACCAACCAGCTCAACCCCCTGCTAGGTGTGTATGGCTTTTCCTATGATACCTACATCAAGGAACTATGTACCTTACAACCTACTCTTGTGATTTCTCTCTCTCAAATGATTGCTCATGATTCCCTCGAAAATTTTAAGTACTCGTTTCACTCTAAGAAACAAAGTACAGAAAATTAAGTGACATTATGAGTAATCGTGCTTTTCGCACATCTGTACCTTTGAATCCTTGGTTGGATAACTAAGGATATTTTCAAATCTCATACCCATTACGTTTTGATTTTTCAACATACACAGTACCAGTATTTCAAAACAATCTTCATGATCTCAAAACTTTTCATATAGTTTGAAAACAATTTTTCTAGATGCATTGTCTATGTTATTTCAAAAACATTGGCCATGTTATCAAAACCAACCTTTCTAATTTCAAAATATTTCATATAGTCTAAAGACAATATTAACACAATACATTTTCTGATCAAGTGCATGATTTCGAAAAGCATCATTCATGTCTTTCAAAAACCTTATACATAATTTCAAAATTCATCTCGCATGATTTTAAAACATTTTTTTTAAATATATCTACCTAATACACCTACTTTATGATTTCAAAAAGTATTATATATAAGGTTCCAAAAACGTTAAACACATTTTTCTTAAAAGAACCCCATGCATAGTTTTCAAAAACATTTCCTCATACATTGACTTAACCTTCAAAATTCTGCTTCATATGTCGCCTTGACATATCTAGCATCTCAACTTCATAAGCATTCTTACTTCATGTTTTGACATAAGCACGTCCAGTGCAAGGTTTCAAAACATCTTCAACTTCTAAAAATCCATATGGGATCTTTTTATCTTCATATTTAGACCCTAGTGGATAATCATCATTCAAATCAGAGTCCTTAATTGGATTCCTTATGTACCTTAATTCGAACACTTCGGTTCCTAATAATCGAAATCGAATTTTCTTTTTGAATCTTTCTATCTTTATAGTTGGATTCTTGATAACGTTTAAAGTACCAAATGAAATCCACGGAATGGATTCCTAGTGTGCTTTAAATGCATATACGCAATTTACAAGACAAATTAACAAACAATTTTGTGGTTATGTGACTATGTGTTTACTCATCTTATGTTTTCTTTTATGCATTTTTGGTGTTTTTACTACTCTGGATATTCTTTATCCAAATCCTCGCAGGATCTTTCATATCTTCATATGAGAGATTCGTAGCAGGATATTCAAAAGGTACTACCTTAAATCCTTAATGGGCTTCTATATAATGGTTAAGACCCTTGGATTGATATAGTACTACTCCATGATTTATAAGAGACCCTTTAGTGGTCTAGTCAAAAAGATTGATTCACAATTTGGTTAAAGAATGATATCTAGTGATGTAACTGAACAGACTCCTTGATAGTCTATTTAAATCATTTATTGATTTAGTCTAAAGGACTCTATGGCAGTCTAGTTACACTCATCACAGGATTATTCATTTGGTTTTACACTACACATTATAAAATAGACTGTGCGGACTGTACAAGGAACTACGTAATTATGGAGGCCTACATAATTGTGGAATTCAATGCACAGAAACCCAGTAAGATTTATTATGTGTAAGAACCAATAGCGACAACAATAACAAAATGATAACAATGTAATGGAGGTACGGTGGACGCACCAATGACGCTTTATATACTTGTATATAAGTGTCCCTCTTACATTGCAAGCATGATGTTATTAAAGTTACTAGAAGTTCAGGACCCTAACCAATGTTGTTTGATCTTTTCAACTTCATGTTTTAGACTCTCACAAGTTTCCTCTAAATAAATTTCGGGACGAAATTTCCTAAAGTAGGGGAGACTGTAACACCTGTGCCTCCACGGCCATCAAACAAATACCAAACCAATGAAATATTGTATTTCATACTTGGGATTTGTAAAAATATGTGTATCATTTGCACATATCAATTTCTGTTCAATTTCAAACTCTAAATCGCTTTCTGGAAGGTTATACGCGCACTAATGCGTAAATATAACCAGTTTAATGCAACAAACACTCCGGAATAGTGAAATAGGTTTAACATACCTAAAATAACCTTTACATAACTTAGATATAAGTTTTGGAAGGTTTGGTGTGGTGAAATCAAAGTTAAATCGCTTACAGGGACTAAAGTTGACAAACTGCGAAAGTATGCCAATTTGAACTGTAACAGACCTTCCGGAACATGACCATAAGTTAAACATACCATAAATGTCCTTTACAAAGCTTAGAAATAGGCTTTGAGGGGTTCGGTGTGCTAAAATAAACTTTTGTGTCATTCAGGGACTAAAAGTGTCAAAAAGTGCACAAGTTTGCATTTTCGCGCATAACTTACGTTCTGAATACATCTGGACATCCAAAAATTTATGTAAGCATGACTACATTATATTTTAGTGTTCTCCTTAAGAAAAATCCATTCGTTTCGTCATTTGGATCGTTTTTCGCGCTTATGCGCATTCCGTCGTAATTAAGCGAACATCGCGATCGTACGGCCAAACGAACCGACATCTGAGATATTTTTGAACATGTTTTGAGTTCCCTATACTTTAACTTCATTTTAGAGCCTTGAAATGAGGTTAACGGGGTTCAAACGCATCGAAAATCGCTTAAAAGGACTGCAGGGACTAAACCTGTCACTTTTGAAACAATTCTGAATCAGATAGGCACTAGCGTAGCGCGAGCCCTAAGGCTCTACCCGTCGCGCTACGCGAGTGACTGATCTGACCAGATTCAATGTCTTTTTAGCAAGTTGCAGCTGATCGATTCGTGTCCACACATTTTAAACGGGTCTAGTCAGCAGATAAGAACAAGTTTCTAGCCACCACAACTTTGTGACAAGTGTTCGGCTCGGATCGTGGCACGATATTCAAGAAACGATCCTAACGGCTCTACCTTTTCTATAAATACCCACCCCCCATTTGTTCAAAACCCACAAATCTGATTAAGAAAGCTCTAAGTTGGAACCTTCGTTTCATACCTGAGCTATTTTGATCTGGGTTAGCTTTCGGGGACCCTTCGTAAGTATTCTTTCGTTCTTTTCCTTATTTTTACTGCTTTTCGAGTCAGAAAGTCAAACTTTGTTTGACTTTCAGCATTGACCAGTAATGGTCAATGCGAAGTTCGTTAGAACTTCGCAACGTGATTGTAATCACGATGGTCATAGTCCCTTGGGACTATGCCTACTGATTACCACGTTGTCCAGGGTCGTAGGGTAGGCGATCTAATAAATCGCCTATACCTTCGAACCCGACCCAGTTTGGTCGATCATTAGGATCCGACCAAACACAGTAGGTGACCATAGTAGGTAGGGAATAACCTTCCGAGGTTATACCCTATGGTCACATCGTTTAAGTAGTTGTATGATAGGTAGTTTATATGCCTTAGGTAAATTACCAGAATACCCTTTTCATGTATAATTGGTAATTAAGCATATGTAACCTAAACTTTTGTCACGTAACTGATTATGTAACATGTTTAGGCATATAACACTTGTCATAGGACTAGTTAGACGGTCCGAACGCGTTTCACGCGAACGACGCGTTAAAGTAGCATAAGCTACCTAAACGGGTCATAATGGGTCGTAGACACTTAGGTTAAGTTTCATTTAGTATGTAGGCTTTGTTAAACCATATCACACGAGTCTTCACACTCGTTTGGTTTACAAACCCTAATGCTACCCAGTCTTCCGATTTAGGTCCGGTTTATTAACATAGTTACCTATACTAGGTGCCGTTTGATATCCGCGATCTCTAGCATTGTTTAGTTGTTACTCAAGGACTACTGAGCAATCTCAAGTGAGTACATAGACCCCTCTTTTACTGTTTTCCAAACTGTTTTGGGGTGGAACACATGTGCCTACTTGTTACTTTCATGTTTTCCTGTTTTCACATCATATACCGACTATGTTTGTTAGTACATTATAGTACATGATTTCATTACTTTTCTGCTATGTATGTTGACTGATAACATGCTAAGCACATTGATTTACATGACTTTTCTGCTATGTATGTTGACTGATAACATGCTTAGTACATTGTTTTACATGACTTTTCTACTTTGTATGATGACTTTGCATACTTAGTACATTGTTTTTACATTGCATCTCTGTTGCATATGTTCCAGTAACATATGGACACATTGTTTTACAACTCTACCTTGTATGTTTACTCTAGCATACTAGGTACATTATCTTCATCTCATGCTTACATTTTGGTATGACATTTGGTTTGTTTAACGGGTCTATATAACATTCATTAACATTTGCTACGCCGCTCGGTAGTAGGTAGTGGTACCATAGGACTTGACAAATCCCGTTCCGGACATCCCAGGGAAAGGGGATGAAAGGAATGACCGAATCCGAATACAATTCTCTTGATAACCTTGACTGAAAGGGTTATCCGACTGTCTCAAGGCTTGAATGTTTGCGTTTAACATACTATATAAGTGTTAGTATCAGTAAAGCATGCATATATCTTACAAAACATAACTTTGATTTAAACCAAGTTTTACTTCAATACTTTGTTTTGTACATTTTTACTTATGGTTTAAGTAGTCTAAATTTTACTTACCATACATATCACTTTGGTTATACATTACTTGACTACTTTTGGACTATAGACATTTGACATGGATACTTGACATAGACATTTGACATGGATATTTGACATAGACATTTTGACATGATTTACATCTTGACATGAACATTTTACATTGTTTGGTTTGGTTTGATTAAGTAACGATGCGTGTGTAATATGATACAAGCATGGTGGATACGCCGCTGGTACTTCCTATATATAAGTGTTTGTATGGTATTACATGTCGTAACGTTATTTGAATCATTTCAGTTTGAGACATAGAACATTTCATACAAATAACATACTTTTCACAAGACATTGATTTATAAACAACTTATCTTATACAAACACATTTTTCTTGGTTATTCATTTAACCTTACATTTATTTATACTTATCATCTGATCTTATCGTTTTTCAAATGATTTAAAAGACAAAGAAAATAACAAGGTTCATGACTAAACATTTTCTCAAACATAAGTCATGAATCTTATTTTCACAAAACCTATGTATCTCACAGGCATTTTTATGCTGACGTACCTATTTTCACATGTGTTTTTCAGGAGCTGTTGCATAAGATGTTCAAGATACACATAGATAGACTTGGGCTTTAGTGACAATAAAAGATGCAAGACTAGTTAATTATGTTGTATTTCTTTGTTTGTTAAGGCATAGTAACACTTTTAATCAATAAAACGAAACTTCAATTGCCATGGATTTGAAACATTAATTCTGTTACAACACTCCCCGATGTTTCCGCCACGTTTGGTATGTTCTACGTGGTCGGGGTGTGACATATCATACAACTACTTAAACGATGTGACCATAGGGTATAACCTCGGAAGGTTATTCCCTACACTATGGTCACCTAATGTGTTTGGTCGGATCCTAATGATCGACCAAACTGGGTCGGGTTCGAGGTATAAGCGATTTATTAGATCGCTTACCCTACGACCCTAGACAACGTGGTAATCAGTAGGCATAGTCCCAAGGGACTATGACCATCGTGATTACAATCACGTTGCGAAGTTCAAACGAACTTCGCATTGACCATTACTGGTCAACGCTGAAAGTCAAACAAAGTTTGACTTTCTGACTCGAAAAGCAGTAAAATAAGGAAAAGAACGAAAGAATACTTACGAAGGGTCCCCGAATGCTAACCCAGATCGAAATAGCTCAGGTATGAAACGAAGGTTCCAACTTAGAGCTTTGGGATCAGATTTGGTGGGTTTTGAATGGAAGGGGGGTTGGGTATTTATAGGATATGCACCACCGTTAGGATCATTTCTCGTAGTACGTGATCGAATCCAAGGCGTACACTTGTCGGGATGTTATGGTGGCTAAAATGTTGTTCTTATCCGCTGACTAGACGATAGGAAACGTGTGGTTGAGAATCGAACAGATGGGACCCGCTTGTTAAAACATTGAATCTGACCAGAACAGTCAGTCGCGTAGCGCGACGCCTAAGCCCTTAGGGCTCGCGCTACGCTAGCACCCACCTGAATCAGAAATGTTTCAAAAGTGACAGGTTTGGTCCCTGCAGCCCGTTTAAGCGATTTTCGATGCGTTTGAACCCCGTTAACCTCATTTCAAGGATCTAAAATGAAGTTAAAGTATAGGGAACTCAAAACATGCTCAAAAATATCTCGGATGTTGGTTCGTTTGGTCGTACGAACGCGATGTTCGCTTATTTACGACGGAATGCGCACAAGCGCGAAAAACGATCCAAATGACGAAACGAATGGATTTTTCTTAAGGAGAACACTAAAATATAATGTAGTCATGCTTCCATAAATTTTTGGATGTCCGGATGTATTCAGAACGTAAGTTATACGCGAAAATGCAAACTTGTGCACTTTTTGACACTTTTAGTCCCTGAATGACACAAAAGTTTATTTTAGCACACCGAACCCCTCAAAGCCTATTTCTAAGCTTTGTAAAGGATATTTATGGTATGTTTAACTTATGGTCATGTTCCGGAAGGTCTGTTACAGTTCAAATTGGCATACTTTCGCAGTTTGTCAACTTTAGTCCCTGTAAGCGATTAAACTTTGATTTCACCACACCAAACCTTCCAAAACTTATATCTAAGTTATGTAAAAGTTATTTAAGGTATGTTAAGCCTATTTCACTATTCCGGAGTGTTTGTTGGATTAAACTGGTTATATTTACGCATCAGAGCGCGCATAACCCTCCAGAAAGTGATTTAAAGCTTAAAATCAAACAAGAGTTGATATGTGTAAAAGATACACATAATTTTACAAATCCCAAGTATGAAATATAATATTTCATTGGTTTGGTATTTGTTTGATGGCCGTGGAGGCACAGGTGTTACAAGTGCACCCATCGTTGAGCGTAGTATAGCGTTGGTAAGATACCGAGGTCGTCCAAGGACACAAGAGCTTTTAGTACCGGTTTATCCTCAACGTCTAATCAAAATAAAAAGTTTAGAAAAAGGTTTTAAACTAAGAAAAAAAAAACTAACTAAAATGCTGAAAAAAAAAGAAAAACAGATAGACAAGATGAATCACTTGGTTCCGACTCGTATCTAGTATAACCTTTGATTATTTCCGCACTTTTGCACATAATTAAGAGATTATCTTAGTTATTGTAGTAGGCCCCTCTTTTGAAGGTGACGTTACCCTCACCCCAGTAGTTTGAGTCAGCAAGGATACAATCCTAAAAGGGTGGATTATTGGAAGATAATGAATTAAGTTATTAATGCAGTATTGTGGTAGGCCCCGCTTTTGGCGGTGACGTTACCCTCGGCTAAGTAGTCTGAGTCAGCAGGGATACAGTCCTAAATAGCCGGGTTATAGTATTAATAGTAGTTAACTTATGAGGGGATCAAAGAGTTTGGACCCCCGCCATCCAATACCGTGAAGCATTGAAGGAGGTCCTACTAAATTTGACCCAGGTCCATTGCAGGACCTCTAAACGCTGAACAATGGCAAGACCTTTACCAAACCGTTCCCTTAACCCCCGACCAGGTAGCCAACATACCTCCATATAGACCGTGGAGATATGAATGGTGAAAATCTTTTATTTTATATAGACAGTAAAATAATGCCAAGACACCACGGAAAAACGATAAGGAAAGATCACCTTCAACATAAGTAACTAGTTATTAAAGTCATTAATACAAAACCAAATAAAAAGTGCAAAAGATTAGAAATAAAAAGTATTATACTAGACACTTTGTCTTCACCAAGTGATGTAAGAGACTTAGGCAAACATGGCCTTGATTGTCAAGAACTCTTACGATCAATCTTGGATCCCGAGACGACTCACACACTCTACGATGGACAATGGATGATGGTGGTGGATGATGGTGTTGTGATGGTGGTGGGTGGTGGATGAAGTGTGAGAGAGGCGGTGTGCCAAGGGATGAGTTGAAATGAATCCAAGCACTCCTATTTATAGGCTGAACAGAGAGCTGGGCACGGCCCCGTGTCCGCTGGGCACGGCCCCGTGCCCGTCTGACACTCTCTCTCCTCATTAATTGTAATTCGCAATTACAATTAATGCGCCTGCAGTACTTTCGACACGCCCCCGTTTTCGCTGGGCACGGCCCCGTGGTGGGCAATAGAAGCTTCTATAGGTTTGTCTTTTCTGCTGCTTCTTGGGCACGGCCCCGTGCTGGCAGAGCACGGCCCGTGTTCAGCCTTCTGCCTTCTCTATTTTGCTTGGGAAGATGCCGTTGAGGGGTCGGGCAGTCCACTAATGTTCCTTTCCTTGTATTTATGTTGGAATTAGCTATCTTTTTGCTTCTTTTGTGTTTTTGAGCTCATTTAATCCTGAAAATACAAAAGGAAGACAAAAACACTCTTTTTCCAATATTAGTACTTAAAAAGGGTTAGTTTTATGCCTCATTAGATGTAATTTATATGTTGCATGTTACACACATCATCTTTAATTAAGCTTAAGCTTAGACCGGCTAGTTTTAAAGATACGGTTCGTACGCACGATTAAGCGAAGACCGGATAGAATGTGATTTAGACCCGACAAGTTCAGAGACTTGTTTAATATGGGTCTTTCATGCACATTCTGGATTTTGAGATAAAATCGATAAGGTTTGACCCGTTTCGGCAAATTTATGTAAACTTGTTACATAAACCGAATCGTACGCGTAATAAGCATGACGGGTATTCATGAGAGCTATATACAGGTTTCCTAAGTTAATTATGCCTCAAATATGTTGTGACATCAGTAAGATGTCTTTCATTATGCCCGAAACGTGTTTAAACACAAACTAGGCCCCGTAGGGGTAGTTTGGTCATTTTAAAGGTTGAAAAAGGGTTTAAGTGTTTAACTGAGTTACAGGTCTGATGTAATCAGTAAACATACTCAAATTTATGAGTTATAACAGTAGGATAAAGTATATATGTGAAATTTATCAATTATAACCAAACTATGCCCCGTAGGGGTATTTTGGTAATTTCACATAAGCCGAAAAGCTCAAAACTGAAGTCTGAGTTTAACAACCTTTGCTTACTGTTAAAATATTATAATTTGCCTCATATATCAGTAGTTATCAACCCGGGTATGTTCAATATGATTTTAATACATACTATGCGTTAAAAACGCTAAATAAGGCGATTAAAGGCCATTTCCGGGTTCGATACTTAAATCTGATATTTTTATATTCCCAGCAGGCTTAAAATAACTTATTTAACATATGTGATCAGTAGCAAAAGGTTTGGAGTCGTTTAGATCGGTAAAACTCATTTTATGGCCCGTAAGGGCAAAATCGACAATTACCGGATTAAGCCTACGACTACTAGTTATGCTCAGCCTAAAATTAATTAAAATTCTTTAAAAATCCCAAAATAATATATTACATCAGTGGGTATTAATTTTGGTACCAAAAAGTAGGCTTAACTAGGCTATACGCTAATTACGCCATTTTATTAACATAAAGCTTTAAATTTGCGATAATGAGCATAACTCTTAATCTACAAGTCAAACTGATGTCAAACTTTGCATACAAGTTTATATATCAGTAACTAAGGTTTCTACACTTTTACATTTTCATAAATCACGTTTTAAGGTAATAAGGGCATAATGGTTAACATATGAGCAATTAACGGAAACATGCATATTAATTGGATAACTAATGAACCAAGGTGTATAATCACAGAGGGTTGTACTAACAAGTAACCTAATCCAATTAAAGCTCTGAGGCATTTCTAAAACATGCCTAAACGGGTCAGAACTGAAAGTCAAAGTGAAAGTCAAACTATGTGACTTTCGGTTCCGAACCGGGTATTTACAGGAATTTGTCGGGTTGAACATGTTTAGACATGTTCTTACACTTATTACTAAGTTATAACAATGATCAAACAGGTTGTATATGATCTGTAATGTTAATTATGCATAAATGGCATTTTAAACCTTCTGTTGACTTTTTAAGTACACGTTTGACCCGACTTTTGACCTGGTTAGAGTGGTAATCAGGGGGAACCCTTTTGAGGGTTTATTACCCACATAAATACCAACTTATATCTACTTTTAATTCGAGATATGACTGAGCCATTGTTGACTAATCTCTAAGTCAAACCCTAATTACGATGGTTTGACTTTTAGCTAAATAACTAAGCTAAACTTAATTAAGAAAGGTCAAGCAGACTTACAAGTGTTTAATGGTTGATTAGGAAGGCCTGGAGAGTGCTCTTGTGCTCCACAATTGATCAGAAGATTGTTTGATGGATGAATGATCAAGTGTTGCACATAGAAGCCTTATATAGTGAACTAAGGCACCACAACATGTTGACAAATAAGTCTAGGACTAACCACAATATTCCCACAGGTGTCCTACATGTCTAGGGGTTGTTTAGGGGCCAAGGGAGCTGAGGAGACTCGTTTAAAGGTGAGTTACACGCGCATAACAGCAAACAGAAGTTTCTGTTCGAACTGGCAACCCCTTGCGCACCGTAAGGGTCAAGTCTTGCGGTGCGCAAGGCTTCCCCAACAGCCAAAACTCTTTGTTCTTTCAGCCATTCGAAAGGGCACCTCTTTTCCGAGTTTGGGACATTGTTTTATCAATTTGGGGCCTCCAATATGGGTCTTTAACTGTTGGATACCCTACCATTCGAGTTTGTTTGCTTGGATCCTTTATAAAAGTACCGAAAACTAAGGGTTACCGTAGGAGTTCCTTCGTAGGAGTCCACCAATTAAATTATGAAGCATTCATTGCTATAATTCACTGAACTTGAACATATACTAGATGTTTTTAATATGATTTGAGTCTTGGGATTTATAACGAGGTCGTTCAGAGGTGCAAAAGTTAACATGACGACACTTTTAAATCATGTCAAACCTTTGTTTAATAATCCAAGTTTATAACGCTTTCCGTCTTGCACGACACGTGTCGTTATTTTATTTATCACGAATTTTTGAGGTGTTACATCCTCACCCCCTTAAAATAAATCTCGACCCGAGATTTACTGAAATAAATAAGGGTACTTTTCTTTCATGGTGGATTCGACTTCCCACGTATACTCGGGACCTCTACGGGCATCCCATTTGACCTTTACAATAGGTACATGCTTCCTACGAAGCTTCTTTACCTGTCGATCCTCAATCGACAAAGGTTTTTCCACAAATTTTAAGCTCTCGTCTATATGCACATCTGTATGTGGTATAACCAGTGATTCATCAGCGAAGCACTTCTTCAGATTGCAGATGTGGAACACATTGTGAATTCCACTGAGCTCTTCCGGTAAGTTTAACTTATAGGCAACTGACCCGACACGTTCGATAACCTCGAAAGGTCCTATGTATCTCGGGCTTAGCTTGCCTTTCTTACCAAATTGCATCACCCCCTTCCAGGGTGATACTTTTAGCAATACTTTGTCACCTACTTCGAAGTGAAAAGCTTTACGCTTCGGATCTGCGTAGCTCTTCTGCCTATCACGGGCAGCTTTGAGACGGTCACGAATCTGGACAATCTTGTCCGTCGTCTCGAACACTATCTCTGGTCCAGATAATTGGACGTCTCCAACTTCCGCCCAACAAACGGGCGATCTACACTTTCTACCGTATAATGCCTCAAAAGGCGCAGCCTTTATGCTGGTGTGGTAGCTATTTTTGTAGGAGAATTCGATTAATGGTAAGTTCTTATCCCAACTACCACCCAAATCGATCGCACATGCACGTAGCATGTCTTCCAACGTTTGAATAGTACGCTCACTTTGAACGTCAGTCTGAGGATGATAAGCCATACTAAAATTCAAACGTGTGCCCAAAGATTGTTGGAAACTCTTCCAAAAATGTGACGTGTATCTAGTATCTCTGTCAGAAATAATAGACACAGGTATGCCATGTAAGGCTACAATCTTATCAACGTATAACTGGGCTAACATGTCGGAGCTATACGTCTCCTTGATGGGTAAGAAATGTGTTGACTTAGTCAGTCTATCAACTATAACCCATATTGTATCATTTCCTTTCCTGGTCTTAGGTAACTTGGTGATAAAATCCATGGTTACCATCTCCCACTTCCACGTAGGAAGTTCAGGCTGTTGTAGCAAACCTGACGGTTTCTGATGCTCGGCTTTGACTTGCGCACATGTCAAGCATTTTGCTACATGGGCGGCTACAAACTTTTTCAAGCCTATCCACCAATAATTTGCCCTTAGATCCTGGTACATCTTATCAGCTCCAGGATGAACGGAGTATTTGGAACTGTGGGCTTCCTGGAGGATAACATCACGAAGTCCCCCATAAATTGGAACCCATATTCGTCCATTCAATCTTAAAATTCCGTCCTTGCTAAGAGTTAAGTGCTCCTCAGTTACTCCTAACTTTTCATTAGGATAGTTAGCTTCCAACACAGCTTCCTTCTGTGCAGCTAACAACCTTTCAATCAAATTATTCTTTATCTCCATGCGCTTGGCATTGATTCGGATGGGTTTCACCCTTTCCTTTCGACTCAAGGCATCGGCGACTACATTCGCCTTGCCGGGATGATACTTGATTTCACAATCATAATCATTCAAGGTCTCCATCCAACGGCGTTGCCTCATGTTTAATTCTTTCTGATTAAACAAATATTGGAGGCTCTTGTGATCAGAATAAATCACACATTTGACACCATATAGATAGTGCCTCCAAAGCTTCAGTGCGAATACAACGGTACCCAGCTCCAAGTCATGGGTGGTGTAATTCTTTTCATGCACTTTCAATTGTCGTGAAGCGTAGGCAATAACCTTGCCTTTCTGCATAAGCACACACCCCATGCCAGTGTGCGAAGCATCACAATAGACCACAAAGTCTTCAATTCCATCTGGCAGTGTCAGTACTGGGGCGTTGCTCAACTTTTGCTTCAGAATATCAAAGGATTCTTGCTGCTTAGGGCCCCAAACAAACTTAACCTTCTTCTTAGTTAAGGAGGTTAGGGGTGCAGCAATCCTTGAAAAAATTTCAATGAAACGCCTGTAATATCCTGCCAATCCCAGGAAGCTACGAATCTCGGTAGGCGTCTTTGGCTCTTGCCAGTTCATTACGGCTTCAACCTTAGCGGGATCCACCTGGATACCACGATCACTAACTACGTGTCCAAGGAATTGGACTTCTCGTAGCCAAAATTCACACTTAGAGAATTTGGCATAGAGCTTCTCCTGATGTAGAAGTTTGAGAATACAACGAAGGTGTTTCTCATGGTCAGCTTGATTCTTAGAATAAATGAGAATGTCGTCGATGAAAACGATGACGAATTTATCTAAGTACGGCTTGCAGACGCGATTCATGAGATCCATGAACGCGGCTGGTGCATTAGTGAGCCCAAAAGGCATCACTAGGAACTCGTAGTGACCGTAACGAGTCCTAAATGCTGTTTTATGCACGTCTTCATCTCCGACCTTCATTTGATGGTAGCCTGACCTCAAATCAATCTTCGAGAAATAACTTGCCCCTTGAAGTTGATCGAACAAATCGTCGATCCTGGGCAAAGGATACCTATTCTTGATCGTGACTTTATTAAGCTCGCGATAGTCGATGCACAGACGCATCGATCCATCCTTCTTCTTGACAAACAGGATTGGCGCTCCCCAAGGAGACGAGCTAGGTTTAATGAAACCCTTGGCTAGTAATTCGTCTAGCTGTGTCCTTAATTCTTTCATCTCCGTGGGAGCCAACCTATAGGGTGCTCTGGTAACTGGTGCTGCTCCGGGGATGATATCAATCCTGAATTCCACTTGCCTATCTGGTGGCAAACCAGGTAGTTCTTCCGGAAAAACCTATGGGAATTCAGAGATGACAGGGATGTCTTCTATCTTAGGTTTGGGCTCATCAATAATCACTTGTGCCATGTAGATGACACAACCCCTCTTTAAACATTTTGAAGCCTTGAGCATAGTCACTTGCTCAGGCAGCCCATACTGGGTATCTCCCCGAATGGTAAGGGATTCACCAGACGGAGTCTTTATTACCACTTGTTTCTTGTTACAGACAATTTGGGCCTGGTTATGAGATAACCAGTCCATACCCAGAACTATGTCAAAACCGGCCAACTTAAAGGGAAGTAGAGACAGAGGAAAAGAATGGTTCTTAATGGATATAACACATCCATCTAACACAGTTGAGACGGTTTCTAGGGTTCCGTCTGCTAGCTCTACCTCATAATTCACTTTTAAGGTTTTGACAGGTAATTTCAACAATTCACAAAACTTATTATCAACGAAAGACTTATCAGCACCTGAATCAAAAAGTACTCTAGCATAGACGTCATTTACAAGGAAAGTACCTGTAATAACGTTGTCGTCTAGAACCGCTTCTTTGGCATCCATTCTGAAGACTCTCGCATTAGTCTTCTTGGCCTCTTCAGGCTTCTTGTTGTATTTAGGGCAGTTGGTTTTTATGTGGCCCTTTTCATTGCAACGGTAGCACGTTGCGTCTTTTATCTTCTTGCAATCCAAGGTTTTGTGATCCGTGGATTTGCATATACCACAAGCAAAGGGTTTTGACTGAGTCTGAGAGTTCGACTCGAGTCTGCACTTTCCATAGTGCTGTTTCTTGCAAATTTTGCATTTGGGCTTCTCACCAGAGTGATGCCCCTCTTTCCTTGACTCCGACCCTTTCTTGTTATCACCGTTCCCACGGTGTTTCTTGTTCGATCTACGTGAACCATCATCTTCACGTTTCCTCTTCTCAGCCTCTTTGTTTCTCAGCGATCTTTGTCGGACCGCATCCAGAGTAAGTGACAAAGATATGTCAGCTACAGACCTGAAGGTAGCTGGCCGAGAAGCTTTTACGCTTGCCTTGATTTCCGGGGCTAAACCACCGATAAAACGAGCGATTCTTTTTGGCTCCGGGGTTACCAGATATGGAACCAACCGGGACATCGTATTGAAGCTCGTTAGGTAAGCTTGACAGTCAAGGTTTGTCATCACCAAAGATAGAAAATCAGATTCTATCTTTTCCACCTCATGCTGAGGGCAGAAATTTTCCTTGATTAGGGCGATAAATTGATCCCATGTCATATTGTACAATGGGATTTTCCCGGTGGCTTGAATTAAAGATCTCCACCATGCTAATGCTTCACCCTTAAAGGACTGTGACACAAAGTTAACCACATCCCTTTCAGCGCATCCGCTGATATCTACCACCGTGTCCATCTCGTCCAGCCAAGTCATGCAGTCGACGGCTCCCTTTTCCCCAGTAAAATCCCTGGGCTTACAAGACACGAAGTACTTATAGGAGCAACCCTTGTTACGGGGTTCTTGATTCAGCACTATATGCTGAGATGGGACACTTTGATGGTTGGTGGACTGACGGTCATCACCATCTTTCTTGGGTCCATCCTTTTTGGGAGGAGGCTTGCTATGAGCCTCAGAATGTGTCTTGGGCTTTGAATGCGGTGCAGATTGGGTCCTACTTCGACTACCACTGTAATCATCATACTGCCGCTCTAGAGCCTGTGTAACAGCGCCGTCTATGATCGCTTTTAATTCAGCACCCGTTAGATTAATTCAGGCTTCATTATTAACCTCCACTGGATGGCTATTAACCTCGTCTGAGTTAGCCATTGAAATTGAGCTGTTGCAGAAAACAAGGACAATAGTTTATTTGGGAGTTTATGGAATTGTCTTTTATGGCAATTCATTAACCATGGTACAGAGACCATATTTGGTTAATTTATAAATCATATTTATTTAGGATTTCTATTATAATTTATCCTAATTATAAAACAATAATAGTTTTATTTGTGGCACAAAAGGCCTAGTCACATGGACACTTTTAATTTAATCTATGATTTCAGAGAATCAAAACATTAAGGTATACTGGCACAATAGGCCTAGTCACAAGGACAATTATAAATTATATGCTAGGATTTCAGAGAATCAAAGCATTTGAGGTTTGAACCTAGTTCATTACCTTTATTTGACAGGGAGTCATAGCTACCACTGTCCTTTGGCTCATATAGAAATGAGCAGGGCCCGTAGGCACGTATTACCACGTATGGTAAAAGTATGATCATCTTAATTGATGATGTAAACCCAGGATTCAGAGATCATTAAACTGGGTTAGGAATCTTCTAAAGAATTCCTTTATAAAATGACGTATGTGATTTTTAATGAATCACGTCTGCCAGGAGTGTTAACATATTTCCAGATGTTAATAGGGATACGAATCTTTTAGAACAGGTCTTACCATCTTGGCCAGGTCTTTATAATGACACTCAGGCTAGGTTTCACTCATAAGATTCTTATTAATATTTAATCTAGGCAGATTAACGTTTAAAAGGAATGATTTGATTTCATATATAAATTATTTATGCACATAAGGCAAACATGAAATTTATAAACATAACATTCCATTAATTTATTAAAATATTACACGCTGCCCTAAACGGGTCTTTTCAAATAACAAACTTACCCACGCAGGGGTTAAACAACATATTAGTCCACGCAGGGACTTTAAACAACATACTAGTCCACGAAGGGACTTTAAACAAACAACATCATACCCACGCAGGGGTTGACGGAAAATAGACCCACGCAGGGGTCAAACAAACACACATACATACCCACGCAGGGGCTTAAACCAATACAGCAATTACAAGGAAAATAACAGTGGAAGGATTCAATGATCCTTCTTACTCTTCCCTTTGATCAAACTTGCTAATCCTTGGAAGAAAGTCTGTCTCTCCCTACGGTCCCTGTGCACTTTTCGTTCAACCTGATCCATCCTCTGAAGGAGTTCTTCATGCTCAGGTGGGGAGAACCTAGGCGGCTGCGATTGAGTCCGTATGATAGGCCTAGGTGGTATCCGGTACCCATGTGTTGGGTACCCTACTCCCCATGGATCTCCATAGGGTCCTTGGGTGTTGTAGTTCGCCGCTACCATGTAAGGGTCGGCCTCCGCGTAACCATAATTGAGGTGATTCGGCGGTTCAAACGGGTTATATGCCATGGAACCCGTGTATGCTGGAATTGGGTTATCAAAACCCATCGGCGGTGGCTGTGGTACAGCTGGTTGTGAAGGTCCACCCATTTGGGGGTCCTCCTGATGTGGCGGATAGTGGCTGCCACTGGATTGATGTGGGGAACTGAAATGGAAGTCCCCTGCTCGTGACGACATGCGCGAACCGGTTCTCCTTCGCCTCGGCGGTTGCGGAGGTGCCGGCTGCACTGGCGGCGGTGGAGGCGGTGGCGTGACTGCCACGAATCTGGAATCCATAGAGGGATCCTGTTCCTGCTGCTGCTGATGAGGCGACGAATGGTGAGGAGGTGTGTAGTACCACTCGTGCCGGGTGAACATGGCTTGGAAGCTATCTGGACCAACATAGGGTGATCCGTGGAATGAAGATCCATCCGAAATCTCGATCGGGTGGTTTGGAGTACCACTGGCAGGTTCGACGGGGTCCGTATCCTCGTCCATGTCATCCGCATTATCACCGGAGAAGTGATCGTCTGGCCCCAGTGGGTTAAAACCCACGGGTTCTGGTAAGTAATTGGCCGGGTTAAATTGGCCTCGGAAGATAGGTGTGGGGTCTCCAAAAGAATGATGAGACAGGGATTGTTGTAGCGGTATGTACGAGGGCTGAGGGTTGTTGGGCTCGTACTCCGGTTGTGGCCCATAAGGGTTTTGGACCGGAGGTGTAGAGCTGTGTGATACCGATCGTCTGGCTGGTTCAAACAAGTTCTTCCTGTTCTGCCGAGGGTCGTCACTCTCGGTAGTAGATGGAGCTCGCGCATGTGATGGTCCTACCTCGTTGTCATTGGGGGCGGTAATCGGCCCCTTGCCTCGTCCTCTCCTTCGGAAGAATCTTGGCGGCATTTTCAAATCCTGTCATTATAATATGAGATAACAGCAAAATATACAAATAAAGTAAAGGACAAAACAAAATCAAGTGGAATTTGTCCTATGTTATATGTCTAGACTCGAAGGTTTAGAATTGTGCAATTGTGCTATTGAGATTAAACACAAAAGGCTAGTGTTTAATTCACTCAATGTTGGCTCTGATAACAACCTGTCACACCCCGATTTCCACGTGTCACCGGTGGGCCCGGTGGGGAGTATCGTGACGTCATGGTTGGCAACGTATTAGTCAAACAACACAATATTAATATGCACAGCGGAAGCAAATTTAAAGATATAATACAACCGAATTTAATATTGTTTATCAATGTAACAATATCCGGAAGTTTATCCACAGTCGGATCGAAAATAAAATAGTATTAATGGTTCAACAGACTTCAGGCATCTTAAGCTTGCGAGATTTCTAATGATGCTAAGGAGAAATCCCAGCCAATTTCGCTTAGTACCTGCATTTAATCTTTTTGGGAAAATACGTCAGTTTACACTGGTAAATACAATCAACTGACTCATTTTGGAAAATGATTGAAAATTGGTTTGGATGCACATGGCATAAACATTTTGTTTAACTTGGGAGAATTATTTAATATTATAATCTTGTGAACGAATTACATGTTCCTTGTGCGTTCAGTAGCCCGAATCTTGTCCGGGTTAAAGATCAATAGACACACCACATTATTCTTTTGTGCGCTGACGGGTGTACGCCTACACCCCGTGCTTAAGTCGTGGCCATTTCGTAAAATGATGCCAAGGATATCCAGGACACGGTCATTAACCCCCCAAAGGCTTTAAGTAACAAGACTATTTAAACGAGCCGATCAAATTATTCAACTACCCACCTAACGGTGGAGATTTGATGCCCGATCAAGCGGTATGCTATATACCGTAACCCAAGCCCGTATAGGGAAAATAAGTTAAAAGTATTTACCTGAGCAAGTATTAATCACAATAAGCAAATGCACGTAGCTTTTACTGGTTCTCCTAATCTAGAACGGAGGTTTAATATAACCTATTAGAATCCTAATGGGTCTTTAATTAAGCTTAAGCTTAGACCGGCTAGTTTTAAAGATACGGTTCGTACGCACGATTAAGCGAAGACCGGATAGAATGTGATTTAGACCCGACAAGTTCAGAGACTTGTTTAATATGGGTCTTTCATGCACATTCTGGATTTTGAGATAAAATCGATAAGGTTTGACCCGTTTCGGCTAATTTATGTAAACTTGTTACATAAACCGAACCGTACGCGTAATAAGCGTGATGGGTATTCATGAGAGCTATATACAGGTTTCCTAAGTTAATTATGCCTCAAATATGTTGTGACATCAGTAAGATGTCTTTCATTATGCCCGAAACGTGTTTAAACACAAACTAGGCCCCGTAGGGGTAGTTTGGTCATTTTAAAGGTTGAAAAAGGGTTTAAGTGTTTAACTGAGTTACAGGTCTGATGTAATCAGTAAACATACTCAAATTTATGAGTTATAACAGTAGGATAAAGTATATATGTGAAATTTATCAATTATAACCAAACTATGCCCCGTAGGGGTATTTTGGTAATTTCACATAAGCCGAAAAGCTCAAAACTGAAGTCTGAGTTTAACAACCTTTGCTTACTGTTAAAATATTATAATTTGCCTCATATATCAGTAGGTATCAACCCGGGTATGTTCAATATGATTTTAATACATACTATGCGTTAAAAACGCTAAATAAGGCGATTAAAGGCCATTTCCGGGTTCGATACTTAAATCTGATATTTTTATATTCCCAGCAGGCTTAAAATAACTTATTTAACATATGTGATCAGTAGCAAAAGGTTTGGAGTCGTTTAGATCGGTAAAACTCATTTTATGGCCCGTAAGGGCAAAATCAACAATTACCGGATTAAGCCTACGACTACTAGTTATGCTCAGCCTAAAATTAATTAAAAATCCCAAAATAATATATTACATCAGTGGGTATTATGTTTGGTACCAAAAAGTAGGCTTAACTAGGCTATACGCTAATTACGCCATTTTATTAACATAAAGCTTTAAATTTGCGATAATGAGCATAACTCTTAATCTACAAGTCAAACTGATGTCAAACTTTGCATACAAGTTTATATATCAGTAACTAAGGTTTCTACACTTTTACATTTTCATAAATCACGTTTTAAGGTAATAAGGGCATAATGGTTAACATATGAGCAATTAACGGAAACATGCATATTAATTGGATAACTAATGAACCAAGGTGTATAATCACAGAGGGTTGTACTAACAAGTAACCTAATCCAATTAAAGCTCTGAGGAATTTCTAAAACATGCCTAAACGGGTCAGAACTGAAAGTCAAAGTGAAAGTCAAACTATGTGACTTTCGGTTCCGAACCGGGTATTTACAGGAATTTGTCGGGTTGAACATGTTTAGACATGTTCTTACACTTATTACTAAGTTATAACAATGATCAAACAGGTTGTATATGATCTTTAATGTTAATTATGCATAAATGGCATTTTAAACCTTCTGTTGACTTTTTAAGTACACGTTTGACCCGACTTTTGACCTGGTTAGAGTGGTAATCAGGGGGAACCCTTTTGAGGGTTTATTACCCACATAAATACCAACTTATATGTAACACCTGTGCCTCCACGGCCATCAAACAAATACCGAACCAATGAAATATTATATTTCATATTTGGGATTTGTAAAAATATGTGTATCATATTTCACATATCAATTTTTGTTCAAATCCAAACTCTAAATCGCTTCCTGGAAGGTTATACGCGCACCGATGCGTAAATATAACCAGTTTAATGCAACAAACACTCCGGAATAGTGACATAGGCTTAACATACCTTAAATAACCTTTACATAACTTAGAAATAAGTTTTGAAGGCTTTGGTATGGCAAAAACAAGCTAATTCGCTTACAGGGACTAAACTTGACAAACTGCGAAAGTATGCCAATTTGAGCTGTAACAGACATTCTGGAACATGACCATAAGCTAAACATACCATAAATATCCTTTACATAGCTCAGAAATAGGCTTTGAGGGGTTTGGTGTGCTAAAATAAACTTTTGTGTCATTCAGGGACTAAAAGTGTCAAAAGTGCACAAGTTTGCATTTTCGCGCATAACTTACGTTCTGAATACATCCGGACATCCAAAAATTCATGCAAGCATGACTATATTATATTTTAGTGTTCGCCATAAGAAAAATCCATTCGTCGCGTCATTTGGATCGTTTTTCGCGCTTGTGCGCATTCCGTCGTAATTAAGCGAACATCGCGATCGTACGGCCAAACGAACCGACATCCTAGATATTTTTGAGCATATTTTGAGTTCCCTATACTTTAACTTCATTTTAGATCCTTGAAATGAGGTTAACGGGGTTCAAACGCATCGAAAATCGCTTAAACAAGGTGCAGGGACCATTTCTGTAAAATCTGCCAAAACAGGGGCCTAGCGTGACGCGAGGGGCCTTAGCGTCACGCGAGCCCCCTTCTGGACCAGATTAAGTGTATTTAACAGCTGTTTGCAGCTGTTTTGCACTCCCTAACCCCTTGCCAAGTGTTGATTCCTTATGGTGGTGAGCATTTTGAGGCACCACAACTTCCCGACAAGTGTACGGCCTTGATCGTGCCCTCCTTTCCATGAAACGATCTTAACGGTGGACCTTTTACTATAAATACCCCATCACCCCAATGCAAAACTTACAAGAACTTTGATTTGAGAAACTCTAAGTTGAAACTATTGTTTCATACCTGAGATTTTTGAATCGAAGTTAGCATTCGGGGACCCTTCGTAAGTATTCTTTCGTTCTTTTCCTTATTTTATTGCTTTTCGAGTCAGAAAGTCAAACTTTGTTTGACTTTCAGCGTTGACCAGCTTATGGTCAATGCGAAGTTCGTCTGAACTTCGCAACGTGATTGTAATCACGATGGTTATAGTCCTTGGGACTATGCCTACTGATTACCACGTTGCCTAGGGTCGTAGGGTAAGCGATCTAATAAATCGCTTATACCTTCGAACCCGACCCAGTTTGGTCGATCATTAGGATCCGACCAAATTCATTAGGTGACCATAGTATATAGGGAATAACCTTCCGAGGTTATACCATATGGTCACATCGTTTAAGTAGTTGTATGATAAGTAGTTTATATGCCTTAGGTAAATTACCAGAATACCCTTTTCATGTATAATTGGTAATTAAGCATATGTAACCTAAACTTTTGTCACATAACTGATTATGTAAGATGTTTAGGCATATAACACTTGTCATAGGACTAGTTAGGCGGTCCGAACGCGTTTCATACGAACGACGCGTTAAAGTAGCATAAGCTACCTAAACGGGTCGTAATGGGTCGTAAGCTGTTAGATTAAGGTTTCAATTAGTATGTAGGCTTTGTTAAACCATATGACATGAGTCTCTATACTCGTTTGGTTTACGAATCCTCATTCTATCAGATCTTCCGATTTAGGTCCGGTTTATTAACATAGTTACCTATATTAGGTGCCGTTTGATATCCGCGATCTCTAGCATTGTTTGGTTGTTACTCAAGGACTACTAAGCAATCTCAAGTGAGTACATAGACCCCTCTTTTACTGTTTTCCAAACTGTTTTGGGGTGGAACACATGTGCCTACTTGTTACTTTCAAGCTTTCCTGTTTTCACATCATATACCTGCTATGTTCGTTAGTACATTATAGTACATGATTTCATTACATTTACATTTTATGCTATGTATGTCCATTGCGTGCATACTTAGTACATCGTTTTACATTTACATTTTATGCTATGTATGTCCATTGCGTGCATACTTAGTACATCGTTTTACATTTACATTTTATGCTATGTATGTCCATTGCGTGCATACTTAGTACATCGTTTTCATCACATGCTTACATTTTGTTATGACATTTGGGTTGTTTACAATTGAACAATACATTCATTAACATTAGCTACGCCGTTCGTTAGTAGGTAGTGGTACCATAGGAATTGACAACTCCCGTTCCGGACATCCCAGGGAAAGGGGATGAAAGGAATGACCGAATTCGATATACATAAGCACAGATAGACCTTTAAGTGGTTTAAGGGTTTATCGCCTCAGTCTCAAGGCTTGGATGTATGCATTATAACAATACCGCATAGATGTTCGTATCAGTATAGCATGCATTTACACAAAACATAGCTTTGATTTAAACCAAGTTTTACTTCAATACTATGTTCTTGTGCATATGGTTTAGTGATATTTATCACTAGCCATACAGATCAGTTTGGTTACACATTACATGATTTACATTGATCATGCATTTACACATTACATGATTTACATTGATCATGCATTTACACATTACATGATTTACATTGATCATGCATTTACACATTACATGATTTACATTGATCATGCATTTACACAAAACATAACTTTGATTTAAACCAAGTTTTACTTCAATACTTTGTTTTTGTGCACTTCACCTATGGTTTAGTTGATGCGTTTTCACTAGCCATACATATCATTTTGGTTACACATTACATGATTTACATAGATCATGCATTTTACATAGGTTTACATTTGACACATAAACATTTTGACATATTATTCAATACATTTGACAAATTCATTTATACATGGACAATTTACATTGGTAGTTTGTTTGGGTAAGTGATTTAAGTAACGAGGCGTGTGTAATATGATACAAGCATGGTGGATACGCCGCTGGTACTTCCTATATATAAGTGTTTGTAGGATATTACATATTGTAGCGTTATTTGAATCATTTCAATTTGAGACATAGAACATTTTATACAAATAACATATTTTTCACAAAACATTGATTTACAAACAACTTAACTTATACAAACTCATTTTTACATGGTTATTCATTTAACCATGCATTATTCTCTTACTTATACGTATCATCTGAACTTATTGTTTTTCAAATGATTTACAAAGACAAAGCAAATTACAAGGTTCATGACTAAACATTTTCTTAAACAGAAGTCATGAATCTTATTTTCACAAAACCTATGTACTCGCCGGCATTTTTATGCTGACGTACCTATTTTCACATGTGTTTCAGGAAATGAAGCATAGGATTGATCAAGATACACTTAGGCGGACATGGGCCTTAGTGACAATAAAAGACGCAAGACTAGTTAATTATGTTGTATTTCCTTGTTTGTTAAGACATAGTAACACTTTTAATCAATAAAACGAAACTTTAATATCCATGGTTGTGAAACATTAATTCTGTTACAACACTCCCCGATGTTTCCGCCACGTTTTGTATGTTCTACGTGGTCGGGGTGTGACATTATATCTACTTTTAATTCGAGATATGACTGAGCCATTGTTGACTAATCTCGAAGTCAAACCGTAATTACGATGGTTTGACTTTTAGCTAAATAACTAAGCTAAACTTAATTAAGAAAGGTCAAGCAGACTTACAAGTGTTTAATGGTTGATTAGGAAGGCCTGGAGAGTGTTCTTGTGCTCCACAATTGATCAGAAGATTGTTTGATGTATGAATGATCAAGTGTTGCACATAGAAGCCTTATATAGTGAAGTAAGGCACCACAACATGTTGACAAATAAGTCTAGGACTAACCACAACATTCCCACAGGTGTCCTACATGTCTAGGGGTTGTTTAGGGGCCAAGGGAGCTGAGGAGACTCGTTTAAAGGTGAGTTACACGCGCATAACAGCAAACAGAAGTTTCTGTTCGAACTCGCAACCCCTTGCGCACCGTAAGGGTCAAGTCTTGCGGTGCGCAAGGCTTCCCCAACAGCCAAAACTCTTTGTTCTTTCAGCCATTCGAAAGGCAACCTCTTTTCCGAGTTTGGGACATTGTTTTATCAATTTGGGGCCTCCAATATGGGTCTTTAACTGTTGGATACCCTACCATTCGAGTTTGTTTGCTTGGATCCTTTATAAAAGTACCGAAAACTAAGGGTTACCGTAGGAGTTCCTTCGTAGGAGTCCACCAATTAAATTATGAAGCATTCATTGCTATAATTCACTGAACTTGAACATATACTAGATGTTTTTAATATGATTTGAGTCTTGGGATTTATAACGAGGTCGTTCAGAGGTGCAAAAGTTAACGTGACGACACTTTTAAATCCTGTCAAACCTTTGTTTAATAAACCAAGTTTATAACGCTTTCCGTCTTACACGACACGTGTCGTTATTTTATTTAACACGAATTTTCGAGGTGTTACACTATATCCATTCCCCATCTCATGAATGGTCAGGGAGAGGATATAGGATGCAAGAGCTCTGCTGGTTGGTGAAGGATATTGCTATGCCTCTGGCAAGGATTACACTTCTTGGCATACTCCATATCATCCTTCTTCATAGTGGGCCAATAGTATCCTGTCCTCAGAATCCTTGAGAATAATGCCCTGCCCCCAGTGTGGTTTCCACAATCTCCTTCATGGAAATCCTTTAGGACTTCTTGGATTTCAGGATCCTCAATGCATCTTAGATATGGTCCTGCAAGAGATCGTTTATACAACATATTATTTAATATTGTAAATTGAGATACCTTAATTTTGAAAGCCCTTGGGTTTTCTCCTGTAGGAATCTCTCCATGTTGAATCTCTCCATGTTGAATATATCTCATGATTGGGAGGATCCATGATCCTGGATGAAATTGAGTATCATCACTAGGGATGACTGCAGAATCTTCTCCTATCTCCATAGCTACATGATCCTCGATAGCAGGGGTCAGGATATGGATAATAGGGATCTTGATATCCTCAGGGATCTTCAAAGATGATCCTAGATTAGCTAATGCATCAGCTTCTGCATTCTCTTCCCTTGGTACCTGTGTCAAACTAAAGGATACAAAAGAGAGTGCCAATTCTTTGACTATCTCCAAATATTTGATTAGCTTTTCACCTTTAACAGCATAGGATCCATTAAAGTGATTAGTGATCAGTAAAGAATCTACATGTACCTCAAGATACCTGATCCTCATATGCTTTGCAATTTGCAAACCAGCTATCAAGGCTTCATACTCAGCCTCATTGTTGGTAGTTTGAAATTCACAAGCTATGGAGTGGGGTATTATGTCCCCCTGTGGCGATTTTAGTAGTATTCCAAGCCCTGTTCCTTTCACATTAGAGGCTCCATCAGTGAAGAGTATCCAAGGATCCTTAGTTTCTTCTAGCTGTTGGACTTCTAACTCAGCTTCCTTTTGTAAATCACTACTAAAATCTGCCACAAAGTCAGCTAAGGCTTGGGATTTGATGGCAGTCCTTGGTTCATATCTTATATCATATGCACTTAGCTTCACTGCCCACTTAGCCATCCTTCCTGACATTTCAGGTTTCATGAGAACATTCTTAATTGGAAAATTAGTCTTAACAATAATGGCATGAGTCTCAAAATAATGTCTTAATTTAGTGGATGCCATAATTAATGCAAGGATAAGTTTTTCTAAATGTGAACACCTGGATTCAGCATCAAGTAAGCTCTTACTTACATAATAAACAGGATGTTGTGTACCTTGGTGATCCTTAACAAGGACCGCACTTACTGTCACGACCCCCGACCCACCCTGGACGGAATCAGAAGCCGTGAACAGTCCAGCGGTACCGGTGATTATTTTGAAAACGTTGCAGCGGAAATTTCATCAGGACCGTGAGTTAGGAAAAATATCAGAGTTTAGAAACACCAGATTTTATTTATTAAATAGATGGGATAAACCCATGTTTTATAAAGGTAGCTTTAATAAGATAAATTTGTTTACATAAAACAATATTTCTTAATTTGATTTAATTAATAAAATAAGCCACTTCTTGAAGCCTTTCGGTGTCGTATCCAGCTCTTATTCCAATCTACTGTAATTACCTGAAAAATGTTCGAAAAAGGTTTTGTCAGCGAAATACTGAGTGAATTCATTCCATTTTTATAAAATATATTGTTATACCTTACAGTATTAAGGTTTTTATATCTATTTATATTTACCCATCTCAATCAGTATTTACCACATGGTGACAGTTCCGATGTGACAGTAATCATATCACTCATTGGCTCGCTTTCATCCAATAGTGAATTTATCAAGTAATTATATTTTACTATTATCCAATTTATCTGTCACTAGGCGATTCCTGTGACTTTAATCATATCATTGTTGATCATTCTTTCAACTAATGATTCTGGTCATATTACTGTTGATCATTCTTTCAACTAGTGATTCTATAATTCTGATCATATCACTGTTGATCATTCTTTCAACTAGTGATTCTATAATTCTGGTCATATCACTGTTGATCATTCTTTCAACTAGTGATTCTATAACACTGTTGATCATTCTCTCAACTAGTGCTTTTGGTCATGTCATTGTTGATCATTCTCTCAACTAATGACTTCGGACTTAATTGTGTCCCGTGACATTTCTTTGTCAAATATTTTACTTATGGCATAAAACCATTTAATCCAGAAAATAACATATATCATTTTATGTCAAACTACTATAACTTATCAAATATAATCTTAGTATAGTAGAATATATTATAGTTGACTATTTTATTATGGTATACACCATTTAAATTTATCTCAAACATACATTAAATTAATTAATGATTTAATGTTAAAATAATATTAATTATTGACTATAGCTACTGGGCATAATTCCCACTGTGATTGTGGTCATGCTAATATTGACTAACTTTCTGGCAAATAATAACGAGAATCAAATAATGTATAAAACCTTTCATACTGGCAGTTAATATAAAAACTTAATCACTGTAAGTATAATTGATAAACATTTTAGGATTTTGGGAAAGCCTTTGTAAATATAATTGTATCACAAAAAGGTGATAAAACTGTGAAAAAATAGAGTGGACTCACAAACGGTGAGAAAAGAGAAATGAACTCACATTGCAGATTTCTACGGGCAAAGCTTAGTCTACAGATAAGCCTTGATATATTGCAGATTTAATTTGAGCAGAGCCTAGCCTACTGATTAGCCTTGTAACCTAGTGCATACAAACTAGGTAAGTAACTAATACAGCATTTACGATAACTCACGAGATAAAACCCTCACAACGAATGACAAAGTGCAATACTTAACAATTCAGCGGATTCACAACGAATGACAGAGTATAGTCCGAATTCGAACAGCACTCAAACATTCAAGTCGAAATCACGATGAATAACAAAGTATAAACTCAATTTGAGCAGCACTTAAACAATCGTTGGATAGTTTAATCGATCGGACATTGAATCGTATCAGCGATCGAGTTAATACCCTGTTCTGCAGCACCCCGCTATACTAATTACTGATTTGTGTGTGTTAATTGTGAGTATTTGGACGATATCTCCGCGCCTGAAGTGAATTCCTTCGTCGAACAAATGCACAGAAGCCAGTCCCACGACCCTCTATTTATACCCAACTTTTGTCACCCCTTACGGACCGTAACAAATAATCCCTTACGGTCCGTAAGGGATACACTTTTCTTATTTTCTTGCCACGTGTGTTTGGAGTGCAGGTGAGTCGACGTTTCGATTAAATTCGATTTTTATAATAACTTATAAAGATAATCGTTGAGTAGGGAATGCCCCCCCTGAGTTTTAGGGGCCCTGATCCTGATTCTGATTATTCTGAAATTCGTAGGGTTTGTGCAGAATCACTTGGGTGTCTCAATTAGGATTTCCTATTGAATAAAATAATAATATAAATAGGGCTTTTAATGAGGGTTGTTACATTCTCCCCACCTTAATAAAATCTCGTCCTCGAGATTTGGGTTACGATATTTCTTTTAAACTTATGTCATATTCTAGTTAATAAAAACAATATGAAGGTAGATGACACAAAATTGAAATATCAAATTTTGTGAATAAGAGTTATACAATAAATAGGACTCAATGGTTCAACTGAACTATTTCAAGAAATCGATGTCAAACGGATGAGATGAAATGATATAATTTCCAATGTGACTAGATTCAAGCCAACAGATATATGATTAAATAGATATTTAGAATGAATGTGAAGAATTTTTAGAATCAATAAAAATTCTTTTGTCAAAAGAAAGCTTACTTTGATTGGCAACTGAAGAAGACTCAGAATCAACAAGTTCAAAATAAAATAGAAGCATGAAAATGATTGTCAACTATCGAACTATATCAAAAGAAAATCAGGGTGTTGACAGTGAGTTGCAAGGATACACCGAAATACAACAAAGTTTAGTGTATCATTGTCTTAATACATAATTGCATCAAGACTATTTTCAAATGATGAGTCAAACGAAATACATACGTGGTTTTGAATGATTCGTATGCTTATGATTAGCCCAAGCTACAAGTTTATAACGACGCCGCAAGGTGTCGTTAATGATTGAAATAATTTAATAATTACGGTGACCTAACAACTTCACCGTATAATCAACTGAAAGCTTTAATGAAGTAAATTTGGATATTCATTTCGAATAAAATTTTCAAATGAAAAGACCAAATGAATATTATAGAATTTTCGATAAATGATGAAAGAAACGTTAAGAGGTACACCGGAATATGATATGAATTTGTGTACTCTTATCTTAACACATAATTGTATTAAGACTGTTTAAAATAATGAACTGACAGAAATTAAAATTCGTTCATTAGGAGTAAAAATAAGAATAGCTCAAGCTTCAAATTAAAGAAACGCCACCACAAGGTGTCGTAGTAATTGAAAATAGTAGCGGTGAATGAAATGAGTTTCACCATGCTTTAATTTAAATGAAGTAAGTCTGAATGTTTCAAATAAATCTAGTGGAATTGAAATTGAAACTTGAAATAATTGAATAATGTTTTTCGACCAAAGATGATAAAACAATAAAGATTACGAAACGCTCGATTGCTGATATAAAATCATTAAGAGATACACTGAAATATGAAATGAATTTGTGTATCATTATCTTAGCACATGATTGTGTTAAGATTGATTTTATAGAATAAACCAACAAAACGGATTCAATAGAAATGAATAATTAATACCCGTATATAAGGTATGTAACGAGATTAGCACAAGCTTCAAATTTTGTGAAAACGTCACCACAAGGTGATCGTGACCAAATAAATGATTCAGTGAAAGTGAAAACCAAACAAGTCTGTTATGGTTTTGAATAGATGAAGTACTTGACATAATGTATTTATTTATAAACTTTTATTTGTACTAAGGTCAAATAATAACTTAACTTAGATATTATATATCAGTGATTACGTCTGGAATCATTTCTGCTTCTTGCGTAGTAAGTACGAATGCTTGCGCGTTCTTCTTAGCTCCGTCTGCAGTTCTGGCCTTGTTGTCGAATGCTTTGGTTAGTTTTGGGCAATATGGTTTGATGTGTCCCGTCTCTCCGCAATTGAAACAAACATTAGTTTTCCTTCTACACTCTTCCTCTATATGTCCGATCATCTTGCAGAAGTCACAGTAGGATGTTCTCCTAAAACGGTATCTTCCTGAATGCTTTTTGTTACAGCTTCTGCAGATAGGTTGCTCCAATGACAGTTCAGTTCCTGTCTTTTTGAATTCTTGGGAAATTTTCTGGGCTAACTCTTTCTTCTTGTTTTCTTCTCTTGTGCGGATTAGTCCATCTGTCAACATGTTAGCTAGTTCGACTGCTTCTTCAATAGTCTGTGGTCTAGCGGCCTTGACTATGTCTCGGATTTCGCTAACTAATCCCCAAATATAACGAGAAATTAGTACAGGTTCTGGCGAAGCCAGAGTTGGTACCATTCTTGCATATTCGAAGAACGTGGTCATATATTCACGACAATTCACATCTATCATTTTGTTGGTCCCGTTGATACAGGATCTGATCTTAGGAACAAGATGAATCGATTTCGTCTTAGTGTGCGGAATCCATTAAGACAAATCACAGATTTATGCAACAGAGAATTCAACGTTTAACTTCTTGTCTATTCGTTCTATTAATCGTTCTGAAAGTCACAAAGTTCCGGTGAACGTACAGACTACCCGTGCATGTGTCAAAAGTTCTTACAAAGTTGCACCGGACCTACTATTTATAGCCAGACTCAGGATACTAATAAGTGTTGTTCGTGCGGGTGGGCTACCCGTACGTATGACTCACCCGTACGTGTGATCATCCGCGCGTATGACTTATCCGTGCGGATAAGTCATCCGTGCGTATGGCCATACGTGCGTATTGCCATCCGTACGAGTTCAACTTGTCCCAAACAACACTTTTACATACAGACCCTAATCCTGAGTTGTCCTGCTAACTACATACATACATTCAGACAATAAACATAAACACAGAACAAAATATGACTACATGCTGACGGAAGCTACAGACGTAATGTACTAACAGACTCCCCCTCGAATGTAGCTGTAGTACCTTCCAGCATAGTCTTTTAATTCCTTCTGTTGCGTCTTCGCTCACGCGCTTTCTCTCTTCTTTTCTGAGCCTGTTCTTCCAACATTCTTTTTCTCTTTTGTCTTCCCTCAGTCAACCACCAATGTCTGTAGACAGGATCTCCATCACGTTTTCGATCCCATTTTGGAATTTTGTTTTCTTCGGATTCTATTGGTGTTTGATCTGTTGGAGGAACAATTCCTAAATTACGTCTTCCTCGTTCAGCAGCTCTTTCAGCAATCTTCTTGAAATGTTGTTCACGTTTGTATACTTTCAAAAACTCATCAATCTCTAGATCTCTCCATTTAGTCTTCCAGTATCTTCCAGAGTTGATGTCTTTCGCGTAACAAACATCCACAACTTTTTGATATTGCAAGGCTTGTTCTCGATCAGGTCTCTCGTACACTATCTTGTTGTAAAACAAACAATCAATATCCTTCTTTGAGCAGTTAACAAGCCACATAGGATCTAACACACAGATCCTTCTAGCTTCTCCTGTGGACTTGTTGTTTAACGAGATTATTGCTTCAGCTGTAGTTTGATTATACAACCATCCTTCAAACTCATCGTGGAAATCTTGCTCCATTGCCCTTAACGGCATATTCTTCAAACAACTTGGAGGTTTGATATCCAGAGTGATATCCTTCTCACCACTTGCTAGAATTCTGACAATTCGTTGAGGAAAATGTGGTTTCCAATCAGGATATCTTTTCTCAGCTTGTAGCTTTACATAATTCCATAATCTCTGATCGTGCTGCTTCACATCTAACCCATGGTAGAACTCTTTGATATTCTTTGTTTTTACCAATTCATCTATATCCCACCAAGGTAGAGTTTTGATATCAGACAAGAACTCAAAGTACTGCACTCCCTGTTCTCTTCTGATAGCATAAACTTTCAAGTCTTCCAAATATCCCCATGAGAGAATGTCACCCCAAGAGAGTTCTTTGTCATGTGTAAAGAATTGTAGAGCCCGAAGTTTCTTTCTCTCTTTTGGCATAACTTTGAAGCATTTCTTTCTTTCTTCTGCCAAATTTTCTCTCGAAATAGTATCTGGAATACCTTCTGCTGACACTTTCTCCACTATCTTCCTTCTGATTTCATCAACATTTCGGTCTTTAAACATTTCCGTCAACGAAGGAAATGTTGCATCGATCCCAGAGTAATGAAACTGAACTTCATCATCAGATGAATCTGAAGCATCTTCAATTATTACATCATTGTAATTATCAGCTTCAAATGCATATCTGGTCTCTAATACATCTTCAGAAGTTTCAGGATTCTCGTCTTCAATATCAAACTTAAATTTACCATCTTGTAAACCCAATTCTTATAACATTTCTTCCCTTGTTCTACTAACTTCAATCACCTCTTGACTTTTATCTTGTAAGAAAATGACAGTGGGATTTGTAAGGAATACCTGATCTGAATGTTGATTTCCAGAAGAGGAAGTTTCTTGATGATCATCATCTTCTTGCTCGTTAATTTGATCATTTAGAAACTCTTCTATCCTTTGCTCATTAATAGAATTCTTCACTATCAATCCTGACGAACCTTGATCATCGTCATCATTCTTCTTATCATCATCATCTTTCTTGTTATCATCGTCTTTCTCATCTTCATCATTTATCTCATCATCTTCATCTTCTTCATCAATTCCAAGAAGTTCTTCATCAGAATCACTAACTTCTTCACCCCGAGCCTTCTTCGCTTCTTTTCTCCTTTTCATAACTTTTATTCTGTAAAGACCATCTTTTGTGTTGAGTGGCACAGTCTCAGCTTTACCAATAAGAACAAACTGCTTTGTCTCCCATTCAAGTAACATCACTTCTTTGGACTTTTTCTTCTTTTGTACAGCAGTAACTCTACGAATGATTTCTTCAGAATCAATGACCTGAGAAGGCCCTCCAACCATCATGAAATCTTGATCTTGTACAACTTGTTCTTGAGTATGTTGAGCATCAAATATTTCAGCATCATCTTGAAGAGAGGAACCACCAGCTTCTTGAACATCTTCAACTATACTTTTGTTCTTTTGTACAGCATCCTCAGCCAGTCTTCGTTCTCTTTCAAGTCTTCTCTCTTCAACTTTCTTTACTTCAATTTCATTGTAAGCAGCATGAACATCCTTCTTCAAAAGATTTTCTACAACAGAATACAACATCTTGAGTTGTTCATCTTTCATCATTTTGTCAGCTTTCATGGCTTCCATCTCCAACTTCATTATTTTCATTTCGTTTGAAGTAGATTCACTCATTTCACTGACAAGTTGATTTAGTGTTTGATTTACATCTTGGAGATTCTTTGACTTCTCGTTCAATGAAGAGATTTCTGCCAGAAGAGCTTCAATCACTTTAGTGTTGCTTTCACCATCTTCCTTTATCTTCTTCATGGTGCGTTCATCTTGGATCATCACTGTTCTAAGTTGATCATGAGCTTTCATTATCTTTTTCACTTGCTCTTTTAACAGATCACGTTCATTTTCAGCCTTTTCTTTTTCTTTCTCAAGATCTTTGACTTTCTTTGAAAGAATTCTCACTGCATCATTGTTGAACAAGTCACCATCAAAATTCAGATCTTCTAATGGATCACCTGAAGCATCTGGCAAAAAGCTAAAGAAATCATCTGAGTCTTTTGGTTGTGAGGACGATTTTGGAATCTCTATGTTTTCTGGTACTCTTGAATAAAATTCTCCAGCATCAGTAACTTCAATGTAGTCATCGTGACTCGTCTGTTTTTCTGCTTCTGTTTCTTTTGGTTGAGAAGATTTAACATGTTGAGGATCTTTGCCATCATGTTCTTTTTGAACTTGACTTTCTCCTTTTCTTGCTCGAACACTTCTTGGAATGAGACCTGCTACAACAGCTTTTCTTTTCTTGATTTGTTTATCTGAATTCTCAGGATCATAAGTTGTATCTTCTTCATCTGATCCCTTCCTTTTCTTTGGTAACCTTTTCTTTAACTGAACTTTTCCTTTTCCAAGAGTAAGAGGATCAAGTTCAGATTCTGATATAGTGGTTTCAGAATCATCATCACTTGAAAGATCTTGAATGACTCCTTCTTGATCTTTGACACCTTCTTGATCTTTATCTCCATGAGCCGTGTCCTCATTTTTCTTTAAGAAACTTTCAAGAGATTGTGATAATAACTCAGTTCCCTGTTGAATAACAGCTGACGGCTCCAGAACTTGTTCATCTAATAGCTTGTGCTGTTGTTTTCTAGAAGGCCCTGCAAAACAGATGTTTTACAAAATCATTAGAAATTTTCACAGTATAAAAATTCTAATTTCCTTGAGACTCCCCCTTTCACAATACCCCTTTTCACATTCTTTGGAATAGAAACTGCAGGGGATGTCTTTGGAGTTCTCTTCCTTTTTCCATCTTTGACACACCATCATCTTGTATCCTTCTTATAGAACAAACTCATCTTGTCATCTTCATTGTCAGAATTGCTGTCTTCATGTCTCCATGCATCATTCTCTGGAGCTACATAGTTAGGATTTGAAATTTTGCAGATCATTCTCTTTGTTCCAGGATCTGGACCTTTGATCAATCTGCTGATTGTATCTGGTGTCATGTGCCTCAGACCCAAAATGTCACTGCTCTTCTTTTCTAAACCTTGAAACTGATCATCTATCAATATCTGGACAAATCTAGGATACATAAGAAACCTCTTGCTTCCATCCTTTACATTCTCAGTCATATGATCAAAAATTACTTGAGAAATATTGTATGGTCTGTTTAGAACAAGACAAGCAATGATATTCATGATGTAATCTTGAGTTTCATCATATCCACCTTTTCTGTGTGACAAAGCATGAAGCACACAATGAATCATGAACTTATAAGCATGGCTAAAGCTTGTCTTCTGCATTCTTCCATTCACACTCCCAGCAAAACCCATCCTACACCACAATCCTTTTACTAAACGTTCAGAAACTATGGTTGGATCACTATCATTGTCTCCTAAATTCAACACTCTTCTTATATCACCAACTATCACTTTCATTTCTAAATCTACATCTTTACCACTCTCATCTTTCTTTGAAACAGCTGAATAAATTGTCTTATCACTTTCTTCGTATCTTGCAGCAGTCCAAAAACGTTTCACATGCGATTCATATACTACTGTTTTATCAGTTAAGGCCTTAGAAACTCTACTTTCTCTCAAAAACTTTGCAACATCTTGAACTACTGTGTTTTCGGTATACACACCATCCAAAGCACAATATATATTATGAGCTTTATCCCAATCCTGCAGAAATTTTATTCAATTTTTTTAAAAATTTTGGAATCTCAAAATATTTTGTCAAGAAAGAAAAGAGGAAAAACTTGTTGCAAGATATGACACTTGAAGAGTTATCCGTACGCATGACTTGTTTGTGCGGATAAGTTGTCCGTGCGGACAACTTGTCTACATCGCGTAAAGCCACCCGTGCGTACAGCATAGCGTTGTCACGGATTGTCATCCGTGTGAACAGCATAGCATTGCCACGGATTGTCATCCGTGCGTACAACATAGAATTGCTCCGGATTACCATCCGTGTGTACAGCATGTCCTTGACACGGATTGTCATACGTGTGTACAGCATTACTTGTCAAGTATTACTATGCACGCGTACAACATGCCATTGCTACGGATTACCATACGTGCGTACAGCATGATGTGTCACGGATTGCCATACGCACGTACAAGTTGTACGTGCAGATACAAGTCACAGATGAAGAACATTTTATGAACATCAAAAATTTCTATGTCAAAATCTAAAATTGAACATAAATCCACACAGAGAATGTTTAAACGATCAAAACCCTATGTTCAATAATGTCTAAAACGTCCTATACACTGATCAATTTATCAAAAACCTATCCGACACTACGTACCGTTCAAACATCAGATCTATCAGATTTTAGCATGTTATAACACAAATTAATCCGGTAAAATCCTAGATCTAAGCATTCTAAACAAGAACCTATGATTTATTCATGACAAAACGAACTAACACAGGCTAGATCTGAGATTTAAGGCTCCGAAAGAACAAATACGTGAAGAACATCGATGAACAGACATTAAACAATGGAATATTGCAGATTTGAGTTAGAAAAACATACCTTTGCCATTGTTAATGTTGTACAAACCAACGAGAACAACGATCCGTGCAAAAGATTCCGAAATCAGAAAGTCAAAGTGTGAGAGAGAAAGAGTGTTGTGCGTGCGTATAGCTTTGACTGACTCTTTGACTCACAATTTATACAATCTTCAGACGCGTATGGTCACCCGAGCGCATTGCCATCCGTGCGTATGGCTACCCGTCCGGATGAACATCCGAAAGAAGCACACTTTACTTATTCAATGAAATCTTTTATTTTTCTCAACATATGTCAGATTTTAGAAATCCACTTAAATTGCTTGGTTCAAATTAATGACCCAAGGAACTTAATTTGTCGACCAAGTCCAACTTAATGACCTTGGTTGACCTGAAGCAAAATATACTGACTTTTGAAAATTTTGTTCAAATATTTTTCTGAAAAATTACAAGTATCAACTTAATGAACTTGTGTTTCACACTATCAATTACAAATTAGTCATGATTAGCTCCAAACTCATCTTCCAATCCAGAAACTTCCTGCATCTTCTATCACTTTCGAATCAGAAGATCAACTCTCCACTTTGGTTTGTCGTAAAATAAAGCAGAAAAATAAAATCTTTTTTTTTTTTTTTTTTTTTTTTTGAAATTATAATGAAGCAAAATAGACTTAAACAGAAATATAAAGGCAGTAAATGTAAACAATTTACAAACATATTTTTGGTGAGAGTGTTAGGGAATCATATCAGCTTCCGACAAGTTACAAGTACCATTAAGCTTAATTTCATGCCAAACATTAAACAATTCACCTCGATTGTCGATATACTGATCCATCTTAAATTTTTACACACAATTCAATCTGTTCAAGATACAGTTTAAGTGTTTTAGAGACTTAAACTTATACGTGTGTCCCACCTCTTGAATATACTCCCGTATCCAGAATCTCAATAATCAGTCTTACAGGTGAGTATACATCAATGATATCTGTACATAATTTAGGTATGCGAGGGCCGAGGGATCTCAGGTCGATACTTCCGTATACGCAGAGAGATATCGGCTTCGACTTTAAAGGTATATCCCCTTTAGAGGATCTTTTTGCTACAACAGCAGCGTTTATCAATTTTATTGTTTCAGCATGCTGAGGGTTTTAATGCTATATTTCAAGCATTTGCAGAAAGTATTATCCAAGGACTAGGTCAGAACTACCGTTCAGCAGAAGTCCCGGAATAATACCCCAGACATCATTGAGAATAAAGACCTAGTATATCAGATTATGAAACCTTTCAAACGAGATTTCAGGGGTTACCTATATATCCAAGTGGTGTTCCCCACGAAATAAGCAAGTAAGATTTTAGGTTTATATCCCGAACAAATCTACTAAATGTGTAAAAACCTATCGACACATCATTAGTGAGACTGTTTAACGTATTTGAACTTTCCATTTCTTTAGCGTACAGTAACTGACTAGCTGATGTACTATCATTTTCCCTTTTTACACAAACTCTTTTTGAAATTTTCTAATGTTTTTGGCTTTTTCGAATTTTTTATAATGTTTTTGGCTTTTTCGAATTTTTTATTGTTTTTGTATTTTCTGAAAATAAAACTACTATCTCCCCCTAAAAACCAAAACAAGTAAAAATTCGACAAACCATTGCAGATTGTTTCTCAACATCATCTACAGTGACACCTTTATCAACGCCAACAATTTCCTCCGCATCCGATAACAACTTCATACCATTAAGTTTCAAAAGATATTTAAAGCGAGTTTTGTCAAAAGCTTTGGTATGTAAGTCAGCCTTTTGTTCATCGGTGTGGATTTTCTCTATTCGTATCAACTTCTTCTCGAAACAGTCTCGGATGAAGTGATGACGAATTTCAATATGTTTTGTTTTAGCGTGATGAACAGGATTTTTTGTTATGTTAATTGCTGCCTCATTATCAACAAAAATAGGGGAGTTAAGAAATTGCAAACCGTAATCACGCATCTGTTGCTGAATCCACAAGATCTGAGAGCAGCAGCTGCTAGCAGATACATATTCGGCTTCACAAGTGGATAAAGCGACAGAGGTCTGCTTTTTGCATTGCCAGGTGACCAATCGTGGTCCGAAAAACTGGCACCCCGCTGTTGTTGATTTAGCATTCACTTTGCAGCATCCGAAATCAGAATCAGAATATCCTTCGAGCATGAAGTCGCCATCTTTTGGATACCACAACCCCAGAGATGGAGTTCCTTTCAGGTAGCGTAGGATCCTTTTCACAATTACCATGTGCGAAGCTCTAGGATTTGACTGAAATCGCGCCGCGAGGCAGGTTGGATACATAATATCCGGTCTTGATGCCGTCAAGTACATTAACGAGCCGATCATGGAACGATATAATGTTTCGTCTACCTTCTCTCCGGTGAGATCAGGATGTATCCCATGATTTGTCGCTAATGGGGTGGAAATTGGTGACATTCCTGACATCCCGAATTTCTCCAGAACATCATGAACGTATTTTGTTTGATGTATGAAAGTTCCTTCGGGAAGTTGATCAACTTGAAGTCCCAAGAAGAACTTCATCTCACCCATTGAAGACATCTCAAACTTCTGCTTCATAACATGTTCAAAATCTTTGCAGAGTTGCTCATTTGTTGACCCGAAAATTATGTCGTCCACATAAATTTGGACAATCAGAAGATGCCCGTCGACTTCTTTTGTGAAAAGAGTGGCGTCTATCTTTCCTCGAGTGAAGTGGTTGGCTAAAAGATGTTGAGACAAGGTCTCATACCAGGCTCTCGGGGCCTGATGTAAGCCGTACAATGCTTTGTCAAGGAGATAAACTTTATCTTTGTGAATTGGGTCGGTGAAACCCGGTGGCTGTCCGACATAAACCTCCTCTTTCACTTTGCCATAGAGAAATGCCGACTTCACATCTAACTGAAAAACTTTAAATCCTTTCCATGATGCGAATGCAAGAAAGATTCTGATGGCTTCAAGTCTTGCGACAGGGGCATATACTTCTGTGAAATCTATTCCCTCCTGCTGACTGAAACCTTGGACAACGAGTCGAGCTTTGTTTCGAATAATAACTCCTCGATCATCCCTCTTGAATTTAAACACCCATTTCGTATTAATCTTTCGATGACCATCGGGAAAATCTACTAGCTTCCATACACCAAGCTTCTCGAATTGGTTTAACTCCTCCTGCATTGCATTTACCCACGAATCTTCAGTAAGCGCCTCTTTGTATGTCCTTGGTTCTATCTGCGAGATAAAACAACTTAATGAGAATTCAGTTTGTAAAGAAGCAACTTTAGTGTAAAAACATGTAAGCCCTTGATCAAGTTGTCTTCGAGTGCGGACGCCTGATTGCAGTTCTCCGATTATCAGTTCCTCAGGATGATAAGAAAGCGTTCTTGGCATCACTTCGCCTGAAACATCTACTTCACTCTCCAAATTTGTAACGTTTTGATCAGCAACTTGTTCACTAACTGGAATAGTTTGATTTGAAAACTGGATTAGCTCCCCCTCAGATTCTGAATCATCATGATCGAATATTGGTCTGTTTTCAGATTCTTGATTGACATTTTCTACCGTCTGATTTTCTTGAGCAACATCATTTTCAACATCGTCATGTTCTCCAGCATTGCTTGGACCTGCCTCGTCATCATTTGAAGCTTGTCTTTTACGATACGATTCTGCTGGAAACCTTTCATCTTCATATTCTCTAAGAATATCCAACTCATCAAAGAACTCTGGCTCTTCTTCCATGTTGAAAGACTCCCACAAAACATCATAATTGAAACGCCATGAGTCTCCCGGATTTTGTGGAGGCATTGTGTGACCTTGGCATTCAACATTTTGAGCTTCAATAATTCGCTTTAGACTTGGAACGAAGACTCGTCGTAAAGGACTTGCATATCCCACAAATATTCCTTCAAAACTTTTCGGACCCATCTTTCCAAAAGGTTCTAGAACTGTACAGGGTGACCCGAACGGTTCAAGATACTTCAAATTCGGTTTTCGATTATTAATCAACTCAAAGCATGTTTTGTTGAATTTCTTGACAGTTAGAACTCTGTTGAGCGTGTAGCATGCGGCGGAAACAGCTTCTGCCCAGAAATTTATTGGTAACTTTGAATCAGCAAGCATTGTTCTAGCCGTTTCAATCAGTGTTCTGTTTTTACGTTCGGCAACTCCATTCTGTTGTGGAGTGTACGGAGCACTGAACTCATGCAAGATACCCCTTTCATCACAATATTCTTCCATATTGTTGTTTTTGAACTCAGTACCATTATCACTTCTGATTCTTCTGATACGCCTTTGGTACAAATTTTCAATCTTTTTGAATAAACCCCTCAATCTGTCAAAGGTTTCCTCTTTTGACTTCAAGAATAGCACCCATGAGAATCTGGAATAATCATCAGTGACCACAAGACAATAAAGTTCTCCAGTAATACTCTTAACATTCACAGGACCAAATAGGTCCATGTGAAGTCTCTCCAACGGTCTTGAGACTGAATTGACTTGCTTTTTGGGATGAGACTTTTTTCTTTTGTTTGCCTTTCATGCAACTAATGCATTCTTGCTCCAGATGAAAACCTTTAATGTGAACTCCCAGAACCAAATCATTGTGCACAAGATGATTCATTTTTCGAAGATGAATGTGCCCCATCTTACGATGCCACAACTTTGATTCTTTCTCTGTTGCTCTTGAAACAAAACAGTGTGCTTGACCCGTTGTTGTTGTTGTTGCTACAGTCATGTCTAAAACATACAGATCATTCACTCTAGGAGCCCTCATGATGATCCATTCTTCAGGAATAACAAACCCTGGTTTCAAAATCAAACACTCTTTGTCTGTGAAGTGAGTAGTATACATCCGGTCACATATATGTGAGATACTTAGCAGATTATTTTCCAGCTCAGCAATGTAGTTAACTCTCTCAAACGTGACGATCCCATTGGATAACGTTCCTTCACCAACAATTCTACCACCTTGGTTACCCGCGAACCCCACATAACCTCCATTAAAATTTCTGACATCATACAGCAGCGCTGTCTTTCCAGTCATGTGCCGAGAAGCTCCACTATCCATAATCCAACGTGAGACGGATCTCGGAAGCTCCTGCACATAAAAAATCATTTAATGAGATTTTGATGCTACCCAAGCCTCTTTTGACTCAGGTAACTTGAAATTAAGGTGAGTTGTTTTAGTGTAAAGTGGCGGAAAGTTTTTATCATTCATTTTAAGGCTTGCATTAGTTCCAACTTCAACCTCTTTGAATAAGAAAAATTCGTCTTTTTGAGGTTGATTGGCTGGTTGATTTTTCTTTACCACATACTTCTTTTCAGAAGTCGATTTCTGATTCTCATAGAACTCCAAAGGTACATACTTCTTCTTGGTAGAAGATGATGATTTTTCAGTTTCAGACACCTTTGATGAATCAACTTTCTTTTCAACAATTTTTGGCTTCCATGTTTGTTGAGGTGAGGCAACCCTTTGGTAAAATTTATCATTTTTAGTTACTGAAATCTTAACAGGTTCAGTTTTGATCTTGGTGTTATTATTTTTCAAAACATTTTTCTCAACAATCAATGGAGCCTTTCTTTTCACAATATCTTTCTTGATAGAATTTTTCACAGTTTCAGTCTTAGGCTTCAAGTTGGTACACTTTCGTGCTATATGTCCAACTTGATTACATTTGAAACATGTTCGGGTGTCAATTACCCGACTTGAACCCTCAGACTGAGGCTGTGAAGCCTTCTTTTCAAAGAACTCTTTGTTTGATTTTAAAAAAATTTCAGACTCCTCTTCTGAAAGTGAACTTGAACTGTTTACAAACACCTTTTTCACAACAAACTTCTTGTTCTGAACATTCCTTTTCTGATAATTTTTACCATCCTGATATCCTCCCGACCATTTATTTTGATAGTTGTTAGAAAAACGTGGCGGAACGACAGGTTTCTTATAGTAAGCTTTATCTTTCTCAAAATTTATATGTCTCTTTGCTTGTTTCAAATTGTCCACTTCAGACAAGTCAATCTCAACCAGTTTGAAAACATTTTTCAATTTCTTCACATTAACATTCTCCAAAGGAAACTCAAAATCTGAATACAACTTATCAGAACCAGACATCTTGTACATCACAAGACTCGGTTCATCATTTGAGTTGTTTTTAGTTTTTGGTTTCGGAATATAGTTGTTTAGAAAACATTCTTCATCTTCAGTCGAATCACTATCCAAGACACTTTCAGCCATGCCTTTTATAATCTCAGTTTGAACACTGTCATCGGATGATGAAGATGAGGAAAATGTTACATCTATTGATTCTGGCAATTTTATCTCATTTGTTTCAATTTCATTATTAACCAACCCAGATTGCTTCTTTGAGAAATTGTTTAGAACCGGTGGTGGAACTTGATGAAACCCCACCCCAGTTCCATCACAGTATACATCTTCGCCAGCTTTGGTTTTACCAATGGGTTTTGGAACAATGTGTTGCAAAACAAAGCTTGCAGAGTTGTAACTGCTCAGTTTTAGATTAATTCGTTCATTCTCTATTTTAGCTTCTTCAAACTGAAGCTTCAATTTTGCAATTTCATCAAGTTGTTGGTTAATTAGCTCCTCTTTTACACGAAGAACTCCTGATAGTTGAAGATTTTCTTTTGTTGTTTTACTGTTTCTTTCATCAGAATCTTTAACCGTTCGCTTCAGCTTCTCAAAATTTTCAGAAATTTTACGACTTTCAATAATCAGTTTTTCATTTTCTTTTCTTATTCTTTCAATGTCATTTTTATCATTTTCAATTTTATCAGCTAATTCCTTTGATCTTTCATTCGAAGCTTTCAGCATTTTGTCACGGTTTAAGATTTGATCTTCAACCCTTTTGACTTTACTAGTCAATTCTTCAATCTTCTTACCATTTAGGTAAGTGATTGTACTACAAACTTTGCACTCTTTCATGCAATTTTTGCAGTCTTTTTCCAATTTTCCAATCTTACCTGACTCAAGTGTACCATTTGAACTGACCTTGTTTGTTGACTCAGGTCCAGAACTAGAAACTACCTCAAGTTCTTTTGCAGCAAGAACTTTATCTGCCATCTTCCTCAAGTTTTCAGCCGTTAGTTCTTGTGATGTATCAATGATTCCATCATCAACATTCTTTGACTTTGGTTTCTGTTCTGCTACTTTGACTTTTTCTTCTTTCTCAACTTGTTTCTCATCACCACCTCCCCACCATTCTCTTTGTCTCGCTTCTTCTTCCTCGGCATATTGTTGGGTAAGAGCATCAACATCAAGGGAATCTGGGTTAATTGCAATGTTTCCTTGAGGATCAAGGTAACACTCTCTGTCGGCATCCCACCTTTTTGCTCTTTTTGCTTCTTTGTAAGTGTTATAAACTCTGCTCATTCTGGCTTGGGCTTTCATTCTTCGGTTGACGAATTTTTCTTCTTCAGTTCTAGTGTCTTTGTAAGGAATAATCTTCGTCACGAATGCATAACCCACAGCATCTTCTTCAGGCAATAATTCGCTCCAATCATAACCTTCGTCATCATGGATTACGGCAAGAGCTCTAGACTTCTCTTTGTTGTCTTCAACTTGCTTCAATCTGGGTGGCTCAGATTTATTCTGGTGATAGATTGCTCTCTTGTAATAATCATCTCTGAAAGGGTTTTCTGACTCATCGGCATATGCATTTCTGCATTCTCGTTTGAAGTGACCCTTCTGCTTACATTTGAAGCATGTCACTTTCGATTTATCAAACCCCAGCTTAGTAGATGCACCACCAATTGTCTTTCTGCCGGTAATTTCCATGAATCGTTGTGCTCTACGAACAGCACTGGCCATAGCCCAACGAATATCGATCAGCTCCATCTCCTCGGGATCAATCTGATCATAATCTTCTTTCGTCAGATTGGTATTACCTATCTTCCCGGCTACTAACCCTTCATAAGACTCCAAAACAGATGCTAGAAAGATCATCTGCTGTTTGGCCGATTCTTCATCAAAATTTTGAGCATTCTTCAAATCGATCGCAATGTTGCAAGAAAATGCGTTCTTAGGAACAGATTTTTGTTGACTTGAAGGACTTGAAGAAGATCCCTGACTTGGAATGTTGGAAGAAAAACCTCCATGAAAACCACTGTTTGAGCTTGGATTTTCTTTACTTGAAGTATTTGTGTTTTCAGCGGAGAAAGCAGTTCTTGGAGAAACGTTCTTCGGAATCATACTCTTTGGATAGTACAACTCCATGTTTTGTTGATATGATGGATGATTAACTTTGTTTTTCTTTATCTCCAATTCATGACTTTCTAGTCTTTCAATCAGCAAGTCGACAGTCAAACTTTCAGATGGTATTGTGTTCTTTAACATCAGTGCATAATACTGCCAATCCATCTCCTCTGGTAGTGAATCGAACAATTTGTCAATAAGATCCTCTGGAGGATAGTTTACTCCGTGCCTTGCCAATTCCAACTTTAAGTGTCCAAATCTTTCAATCATTTTACAAACAGATTCACCTTTTAAACATCCGAACAAATCAAATTCCTTTCTCAATAATTTCTTTTTGTTTTTGATTATTTCTTCACTTCCTACACATTTTTTACTTAACTTTGCCCATAGATCTTTTGCGTTTGTGTATTCAATGAGTGAAATAATGTCGTCTCTTACGGATTGATGAATCAAAGCAATGCATTTTTGCTCAGCTATATAGTGATCTATTTCTTCTCCTTCTGACATATTCTCAAAATCTCGTCTTACTGATACAAAACCATTTTTTAAGTTCTTCCAGCTCGGATATGCAAAGGCTTTCAACCATTCTTCGAATCTGTTTGCCCACCGATTATATTCTTCTATTGCCATTAGTTTTGGTGGTTTGTTGTAGGTACCATATACGCTTTCAACACTTAGTGCATCGGATAACGTTTTCTTTGGATTTGGATTAGGATTTTCATTTGAACGATTTGAAGTATCATCTCCAGAATTACCCGCGAAGGCATACATCTCACTGAAGGGATTCATGAATTCTTCCATTTCAAGTACCTGAAACAATTTTCAAACACTTAGAAAATTTTTACAAATTTTAAAAACTTCAAACACTTGAACCGGATAGTTATCCGTTCGAACAGGAATTCGTATGAAAACAAAGTCTATCCGCACGGACGGTGATCCGCTCGGATGGTTGTGCGCACGGTTAGCTTTGACTTTTTGACAATTCTGGTTATCCGCACGGGTTGTAAACCGTGCGTGTAACAATGATGATGTCAGCACACAACTTGCAGTAACTAACTAATCCAAATCGTTCAGACAGCTGTCCGCACGGGTGAATGACGTCATCAAATACGAACAACTAAACATGATTTTTGATGAATTTGATCTAGTTTTAGATTGATTCTGATTATGAAACTAAGTATGATTATATTTTGAATGATTGCGAGTTGATTGATATCGATTTTAACAAATTTTAACCGTAAATTCTTGCTCAATTTTAGGTTTTTCTGATTTTATGATGACAAATGAAGAATCAAATGTAAAATCTAAGTAGATATAGAAGAAATCCGTCAAATTTCCGGTGAAATTTGAATCAAATCGGTAACAGAAGTCAAATCTCTGGTGAAATTCGACTTTGATCGGCAAATGAAACTTGAATTCTGGTGAATTCAGTGTTGTTGATCTCGATTCAGCTCCCTGGATGCTCTGATACCACTTGTTGGTCCCGTTGATACAGGATCTGATCTTAGGAACAAGATGAATCGATTTCGTCTTAGTGTGCAGAATCCATTAAGACAAATCACAGATTTATGCAACAGAGAATTCAACGTTTAACTTCTTGTCTATTCGTTCTATTAATCGTTCTGAAAGTCACAAAGTTCCGGTGAACGTACAGACTACCCGTGCATGTGTCAAAAGTTCTTACAAAGTTGCACCGGACCAACTATTTATAGACAGACTCAGGATACTAATAAGTGTTGTTCGTGCGGGTGGGCTACCCGTACGTATGACTCACCCGTACGTGTGATCATCCGCGCGTATGACTTATCCGTGCGGATAAGTCATCCGTGCGTATGGCCATACGTGCATATTGCCATCCGTACGAGTTCAACTTGTCCCAAACAACACTTTTACATACAGACCCTAATCCTGAGTTGTCCTGCTAACTACATACATACATTCAGACAATAAACATAAACACAGAACAAAATATGACTACATGCTGACGGAAGCTACAGACGTAATGTACTAACACATTTTATGATTTAGGAACTTGTTAGCCATTCGTTCCTTTTCATAAGGAGGACAAAATTTCCTTTCTACCATTTCCTTGAATTTTTCCCAGTTCATGGCATAAGCCATGCCACTTCCTTTTGCCTGAAGAATTGTATTCCACCATTCTAAGGCTTCTTCCTTGAAGAGGTTAGATGCATACATCACCTTATCTTCTTCGGCACATTTGCTGATTATAAGAACAGCTTCCGTCTTTTCCAACCATCGCAGAGCAGCCGTGACTCCTTCACTGCCGGCGAACTCAGTTGGTTTACAGGCTAGAAATTCTTTGTAGGTACACCCGAAAGTTATCGCCTTCTTTTTCTTGGGAAATGGGGTCTTGATAATATCATCATTACCTCCATTGACACTATGGCTAAAACCATCGTCACGAGTATGCTTGCTACTCACAACTTTGGTAGGTTCTACGGGATTTTTAACAGCTTTAATTATTAAAGGTAAAGCATTAGCTATTCCTTGAGCTATTAGATTTTCTATAGCATTTTTATCCAAAGGATTTTCATTATTAGCATGAACTTCTGGATTATGTGGTACTTCATTCGACATCTGGATTGCAAACATTTTCACTTATTAATATCACAGAATAATTAAAACAAACAATACTTCCAGGATATTATATGTGCATATCATATATATATATTCATATATAACACATATGTAAATTTGTATCAGTTTCCTAACTTTTAAGTTTAAGTTTAGGTATTAAAAGAACACCTAAATAGCTTAAACAAGTGGCTCTGATACCACCTTCTGTCACGACCCCCGACCCACCCTGGACGGAATCAGAAGCCGTGAACAGTCCAGCGGTACCGGTGATTATTTTGAAAACGTTGCAGCGGAAATTTCATCAGGACCGTGAGTTAGGAAAAATATCAGAGTTTAGAAACACCGGATTTTATTTATTAAATAGATGGGATAAACCCATGTTTTATAAAGGTAGCTTTAATAAGATAAATTTGTTTACATAAAACAATATTTCTTAATTTGATTTAATTAATAAAATAAGCCACTTCTTGAAGCCTTTCAATGTCGTATCCAGCTCTTATTCCAATCTACTGTAATTACCTGAAAAATGTTTGAAAAAGGTTTTGTCAGCGAAATACTGAGTGAATTCATTCCATTTTTATAAAATATATTGTTATACCTTACAGTATTAAGGTTTTTATATCTATTTATATTTACCCAACTCAATCAGTATTTACCACATGGTGACAGTTCCGATGTGACAGTAATCATATCACTCATTGGCTCACTTTCATCCAATAGTGAATTTATCAAGTAATTATATTTTACTATTATCCAATTTATCTGTCACTAGGCGATTCCTGTGACTTTAATCAAATCATTGTTGATCATTCTTTCAACTAATGATTCTGGTCATATTACTGTTGATCATTTTTTCAACTAGTGATTCTATAATTCTGATCATATCACTGTTGATCATTCTTTCAACTAGTGATTCTATAATTCTGGTCATATCACTGTTGATCATTCTTTCAACTAGTGATTCTATAACAATGTTGATCATTCTCTCAACTAGTGCTTTTGGTCATGTCACTGTTGATCATTCTCTCAACTAATGACTCCGGACTTAATTGTGTCCCGTGACATTTCTTTGTAAAATATTTTACTTATGGCATAAAACCATTTAATCCATAAAATAACATATATCATTTTATGTCAAACTACTATAACTTATCAAATATAATCTTCGTATAGTAGAATATATTATAGTTGACTATTTTATTATGGTATACACCATTTAAATTTATCTCAAACATACATTAAATTAATTAATGATTTAATGTTAAAATAATATTAATTATTGACTATAGCTACTGGGCATAATTCCCACTGTGATTGTGGTCATGCTAATATTGACTAACTTTCTGGCAAATAATAACGAGAATCAAATAATGTATAAAACCTTTCATACTGGCAGTTAATATAAAAACTTAATCACTGTAAGTATAATTGATAAACATTTTAGGATTTTGGGAAAGCCTTTGTAAATATAATTGTATCACAAAAAGGTGATAAAACTGTGAAAAAATAGAGTGGACTCACAAACGGTGAGAAAAGAGAAATGAACTCACATTGCAGATTTCTACGGGCAAAGCTTAGTCTACAGATAAGCCTTGATATATTGCAGATTTAATTTGAGCAGAGCCTAGCCTACTGATTAGCCTTGTAACCTAGTGCATACAAACTAGGTAAGTAACTAATACAGCATTTACGATAACTCACGAGATAAAACCCTCACAACGAATGACAAAGTGCAATACTTAACAATTCAGCGGATTCACAACGAATGACAGAGTATAGTCCGAATTCGAACAGCACTCAAACATTCAAGTCGAAATCACGATGAATAACAAAGTATAAACTCAATTTGAGCGGCACTTAAACAATCGTTGGATAGTTTAATCGATCGGACATTGAATCGTATCAGCGATCGAGTTAATACCCTGTTCTGCAGCACCCCGCTATACTAATTACTGATTTGTGTGTGTTAATTGTGAGTATTTGGACGATATCTCCGCGCCTGAAGTGAATTCCTTCGTCGAACAAATGCACAGAAGCCAGTCCCACGACCCTCTATTTATACCCAACTTTTGTCACCCCTTACGGACCGTAACAAATAATCCCTTACGGTCCGTAAGGGATACACTTTTCTTATTTTCTTGCCACGTGTGTTTGGAGTGCAGGTGAGTCGACGTTTCGATTAAATTCAATTTTTATAATAACTTATAAAGATAATCGTTGAGTAGGGAATGCCCCCCCTGAGTTTTAGGGGCCCTGATCCTGATTCTGATTATTCTGAAATTTGTAGGGTTTGTGCAGAATCACTTGGGTGTCTCAATTAGGATTTCCTATTGAATAAAATAATAATATAAATAGGGCTTTTAATGAGGGTTGTTACATTCTCCCCACCTTAATAAAATCTCGTCCTCGAGATTTGGGTTACGATATTTATTTTAAACTTATGTCATATTCTAGTTAATAAAAACAATATGAAGGTAGATGACACAAAATTGAAATATCAAATTTTGTGAATAAGAGTTATACAATAAATAGGACTCAATGGTTCAACTGAACTATTTCAAGAAATCGATGTCAAACGGATGAGATGAAATGATATAATTTCCAATGTGACTAGATTCAAGCCAACAGATATATGATTAAATAGATATTTAGAATGAATGTGAAGAATTTTTAGAATCAATAAAAAATCTTTTGTCAAAAGAAAGCTTACTTTGATTGGCAACTGAAGAAGACTCAGAATCAACAAGTTCAAAATAAAATAGAAGCATGAAAATGATTGTCAACTATCGAACTATATCAAAAGAAAATCAGGGTGTTGACAGTGAGTTGCAAGGATACACCGAAATACAATAAAGTTTAGTGTATCATTGTCTTAATACATAATTGCATCAAGACTATTTTCAAATGATGAGTCAAACGAAATACATACGTGGTTTTGAATGATTCGTATGCTTATGATTAGCCCAAGCTACAAGTTTATAACGACGCCGCAAGGTGTCGTTAATGATTGAAATAATTTAATAATTACGGTGACCTAACAACTTCAGCGTATAATCAACGTGGGGTCAATATATACCAGTTGGGGTCATAAAGGCTGTATCCTCTTGATCAGATGGTTCCATCTGAATTTGTTGAAATCCAGATGAAGCATCCATAAAAGTTAACAACTCATGACCCGCTGTAGCATCCACCATGGAGTCAATGTGGGGTAATGGGAAAGGATCCTTGGGACATGCCTTGTTTAAATCAGTAAAATCGACACATACCCTCCACTTTCCATTCTTCTTTTGAACAACAACCACATTGGCTAACCACCTTGGATACTTAACCTCTCTTATCATACCTGCTCGAAGTAGCTTATCTATCTCTTCCTGGATAATAGCATATCTTTCAGGTGCAAACTTTCTCCTCTTTTGATGTATAGGCTTGATTGACCTGTCAATGCCAAGTTTATGAGTAATTATATCCTTAGATATACCTGTCATGTCTTCATGTTTCCAGGCAAAGGTGGATTTCCTTCTCTTAAGGAATGATACTAGCTCCTGTTCAATGTCGCTAAGGATCCCTGATCCTATGAAGATCTTGGATTCAGGATCCTCCGGATCCGTGAGGATTTCCTTCAAATCCTGTACTCTTGCCTCCAAGACATCTCTTGAAGGATACTTTAATTGCTATTGCTCCCTTGGTCTTGAAGCTGGCTTCTTTGATGAGGTATAGCAATTCTTAGCTTCTTGTTGATCGCTCTCAATTTTCACCACTCCCCAAGGACTTGGAAGCTTTACACATTGATGATAGGTGGATGGAACTGCCTTCATGTCATGTATCCATGGCCTGCCAAGGATAACATTACAACATGATAAGCAATCAATAACACAAAACTTTTGATAAGAATGCAATCCTTCAATATAGATTGGGAGTTTGATGTCCCCCAATGTGTTCTTAGTTTCTCCACTGAATCACACAAGTACTGAGGATCTTGGGATAATATCAGACTCCGGGATATTCATCTTCTTGAGGACATCAAGCTGAATGATGTTCACAGAGCTTCCTCTATCTATAAGGATCCTGCGAACAAAGTGGTTAGAAATAAACAACGTAATTACAAGACCATCATGATGAGGATCCTGCACATCAAGACGATCATCCTCATCAAAAGTTATGATCTTATCCTTGGTGACAGTGGACGTCCGAATGGGTCTATCTCCATTATCCATCTTGGTTTCCATGGCATGTCTCTTGGCTGCTGAAAAGGAAGTACCACAAATGTCTGATCCACCGGATATGAAGTTTATGACTTGTGCATCTGCTGGAGGAGCAGGAGCCTTTTCCGGGATCCTTTCAGGATCCTGGATCCTTGACTTCTTCCGTCCCAAGAGTTCCTTCAAATACCCCTTGCTCAACAAGCAACCAATTTCCTTTCTTAGTGCAATACACTCTTCAGTGAGATGCCCAAAATCCTCATGATATGCACACCATTTGGACTTATCCTTAGTAGCAGCTGGTTTATCACTCTTCCTTGGCCACCTAGCTTTCTCACCTAAATTCTGCATTGCAAGGATTAGTTCATTGTTATCAACAGAAAAACAGTATTCAGAAATAGGAGGATAATCCTCTTCATCCTCTTCTTGTTCCACTGAATGCACGTTCTGATTGTCAGACTTATTGTAGAACTTGGATTTGTTGTTCCTGAAGTAGGATCCTTGTTTCTCCTGTTTCGAGGATCCTGCTAATCTATCCTGGATCCTTTTGTCATCCTCTAGGCGGATGAACCTAAGGGCCCTGGTTCTTACTTCATCAAGATTCCTGCAAGGTGTCATGACAAGATCATCATAGAATAATGAATCCCTAAGTAATCCCATTTTAAAGGCTTCTACAGCCGTAGCAATATCCAAGTTGGGAATATCCAAGGATTCTTTACTAAACTTAGTGATGTAATCTCTAAGTGGTTCATTTTGACCTTGTGTTACCCTATATAGATCGCTAGTTAATCGTTCAAATTTCCTACTACAAGAGAATTGGCTATTAAACAAATTAACTAGATTAGCAAATGAAGTAATAGAGTAAGGGGGAAGACTTAGCAGCCATTTAAGAGCAGATCCTGTGAGTGTGGATCCAAATCCCTTGCATAGACATGCTTCTTTTAACCTTTCAGGAATTGGATTGATCTCCATCCTCTCCCTGTATTGAGCTACATGCTCCTTTGGATCCGTTGAACCATCATACAGCTTCATAGATGGTATCTGGAATCTTTTAGGGATCTCAGCATCACACAAGGGTGGTGCAAAACGAGATATCCTATGGCTACCATCTGCAATTTCAGGAATGGGTTTAACCACTCCCGGTACACTGGATATCATATCCTTAAGCTTCTGTAGCTCTCTAGCCATAGCCTGATTAATACCTGTATCCTGCATTAAGCCATGGTTAGTGTTATATGAATTATTAAAAATGTTACCTCCCACAGAATTCGTGATTGGAATTGCGGATGTGAATCCATATTGTCGAGACTCTGGCATGATTAAAGGACCAGAGGGAGCAATGGTCTGCATTGGTATGAAGTCTCCTTGATGAATGTCTGAGCTCTGAGGCTGCATACTTCTCAAAAATCCTTGATCCTGAAGGACGTTGGATCCTTGAAGTTGAGATGATCCTTGAAACTGAAAGGATCCTGGAGCCAGAGAGGGTCCTGGGACAAAGGAGGATCCTTGGACCGGGAAGGATCCTTGGACCTGGGAGGATCCTTGGACCTGGGAGGATCCTTGGACCTGGGAGGATCCTTGGACCTGGGAGGATCCTTGGACCTGGAAGGATCCTTGAACCTGGGAGGATCCTTGAACCTGGGAGGATCCTTGGACCTGGGAGGATCCTTGAACTTGGGAGGATCCTTGAACTGCATGCATTCCCAAATTTCCTCCTGACGTGTAGTATCCCTGATGCTAAGAAGAGGATCCTGATGGTTGAGAAGAGGATCCTTGAGGCTGGAAGTGAGAGCCAAATGCCTGACTCATAGTTGCTGTTCCATAACGCCTTCCTGGTAATTCACCCAAGTATTGCACGTCCGGAACTGCTAAGTGTTGGGAAGTTATGACTGGAGTGTCGAAGTTCAGCGACCTTGGCATCAGAGGGGAGTGATCCTCCACTGATTTCTTCTGTTTCTTGATCTCATCGATCTCCCGGAGGATCCTTTCGTTGGTTTTGTCCTGCTCTTGTGCATGATTCCTCATCTGCAAAATCAGAGTGTAAAGATCATTAGTAGTAGGATTAGTTGAAACAGAAGAAGTTGGTGGTTTTTGGAAAATGGGGGTTGGTTTCTTCGCAGCATTCTCAGCATTCTTCTGGGATCCAGAAGGTGGTGGAGGCAAAGGAGGAACGCCTTGTGAAGAACTGAATGATGGCATCAAGTTTGAGGTGTTCTTCGCTGAGGAAGCCATCTGCCTGGTTGTTATGAACCGAAATGACCGCAAAGATATGAATCTTCTTTGGAATGAAGCACCAATTGCCCCACGGTGGGCGCCAAACTGTTTTGGTCAAAAATCAAGCAATGATAATGCAACCAAACTTTCTGTTGTGAGGTATAATGGTTGAATTGATGAACAACAATAAGGATCACTATGAAATGTAATGAACAAGTGACACGAAGATTTATACGAGGAAAAAGCCCTTGATCAATGAATTATCTCCGGCATAAAAAACCTCGGGTGATGGAAACTACCGATCACCAACTTAAATTAAACAAGAAATGTAATACAACTTCGGATGATAGCGAGCTAAGTACAAGGATCACTATAGTGTATTGTGTAAAAAAGTGTGTAATCGCCAAGTGAGTTAACGAGAGCTGGTGAGAGCAGTTGTAAGAGTGTGTGTGTAGCCAAAAAATAGCCAAGTGTTTTCTAATTAGCTCGCTACCCCTTTAAAAATGGAAAATATCTACACTAACTAACATTCCGCAAATGGTGCAAGTCCTCCACGACTCCATAACGTCCACTTTTGGCCAGGCACGTGCGGAATAAACATAGAATATACTCCAGGAATATCGCCAAGACCAAGTCCAAGCTGGTACTCCTGCAAAACAGTTTCGAATTCAAAGTAGACAACCGTTAGTACAACGATCCTTATGATGATCCATGATCCTGATCCTTCAACACTTCTGAGGATCACTACTTCAGACAGAATTGAGGATCACTAAACCCAACAGAAAATGAGGATCACTGATCATTGAGAAATCCTCCCCTAACATCCCACAAAACAAAGGGTATTTCTTCTGCCCGTCTCCCGTTCTTGGCTCCTAATCTCTTCTTCAAGTTGTTAACAATTATCTTGTTTGAGGATTCAGCTTGTCCATTTGCTTGAGGATGTACCGGGGTGGATGTGATCATCTTGATTCCCCAACTCTTGCAAAAGTCAGTAGTTCTCTTGCTTATAAACTGAGAACCATTTTCACAGATTATTTCGGCTGGTACTCCAAACCTGGTCAGGATATTCCTCTTTATGAAGGATACTACTTCTTGGTCTCTGACTTGAACAAATGCTTCAGCCTCCACCCACTTAGAGAAATAATCAGTCATTGCCAACATAAAAACTTTTCCTCCTGGAGCTTTTGGTAATTTCCCTACTATGTCCATCTCCCATTTCATGAATGGCCAAGGGGAAACTATAGGATATAGTGGTTCAGCTGGTTGGTGTAGTATGTTACTGTGCCTTTGACATGCATCACATCTTCGAGTATATTCTGTAGCATCTTTCCTCATCGTTGGCCAATAGTATCCTGTTCTCAACACCTTTGAGAATAATGACCTGCCCCTAGTATGGTTACCACAATCCCCATCATGTATATCCTGAAGTACTTCTTTAGTTTCGGGATCCTCCAAGCACCTTAGATATGGTCCTGCAAGAGATTTCTTATACAAGACATTATTTATAATGGTGAATCGTGATACCTTCATCTTAAATGCCTTAGGATTTTCGTCTTTAGGGATGTGTCCTTCCTTGAGATATCTTATGATTGGAGCCGTCCAGGATTTAGGATCCTCCTCAGGATATTCAGCAACAGGATCCTGGATACTTACTACTTCTTTATCCTGAGGATTCGTTGCAGGATACAAGATATGCAATATTGGTATTTGGGTTCCTTCTGGTATCCTGACCGATGATCCATTAAAATGATTAGTAATTAACAAGGAGTCAACATATACTTGCAAATTCTTGATATTCATATTTTTAGCTAGTTCTAATCCTGCAATGAAAGCCTCATATTCTGCTTCGTTATTGGTAGCAGGAAATTCACACCTAATAGCCTGGGGTAATATGTCCCCCTGTGGCGATTTTAGTAGTATTCCCAATCCTACTCCTCTAACATTAGATGCTCCATCAGTGTACAATGTCCAGGATCCTAAGGATTCTCCTAATTGTTGTACTTCTAGGTCTACCTCATCCTGAATGTCACTACTGAAATCAGCCACAAAGTCAGCTAGAGCTTGTGATTTTATGGCATTTCTAGGTTCGTATACTAAGTCGTAAGCACTTAACTTTACTGACCACTTGGCCATCCTTCCTGACATCTCGGGTTTCCTAAGCACATTCTTAACAGGATAATTGGTCTTAACATGAATTCTGTGTGTTTCAAAGTAATGTCTAAGCTTTGTTGATGCCATAACTAGTGCTAGTATCAACTTTTCTAAATGAGAATATCTAGTTTCTGCATCTAACAAACTTTTACTAACATAATAAACAGGATATTGCTGACCTTCATGATCCTTTATAAGGACGGCACTTACAGCATTCCCTGATACCGCGAGGTATAGGGACAGTGGTTCACCATTCTCAGGCTTCATCAATAGAGGTGCAGTTGAAAGATATTGCTTCAAATCCTGCAGGGCCGCTTCATGCTTCTCACCCCATTCGAACTTCTTGTTCTTCTTCAGGATATCATAAAACTCTTTGCATTTCTCCGAGGATCTTGAGATAAATATGTTCAATGCTGCAACTCGTCCTGTTAACCGTTGAACATCCTTCATGTTTGAGGGTGATTTGATATCCAAGATGGCTTTAATCTGCTCCGGGCTCGCCTCTATTCCTCTTTTGGTCACCATATATCCTAGAAACTTTCCTGCCCCCACTCCGAAATGGCACTTGGCAGGATTTAGCTTCATGTTATATTGATCCAGTATATCAAATGCTCCCTTAATATCCTGGAGGTGATCCTCAGCCTTTTTAGATTTTACCACCATATCGTCGATGTATACCTCCATTGTGTCCCCCAGTTTATCTTTGAACATCATGTTCACCAATCTCTGGTATGTCGCACCTGCATTTTTCAAACCGAAAGGCATAGCAGTATAACAATAAATACCTGTTGGTGTCATGAAGGCAGTATCCTCTTGGTCTGAAGGCTCCATTTGAATCTGCTGAAATCCTGAGGATGCATCCATGAAGGTTAACATCTCATGCCCGGCAGTAGCATCTACCATTGCGTCAATATGAGGAAGAGGAAATGGGTCTTTGGGACAAGCCTTATTCAAGTCTGTGTAATCTACACAAACTCTCCATTTCCCATTCTTCTTTTGAACCACGACCACATTTGCTAGCCACTTGGGAAATTTGACTTCCCTGATCATCTTGGACTTCAATAATCTTTCAACTTCCTCTTGGATAATTGTATTTCGTTCAGGAGCGAACTTCCTTGTCTTTTGTTGCACAGGCTTGAATGACCTGTCAATTCCAAGCTTGTGAGTGATAATATCTTTGGATATACCTGTCATATCTTCATGCTTCCATGCAAATGTTGACATCCTGCACTTTAAAAAGTTAGTTAATTGTTCTTCAATATCCTGAGGGATATTGGTTCCTACGAGCACCGAGATGTCAGGATTATCCTGATCCAGGATAACTTTCTTCATATCCTGCTCTGAAGCCTCCACGATATCTTGGGCCCGCAACTTTAATTGCTATGCTGTACTAGGCTTGGTTGAGGATTTCATTGAGGATGAGTAACATTCTTTTGCCTCCTGCTGATCATTGTCAATCTTGACAACCCCCCAATGGGTAAGGATCTTGATGCATTGATGATAAGTTGATGGCACAGCCTTCATATCATGGATCCATGGCCTGCCCAATATGATGTTATAGGAGGATAGGGAGTCCATCACACAGAAACGTTGTATCGAGTTGACCCCTTCAACATATACAGGTAACTTTATTTCTCCCACTGTGTTCCTAGCCTCTCCACTGAACCCAACAAGCACGGTGGATTTCGATGTGATATCCATTGGGGATACATTCATTCTCTTCAATGTTTCCAGCTGAATTATATTGACAGAGCTATCGTTGTCCACCAATATCCTGCGTACAAAATGGTTAGCAACATACAATGTTATTACGAGAGCATCATGGTGAGGATCCTGCACAGTATCCCGGTCATCACTGTCGAAAGTGATCACTTTGTCAGTTGTAAGGGTGGTCATCCTGGCTGGTTTGTCTCCCCTTTCAGTCTTAGCCTCCTTTGCATGCCTCTTGGCCGCAGAGTACGAAGTCCCACAAATGTCGGATCCTCCTGAAATAAAGTTGATTATCTTGGCATCCGCAGGAGGTGATGCCGCTCGTTCAGGATCCTTCTCAGTATCCTGACCCTTATTCTTCTTTCTTCCTAGGAGATCCTTCAGATATCCTTTGCTCAGAAGATAACTTATCTCATTTCTTAGAGCAATGCAATCCTCAGTCACATGACCAAAATCTTCGTGGAAGGCACACCATTTGGATTTATCCTTCCAATCAGCTTTTTGTTGATTCTTTCAAGGCCACCTAGCTTTGTCTCCTAAACCCTGCATAGCATACATTAATTCAGGAATGTTAACAGAAAAGCAATATTCAGATAATTCAGGATATTCTTCAGGATCCTCATCTTCAACAGCATTCACTTTCTTGTTGTCATTTCTACCATATGGCTTAGAGCGATATGGTTTAAATGAGGATTCTGACTTCCTATTGGTTGACTCGTAGGTAGTGGATGAGTTCATCCTTTCTTGCATTTTCTTATCATCCTCCAGCCTGATATATCTCAAGGCCCTGTTTCGAGCCTCGTCCAAATTCCTGTAAGGATTCATCACAAGATACTGATAAAATTGGGAATCCTTTTGTAGTCCCATCTTGAATGCTTGGACCGCTGTGGCAACATCAAGGTGCGGGATATCCAAGGATTCCCTGCTGAATTTGTTCACATAATCCCTTAGGGATTCCTGAGGTCCTTGAGTTATCCTGTAGAGATCACTTGTTAGTTTTTCAAAACTCCGACTACAAGAAAATTGACTATTAAATAAATTCACTAAGTGAGAAAAAGATGTAATCGAATGCGGAGGAACATTTAAGAGCCATTTCAAGGCTGATCCTGTTAAGGTAGAACCAAAGCCCTTCCACAAGCATGCTTCCTTGAGCTCCGGAGGAATAGGATTAATCTCCATTCTTTCCCTATACTGGGCAATATGCTCTTCAGGATCCGTAGTCCCGTCGTAGAGCTTCATGTTGGGGGTTTGAAATCTTTTCGGAATCTCAGCATTACAGATAGGATATGCGAAACGAGATATCCTGTGGCTGTCTTGGGACACTTCCGGAATTGGCTGGACCACTCCAGGTACACTGGATATCATGTCCTTCAATTTCTGAAGCTCCCTAGTAAATGTTGACATCATACCTGCATCCTGCAAAGATCCACTATTGTTAGTAGCATGAATATGATTATTTGACACGTTCCCAGTCTGAGGATTCTGGCCATATCCTGAAACATATCCTGAGCTCCTCACAGTTGACATCCTGATCGAGGAGGGTATTTCAGGAGTATGATTCTGGGAATGGCTGGGCACAATATTCCCCCTATTATCCTCAGTATACACAGCCGAACTGAAGTTCAAAGTTCTGGGTTGTAAAGGAGTAACAATATCCTCAGCGGATCTGCTCGAGCTAGCTTTTAAGAGTTGTATTTCTCTTAACAGCATTTGGTTAGTTTCCTGTTGCTGCCTCATTTGTTCCTGCACACTTCCAAATAAAGTTAGAATTTCATCATTAGAAGCTAAAACGGGAGCAGATCCCTGAACACTCCGAGTAGGGAAAATATCCTGAGGTTGTGAAGAAGCTGGCATCCTTGGAGGAGGTGGTGGAAGCACCGAACCGGTAGTAGCAGAAGTCGTAGCAGACACAGTGGAGGAGCTCATGTTTGATCTTGAGGCCATTGTAAACAATGTGGCAAAAAGTTTTGAAAACAGAAAACCGATTAATGATTTCACAAAGATTTTTAGTAAAGGTAGCACCACTTGCCCCACGGTGGGCGCCAAATTGTTTTGGTCAAAAATTACCGAAGCAATTTAGTGATCAAATTAGTTAAGTGAGGTAGTGTGCTAAAAAGTGTGTTGGAAATATGCTGGTTATGTTGTTTGTAAAAACAGGTTTCAGGATACGGCTCAGGATATTGAGCTGTATCTGCGATCAAACGATGAGCAAAAAGTAAAGGAAATGACACGAGATGTACGAGGAAAGCCCTTGATCAATCTAGATCGCCGGCATAAAACCTCGGGAGCTGACAATCGCAGCTGCCTAGTTCTTCTTATTGCTTCAAACATCAGGATACAGTGCAGGATATCGACCAGATCGCTAAATGTTACAATGCTTTGTGTGAAAGTAAAAATTGCGAGAGAACAAGTGTGAGAGTGTAGTGAGTGTAGCTGTGATGTCCTATTTGATCTGATATACCCACCTATTTATAGTAACGAAATACAAACTATAAGTCCTATAAATATGGGATGCTCCCGAATATTCCATTGTTAACGTTGTAGACCGAGTAATGCGGCTTCAACGTCTTCATTTGAACGACTTGGACCGAGTCTCCCGGAGAAAGGGTCTTCGTGAACATTGGGCATCTGGACGCGTACTCCTGCACATAACCTGTTAGTAATCCTGAGGATACCATTCAGGATGTTACCAATATCCTAAATGAGCATCCCAGATATGAGCAGATATCATACAATCAAGATATAACTCAAGATATTTCCCAGGATATGGGCTCAGAATTTTACCCATAACAAACGTTATAAACTTGCTTCATTAATCTGCACGTGAATTAATTAGTCACTACCAGGATACTGCATCAGGATGTTACCAATATCCTGATCCGGTATCCTGATCACGACGAAAGGAACATAGTCAGAATATTATTCAGGATATATAAGCGGAAAATCACCCATAACATTGGTTTTCTATTTTCAAAACTTTTTGCACAACTATTTTCAATGGCCTCAAAATCAAACATGAGCTGTTCTACTATGTCCACTACAACCTCAACAACAATTGGCTCGGTGCTTCCACCACCTCCAAGGACACAAGCATCTTCACAGGCTCAAGCTCCTCCAAGGAGGACCGAAACTCACACAACTCGGGATATTATTCCTACTCAGAATGTTCAAGGATCCGTTGCTTCAGGGAGAACTCCTATTATGGCTTCTAATGATGAAATTCTAACTTTGTTTGGTAGTATACAGGATCAGATGAAGCAACAACAGGAAACCAACCAAATGCTGATAAGAGAGATACAACTCTTGAAATCTAGCTCAAGCAGGCCTACTGAGGATACTGTCTCTCCCTTGCAGCCCAGAGCATTGAACTTCAGTTCGGCAGTATATACCGAGGATAACAGGGGCAATATTGTACCTAGTCATTCCCAGAGTCATACTCCTGAGATACCCTCATCGGTCAGCGTATCAACTGTGAGAAGCTCAGGATATGCTCCAGGATATGGCCATGATCCTCAGGCTGGTAACGTGCCTAATAATACTAATGCTCTTGCTACTAACGGTATTGGATCTTTGCAGGATACAGGTGTGACGTCGGCACTCTCTAGGGAACTGCAGAAGTTGAAGGATATGATATCCAGTGTACCTGGGGTGGTCTAGCCAATTCTAGAAGTGTCTCAGGATAGGCACAGGATATCCCGATTTGCATATCCTATATGTGATGCTGAAATCCCAAAATGATTTCAAACCCCCAACATGAAGCTCTATGACGGAACCACGGATCCTGAAGAGCATAATGCTCAGTATAGGGAAAGGATGGAGATTAACACTATCCCTCCGGATCTCAAGGAAGCATGCTTCTGCAAGGGTTTTGGTTCTACTCTAACAGGATCGGCCTTAAAAGTGCTCTTAAACGTTCCACCTCATTCAATTACATCATTTGCTCACTTAGTTAATTTATTTAATAGTCAATTTTCTTGCAGTCGAAGTTTAGAAAAACTAACCAGTGATCTCTACAGGATAACTCAAGGTCCTCAAGAATCCTTAAGAGATTATGTGAACAAGTTTAGCAGGGAATCCTTGGATATCCTGCATCTTGACGTTGCAACAGCCGTACAAGCATTCAAAATGGGGTTGCAAAAGGATTCCCAATTTTATCAAGATCTTGTAATGAATCCTTGCAGGAACCTGGATGAAGCTCAGAACAGGGCTTTGAGATATATCAGACTGGAAGATTACAAAAAGATGCAAGAGAGGATGAATTCATCCTCAACCTATGAATCAACCTACAGGAAGTCAGAATCCTCATACAAACCATATCGCTCTAAGCCATATGGAAGGAATGACAACAAGAAAGTGAATGCTGTTGAGGATGAGGATCCCGAGGAGTATCCTGAATTCTCATAATATTGTTTTTCTGTTAATATACCAGAACTAATGTATGCTATGCAGGGTTTGGGAGATAAAGCGAGGTGGCCTAGGAAGAACCAGCAAAAAACCAATTGGAAGGATAAATCCAAATGGTGTGCCTTCCATGAGGATTTTGGACATGTCACGGAAGATTGCATAGCCCTGAGGAAGGAGATAAGCTATCTGCTAAGTAAAGGATACCTGAAGGATCTTTTGGGCATAAATAAGAATAAGGGTCAGGATATTGAGAAGGATCCTGAACGAGCAGCATCACCTCCTGCGGATTCCAAGATAATTAACTTTATTTCAGGAGGATCTGACATTTGTGGAACCTCTTATTCTGCAGCAAAAAGACACGCAAAATAGGCTAAGGCAAAATGAGGGGACAAGCCAACCAGGATGACAACCCTCACAACCGATAAAGTGATAACGTTTGATAGCGATGACAGGGATAGTGTCTAGGATCCCCATCATGATGGTTTGGTAATAACTTTATATATTGCTAACCATTTTGTGCACAGGATACTGGTGGATAATGGAAGCTCTGTCAACATTATTCAACTAGAGACGCTGAAAAGGATGAATATTTCCCAAATGGAGATCACTTCGAAATCCACTGTACTTGTCGGGTTCAGTGGAGAAGCTAAGAATACTATGGGAGAGATAAAGCTGCCAGTATATGTTGAGGGAGTCAACTCAATGCAACGTTTCTGTGTCATGGATTCCTTATCCTGCTACAATATTATATTGGGCAGACCATGGATTCATGATATGAAGGTTGTCCCATCAACTTATCATCAGTGTATCAAGATTCCTACCTCTTGGGGGGTTGTCAAGGTGGAAAGCGATCAACAAGACGCAAAAGAATGTTATTCTTCCTCGATGAAATCCTCAACAAAGCCCAAAGCAGGATAGCAATTAAAGATACGAGCCCAGGATATCGTGGTGGCTTCAGAGCAGGATGTTAAGAAAGTTATCCTGGATTAGGATAATCCAGATATCTCGGTGCTCGTAGGAGCCAATATCCCTCAGGATATTAAAAATCAGTTAACTGACTTTTTGAAATGCAGGATGTCAACATTCGCATGGAAGCATGAGGATATGACAGGTATTTCTAAGAAATTATAACTCACAAGCTTGGAATTGACAGGTCTTTCAAGCTCGTTCAGCAAAAGAGAAGGAAGTTTGCTCCCTAAAAGAAATGTAATTATACAGGATGAGGTTGAAAGATTGCTGAAATCCAAAATGATTAGGGAAGTCAAATTTCCCAGGTGGCTAGCAAATGTAGTCGTAGTTCAAAAGAAGAATGGGAAATGGAGAGTTTGTGTAGATTACACAGACTTGAACAAAGCATGTCCTAAAGACCCATTCCCTTTGCCTCATATAGACTCGATGGTGGATGCAACTGCCGGTCATGAAATGCTAACCTTTATGGATGCATCCTCAGGATTCCAGCAGATCCAAATGGAACCTTCAGATCAGGAGGATACTGCTTTCATAACACCAACAGGTATTTATTGTTATACTGCTATGCCTTTTGGTTTGAAAAATGCAGGTGCGACTTACCAGAGATTGGTAAACATGATGTTTAAAGACAAACTGGGGGACACCATGGAGGTGTACATTGATGATATGGTGGTAAAATCTAAGAAGGCTGAGGATCATCTCTGGGATATTGAAGGAGCATTTGATATCCTAGATCAGTATAATATGAAATTAAATCCTGCCAAGTGCCATTTTGAGGTGGGGGCAGGAAAGTTTTTAGGATATATGGTGACAAAAAGGGGGCATAGAAGCAAGCCCGGAACGGATCAAAGCTATCCTGGATATCAAGTCACCATCCAACACGAAAGATGTTCAAAGATTTACAGGACGAGTAGCGGCATTAAACAGGTTTATATCAAGATCCTCAGAGAAGTGCAAGGAATTCTACGATATCCTGAAAAAGAATAAGAAATTTGAGTAGGGAGAAAAGCATGAAGCAGCCCTATAGGAGTTAAAGCAATATCTTTCAACTGCACCTTTATTGATGAAGCCCGGGGATGGTGAACCACTATCCCTGTATCTCGTGGTATCAGGGAACGCAGTAAGTGCTGTTTTGGTAAAGGATCATGAAGGTCAGCAGTATCCTGTCTATTATGTTAGTAAAAGTTTATTAGATGCTGAAACTAGATATTCACACTTAGAGAAATTGATATTAGCCCTAGTTATGGCATCGACTAAGCTTAGACATTATTTTGAGACACATAGGATTCATGTTAAAACCAATTATCCTATTAAAAATGTGCCTAGGAAACCTGAAATGTCGGGTAGAATGGCTAAGTGGTCAGTAAAATGAAGTGCCTATGATCTAGTATATGAACCTAGAAATGCTATAAAGTCTTAGGCTCTAGCAGACTTTGTGGCTGATTTCAGTAGTGATATTCAAAATGAAGTAGACCTAGAAGTACAACAACTAGGAGAAACCTTAGAATCCTGGACGTTATATACTGATGGTTCATCTAATGTAAGAGGTGTAGGATTAGGTATACTACTAAAATCGCCACAGGGGGACATATTACCCCAGGCTATTAGGTGTGAATTCCCTGCCACTAATAATGAAGCAGAATACGAAGCTTTGATTGCAGCATCTAATAAAGTGGATCTTCTGGAGGGAGCACTGACCTAATGAAGAGTCATCAAGTTAAAGTTGGGAGCCATTTGGGGAGTTTTATAAAGATGTTTATATGGATAGACCACATAAATCTAAACATGAAACATATATAAAAGAATATTGTGTTTTGTAAAAAATGGCATCAGATATACTTGCAACTCCAGTATCGACAATTGCATCCGAGTCAACATTAAGTGCCAGTGGGAGAGTAATTGATCCATATCGGTCTACATTGACGTCTATGACCGTTGAAATGTTGAGTTGTGGATGGGACTGGGTTGGGCAAATGTATCCTTTACTCCATACATTTGCTTAACACAATCCCCTCCACAAATCAACATTTCAACCGTAATATATTTTAATGTATATCGATTTGGACCAATAACTCTTTCCTCGAAACTTAACGTTGTCTTGGATGCAATTGTGGAAATTGGAACTGTAAGTATATATCTAATGCTATCTTTGACAAAACACGATTTTCCAGCTTCTGGATGTTCCACCAACCTAACACATTAAAATAACTCTTTCAAGTGCATTCTTCACTTCTACAATATTTTTCGCAACTTCTTCTATTGAGTAGATCTTTAAATAACATAATTCGATGAACCTCATTTTTAACCTAGGATCTAGCACAGCAACAATGGCTATCAGTAGCTGGCATTCCCCTCAATACTTGTCAAACTTATCTTTCATCTTTTTAGTCATACTTGTTGTTTTGGTCAAAAATAAAGCAAAGATAATGCAACCAAACTTTCTGTTGTGAGGTGTGATGCTTGAATCAATGAACAATATTAAGGATCACTCAGAAATGTAATGAACAAGTGACACAATGATTTATATGAGGAAAAAGCCCTTGATCAAGAGTTGATCTCCGGCACAAAAAACCTCGGGTGATGGAAACTATCGATCACCAACTCAGATTAAACAGAAAATGTATTACAACTTTGGATAATAGCGAGCTAGTTATAAGGATCACTAAAGTGTAATGTGCAATAAAGTGTGTAATCGCCGTGCAAATTGTCGAGAGCTGATGAGAGCAGTTACGAGTGTGTGTGTTTAGCCAAAAATAGCCAAGTGTTCTAATTTTGCTCGCTATCCCCTTTTAAATTTGGAAAATATCTAAGCTAACTAACTATCCGCATTTAGTGCAAGTCTTCCACGACCTCCATAACGTCCATATTAGTCAAGCACGTGCGGAATAAAAAGAGAATATGCTCCAGGAATATCGCCAAGACCAAGTCCAAGCACGTACTCCTGCAAAACAACTTCATATTCAAAGCAGACAATCGTTAGTGTAAGGATCACTATGATGATCCTAGATCCTGATCCTACAATACTCTCTGAGGATCACTAATTCAAACAGAATTGAGGATCCCTAAGCCCGATAGTAATTGAGGATCACTGATCTTTGGAAAATCCTCCCCTAATAATTGCCCCCAAAATATAAGGAGTAAAGTGTAAATAAACGAGTTATATTTTCTCGTTCTTATCCGTAACAAACCAACGGATATATAGCCGTTACATTCTGACTAGTCGTTGCCAATGTGACGTCATTGAAGTGACTGTCCTGCAAAATCATGATTTTAAATTGAAGTTAGAGATAAGGGTTAGGAGGCATTTAAATTCATGCGTTTCATCCTTTAAATCCTCATTCGAAGATCTGATCAGGTACTTCTCTTTCCTTTCTCTCTTCACATTCTCATTCTGTTTCTTCTTCTTCACCATCTTCATGACCAAGATGATGCTGAGATCTTCACCGGCTAAGGATCACAAAAAGGACAGTCCCTTGAAGAGCCAAGGGATCATCGAAGGCTCTGCGAAGGAACGATGCTGCTTTACTGATCCACAGATAGAAAGGATCCGCCATTGTTTTCCGGCGAACACCGTTTTTAAAGCTTTTGACGCCACCGTCCTAAGCGACTTTGTTTCTGAAACCTGGGTAGCTTTTCCGGTCACCCCATTTACGATAGGATACTCATATCCTTTTCCTGATTTCACCCAATCTTTCTTCTCTCTCACCGGCATCTCCTACATCCAAGCAATGCCAATGATGTGGAGGGTCTTGTATACCCTTGAAAGAATCATTGAGCATGAAGGTATTGATCTGGGAATGTCGGAGTTAGCAGAAATGTACGATCTTGTGAGCCATGGATCTCATCGATATCTATTCAAACACAAACCCGGTGAAGAACACCCCATCTTCAAAACTACTAAGAATGACACCAACTGGAAAAGGCGATTCTTCTTTGTCAGAAGGGATTCCATCCCTGATGGGAAGGATCTTCCAAGAAAATGGGTTATTCATGGTAGGATAGAGGATCCTTATAGAAGGATCATAGGTTATCCTGACTCCGCTGAGGATCACTGACCCCTTTGTTTCTATTTTGCAGCTATTACTGTTTCACACCTTATTTCAACACCTGCAACGAAGGAAAGGCTTGCTGCTTTTCGGAAGCTTGATCCTGCAATAAGATCATTTCAAGCAAATACCCAAGATTCTCAAGAAGTATCCTCAGGCTCTGTTACGATGTCAAGTAAGTATCCCATTTTGTGCATAACTAAATGTTTAAATTAAAATGAAATAAGGATACTTATCTGTTTTGGATGTGTAGGTGCTGGAAAATCATCGAAGTCTGCTACTCGTTTCAGTGTCACTGACCTCGATGTTCTCCGATCCGCAAAGAAGAAGCCTGCTGCTAGTCCATCCGTCACGATCCCCAAGGCAACCACTTCCAAGGGAAGGGGCGGAAAGAAAAGGAAGACTGCTGATACCCTAGAAGGTCTGCCTCTGATCCAGCATCAGTTCGAGGAATACGTTGCTGAGGTAAGAATAACCGATCCTTAAATGTGATTCTTGTACATGATCCTTCCATACTGAGGGTAAGGGATCCTGAATTGTATCCTTTCTTTTGCAGAAATTTGCTGAAATCCAAGATTACGTAGGGAGTATTGAAGAGGTTGAGCTAAAGTGTTTGGACCTCCAAAAGATCATGCTGGCCAAGGATCAGAAGATTGCCTCCCTCGAAAACGATGTCAATCTGGTGAAGAGGGAACTTGTCCTGGCTCATATCAATGCTGATCAGGAGAAGGATGAAATCACAAATGATGCTAAAGTCTCCGCTGCCATTGCTATGTACAAAACCAAGTTGCAGATGGCCCAAGAAGCTCAGGATCCTAACTTTGACAAGAGCAGCTGGGACATAGAGGGCTGGAAGGCTAGGTTAGCTGAGCTGGATGACGAAGAAGAGGCTGGTGAGGTCCTAGCAATCGAGGCTGGCAGCAGTGGGGTTAAGAATCATGCGGGTGATGCCGGAGCTGGAGGAGCTGGTGAAGGTGATGGTGATGCAGCAAAGGTGTAAGCTGCTGAAATGGGCGATGATGGACATTTCTAGACGCGGCCGGAGCCCATTTTTTTAGGACTTGGTGGTAGTTTTATTTTGGTTATGGTGTTTTGAAACAATGTTGGTTTGTATTTGAACAATAGTTTTTAGGATTATGGATCAAGGATCCTAAGACAATAGGTAGGATAATAGGTGGTGGAGGGATCCTCTGTTTGGGGGATGAAGCCACTTGTTATCCTGCCATCTTTTACTTCCTGCACTCTTAAGACCCGTTAACAATGGACACCCTTTGCCAACCCATGTGGACGGGCCACGTTTTGCTGGTAGAAACGTGGGTTGGCAATTTTGACAACCTTGAAGGGTTTAACGTTTTGTGAATAAATAAAACCTTAACTTTTTGGCTATTTCCCGTGTTGTTATCTTTGTGAATACTTTACTTTTCAATTGTTGTGATATATATTTTGTCTGAATTTATTAAGTAAAGAAGAAAAAATTTAATAAATATCCTCAAAAGTTTTGGATATGATCAAGGATCACATATCCTATAGTCGACAAGTTCTGAAAAGTAGTGTAGTTTAAGGATCATAAGTTCAGTTGTCAAAGGATAAGGGTCACTCACATAAATAATAAATAACATCAAAGTAATTAAGGATCATACCTGAGAATCCAAATTAGGATCCTAACCTTTAACACTTATAATCAGGATAACCAAAAGACAAACCTTAGTAGAAGGTAAGGATCAAGGATCCTTGGTCATTTAGTTTCAAAAACCTGAAATAGGATACAACATGGGACGAATCCAATATAAGATAAAAGTTAGTAACTGGGGACAAGCCCAACAATTCTGGGGACAAGCCCAATATACTGGGGACAAGCCCAAAGGATAACTGGGGACAAGCCCAAGGATAACTGGGGATAAGCCCAAGGATAACTGGGGACAAGCCCAAAGGATAACTGGGGACAAGCCCAAGGATAACTGGGGACAAGCCCAAGGATAACTGGGGACAAGCCCAAAGGATCGTGTGTAAACTGGAGTGTGGCCCTCACCGGCGACTATCCAAACTTAGTGACATGAAAATGCCAAAACCTTAGCTAACGTGAAAACGTTAGAAACCTTAGGAACGGATGTATGGTACGTCTACCATTATACGTAGGATCCCGGATACAGCCAGTACAATGAAATTGTCAGCCCCTAAAGCGAGTACTGGTCCCATTGCCATGAACTGTACCAGGATCATCGTGCGCTGCTGGCGATACTGGGGACAGGCCCAAACTGGGGTCAAGCCCAAATAACTGGGGTAGAGCCCAAATAACTGGGGTCAAGCCCAAATAACTAGGGTCAAGCCCAAATAACTGGATACTTCTGTGGATACTCAATCCTTTGTTAAGGATACCTAAACCTTCTACAAAACTCAGATTCAAGTGAAAGGGGGATAAAGGATCCAGGATCCTTATCCTTATATATATAGGATAATTAAAAAGTGAAATAGTTTAAGATTAGATCATTACCAAAATGAGGATCTTCTGTCTTGTAAGGATCCTTCAAGGATGCTTGTTAGCTAAGGATCATGGATCCTTATTACATGAAATATTTCTTCAAGTGGACAGCATTCCAAGCTCTTGGTAGCAAATCACCTTCCATTGTTAGCAATCGATATGCCCCATTTCCTGCTTCGGCTTCAATCAAATAGGGGCCTTCCCACTTTGGTGCTAACTTCCCATCAGCAGGATTGGTAGTGTTCTTAAATGCTTTCCTTAACACCATATCACCAACTTGGAATTTCCTGATCCTGACATTCTTGTTGTAGGCTCCAGCCATCCTTTGTTGATAGCTGGCCATCCTTATCCTTGCCAAATCCCTGAGTTCTTCTATAGTATCCAAATCTTGAACCAAGTTTTCAGCATTTTCTTCAGGATCAGGAATGCTTGTTCTTGCAGTAGGAACCACCATCTCTGTAGGGATCACTGATTCTGCCCCAAATACCAAAGAAAATGGAGTTTGGCCAGTGGCATTCTTGGGAGTTGTCCTATCAGCCCATAGTACATAAGGTAGTTCTTCTGCCCATTTTCCCTTCTTGGATCCAAGCTTTTTCTTCAAATTGTTGATGATGATCTTATTGGATGATTCTGCCTGACCATTAGCTTGTGGGTGGACTGGTGTTGATGTTATCATCTTAATCCCCCAGCTGTCACAAAAGTTAGTAGTTCTATTCCCAATAAATTGGGATCCATTATCACAAACAATTTCAGAAGGGATGCCAAATCTAGTAATAATATTTCTCTTAATAAAGGATATCACTTCTTTTTCTCTGACTTGAGCAAAGGCTTCAGCCTCTATCCACTTGGAGAAGTAGTCAGTCATAGCAAGCATGAATACTTTTCCACCAGGTGCCTTAGGAAGCTTACCAACTATATCCATTCCCCATCTCATAAATGGCCAAGAAGAGGATATAGGATGTAGAAGTTCTGCTGGTTGGTGAAGGATATTACTATGTCTCTGACAAGGATCACACTTCTTGGCATACTCCACAGCATCCTTGTTCATAGTAGGCCAATAGTATCCTGTCCTTAGGATCCTGGAAAATAATGCCCTGCCCCTAGTGTGGTTTCCACAATCTCCTTCATTGAAATCCTTTAGGACTTCTTGGATTTCAGGATCCTCAATGCATCTTAGATATAGACCTGCAAGAGATCGTTTATATAACATGTTATTCAATATTGTAAATTGAGATACCTTGATTTTGAAATCCCTGGGGTTTTCTCCTATAGGAATCTCTCCATGTTGTATGTATCTCATGATTGGAAGGTTCCATGATCCTGAATGAGATTGAGTATCATCACTAGGGGTGATTGCAAAATCCTCTCCTATCTCCATGGCTACATGATCCTCAATAGCAGGGGTCAGGATGTGGATAATAGGGATCCTGATATCCTCCAGGATCTTCAAGGATGATCCTAGATTGGCTAATGCATCAGCCTCTGCATTCTCTTCCCTTGGTACCTGTGTCAAACTAAAGGAAACAAAAGAGAGTGCCAATTCTTTGACTATCTCTAAATATTTGATTAGCTTTTCACCTTTAACAGCATAGGATCCATTAAAGTGATTAGTAATCAGCAACGAATCTACATGTACCTCAAGATACCTGATCCTCATATGCTTAGCAATTTGCAAACCACCTATCAAGGCTTCATACTCAGCCTCATTGTTGGTAGTTTGAAATTCACAAGCTATGGAGTGGGGTATTATGTCCCCCTATGGTGATTTTAGTAGTATTCCAAGCCCTATTCCTTTGACATTAGAAGCACCATCAGTGAAGAGTATCCAAGGATCCTTAGTTTCTTCTAGCTGTTGGACTTCCAGCTCAGCTTCCTTTTGCAAGTCACTACTAAAATCTGCCACAAAGTCAGCTAAGGCTTGGGATTTGATGGCAGTCCTTGGTTCATATCTTATATCATATGCACTAAGCTTCACTGCCCACTTAGCCATCCTTCCTGACATTTCAGGTTTCCTGAGAACATTCTTAATTGGAAAATTAGTTTTAACAATAATGGCATGAGTTTCAAAATAATGTCTTAATTTAGTAGATGCCATAATTAGTGCAAGGATAAGTTTCTCTAAGTGTGAATACCTAGATTCAGCATCAAGTAAACTCTTACTTACATAATAAACAGGATGTTGTGTACCTTGGTGATCCTTAACAATGACCGCACTTACTGCTTTTGAGGATACTGCTAGGTATAAGGATAATATATCCCCCTTTTTTCTGGTTTCATCAAGGCGGGGGCTGAGGATAGGTAATCCTTAAGAGCTTTGAGGGAGCTTTCATGCTTCTCAGTCCATTCAAATTTCTTGTTCTTCCTCAGGATGTCATAGAATTCCTTGCACTTTTCTGAGGATTTGGATATGAACCTGTTCAAGGCTGCGATCCTGCCTGTCAATCTTTGCACATCCTTGGCATTGGCAGGAGATTTGATATTCACAATAGCCTTAATCTTCTCTGGACTTGCTTCAATGCCCCTTTTTGTCACCATATAGCCTAGGAATTTACCTGCTTTAACACCAAAGTGACACTTGGAAGGATTTAGTTTCATATTAAATTTATCAAGGATATCGAAGGCTTCCTCCAAGTCTCTAAGGTGATCCTCAGCTTTCTTGGACTTAACCACCATGTCATCTATATAGACTTCCATAGTGTGTCCAATTTGTTCCTTGAACATCATATTGACTAGCCTTTGATAAGTAGCACCTGCATTCCTTAGTCCAAATGGCATAGCAATATAACAATATATACCAGTTGGGGTCATAAAGGCTGTATCCTCTTGATCAGATGGTTCCATCTGAATTTGTTGAAATCCAGATGAAGCATCCATAAAAGTCAACAACTCATGACCCGCGGTAGCATCCACCATGGAGTCAATGTGGGGTAATGGGAAAGGATCCTTGGGACATGCCTTGTTTAAATCAGTAAAATCGACACATACCCTCCACTTTCCATTTTTCTTTTGAACAACAACCACATTGGCTAACCATCTTGGATACTTGACCTCTCTTATCATACCTGCCCGAAGTAGTTTATCTACCTCTCCCTGGATAATAGCATTCCTTTCAGGTGCAAACTTCCTCCTCTTCTGATGTATAGGCTTGAATGACCTGTCAATGCCAAGCTTATGAGTAATTATATCCTTAGATATACCTGTCACGTCTTCATGCTTCCAGGAAAAGGTAGTTTTCCTTCTTTTAAGGAAGGATACTAGATCCTGTTCAATGTCGCTAAGGATCCCTGATCCTATGAAGATCTTGGATTCAGGATCATGAGGATCCATGAGGATTTCTTTTACATCCTGCTCTCTTGCCTCCAAGACATCTCTTAAAGGATACTTTAATTGCTATTGCTCCTTTTGTCTTGAGGCTGGCTTCATTGATGAGGTATAGTAATTCTTAGTTTCTTGTTGATCACTCTCAATTTTCACCACTCCCCATGACCTAGGAAGCTTTACGCATTGATGATATGTGGACGGGACTGCCTTCATGTCATGTATCCACGGCCTACCAAGGATAACATTACAACATGATAAGCAATCTATAACATAAATTTTTTGATAAGAATGAAGTCCTTCAATATAGATAGGGAGTTTGATGTCCCCCAATGTGTTCTTGGTTTCTCCACTGAATCCCACAAGGACTGAGGATCTTGGGATAATATCAGACTCAGGGATATTCATTTTCTTGAGGACATCAAGCTGAATGATGTTCACAGAGCTTCCTCCATCGATTAGGATCCTGCGAACAAAGTGGTTAGATATAAATAAGGTAATAACAAGACCATCATGATGAGGATCCTGGACATCAACACGATCATCCTCATCAAAGGTTATGACTTTATCCTGGGTAACAATGGAGGTCCGGATGGGTCTGTCTCCATTATCCATCTTGGTTTCCTTGGCATGTCTTTTGGCTGCTGAAAAGGAGGTACCACAAATGTCTGATCCACCGGATATGAAGTTTATAACTTGTGCATCTGCTGGAGGAGCAGGAGCCCTTTCCGGGATCCTTTCAGGATCCTGGATCCTTGACTTCTTTCGTCCCAAAAGCTCCTTTAAATGCCCCTTGCTTAACAAGTAACCAATTTCCTTTCTAAGTGCAATACACTCTTCAGTGAGATGCCCGAAATCCTCATGATATGCACACCACTTGGACTTATCCTTTGTAGCAGCTGGTTTATCACTTTTTCTCGGCCACCTAGCTTTCTCACCTAGATTCTGCATTGCAAGAATTAGTTCATTGTTATCAACAGAAAAACAGTATTCAGAAATGGGAGGATAATCCTCATCATCCTCTTCCTGTTCCACTGTATGCACGTTCTGGTTATCAGATTTGTTGTAGGACTTTGATTTGTTGTTCCTGAAGTAGGATCCTTGCTTTTCCTATTTTGAGGATCCTGTCAGTCTTTCCTGGATCCTTTTGTCATCCTCTAGATGGATGAATCTAAAGGCCCTGGTTCTTACTTCATCAAGATTCCTGCATGGGGTCATAACAAGATTATCATAGAACAATGCATCCCTAAGCAAACCCATTTTAAAAGCTTCTACAGCCGTAGCTATATCCAGGTTAGGGATATCTAAGGATTCTTTACTAAACTTAGTGATGTAATCTCTAAGTGATTCATTTTGACCTTGTGTTACCCTATATAGATCACTAGTTAATCGTTCAAATTTTCTACTACAAGAGAATTGACTATTAAACAAATTAACTAGATTAGCAAATGAAGTAATAGAGTAAGGGGGAAGACTTAGCAGCCATTTAAGAGCAGATCCTGTGAGTGTGGATCCAAAACCCTTGCATAGACATGCTTCTTTTAACCTCTCAGGAATTGGATTGATCTCCATCCTCTCCCTGTATTGAGCTACATGTTCCTCTGGATCCGTTGAACCATCATATAGCTTCATAGTTGGTATCTGAAACCTTTTGGGTATCTCAGCATCACAAATAGGTGGTGCAAAGCGAGATATCCTATGGCTACCATCTGCAATTTCAGGAATAGGTTTAACCACTCCTAGTACGCTGGATATCATATCCTTCAGCTTCTGTAACTCCCTAGCCATAACCTGATTGATACTTGTATCCTGCATAGAGCCATGGTTAGCGTTATATGAATTGTTAAAAGTGTTACCTCCCGGAGGATTCAAGTTCGGAATTGCGGATGTGAATCCATATTGACGGGATTCTGGTATGATTGAAGGACCAGAAGAAGCAATGGTCTGCATTGGAATGAAGTCTCCTTGATGAACATCTGAGCTTGGAGGCTGTATGCTTCTTAAGAATCCTTGATCCTGAAAGATGTTGGATCCTTGAAGCTGAGATGATCTTTGAACCTGAAAGGATCCTTGGGGCAGAGAGGATCCTAGAACCTGGGAGGATCCTGGAGCCATGGAGGATCCTTGAACCTGGGAGGATCCTTGAACCTGGGAGGATCCTTGGACCTGGGAGGATCCTTGAACTGTGTGCATTCCCAAATATCCTCCTGAGCTGACGAAGGATCCCTGATGCTGAAAAGAGGATCCCGATGGCTGAAAACAGGATCCTTGAGGCTGGAAGTGAGAGCTAAATGCTTGACTCATAGTTGTTGTTCCATAACGCCTTTCTGATGGACCACTTTGATACTGGATGCCCGGAACTGCCAATTGTAAGGTAGTTACAACTGGAGTATCGAAATCCAATGACCTTGGTATCAGAGGAGAGTGATCCTCCACTGATTTCTTCTGTTTCTTGATATCACCAATCTCCTGGAGGATCCTTTCATTGGTTTTGTCTTGCTCTTGCATGCGATCTCTCATCTGCAAAATCAGAGTAAAAAGATCATTAGTAGTAGGATTAGAGGAAGCAGAAGAAGTCGGTGGTTTTGGGAAAATGGGGGTTTGTCTCTTCGCAGCATTTTCAGCATTCTTCTGGGATCCAGAAGGTGGTGGAGGCAAAGGTGGAACGCCTTGTGAAGAACTGATTGCCGGTATAGAGCTTGACGTGTTCTTTGCTGAGGAAGCCATCTGCTTGGTTGTAATGAATCGGAATGATCACAAGAACAATAATTTCTCAGGAACGAAGCACCAATTACCCCACGGTGGGCGCCAAACTGTTTTGGTCAAAAATAAAGCAAAGATAATGCAACCAAACTTTCTGTTGTGAGGTGTGATGCTTGAATCAATGAACAATATTAAGGATCACTCAGAAATGTAATGAACAAGTGACACAATGATTTATACGAGGAAAAAGCCCTTGATCAAGAGTTGATCTCCGGCACAAAAAACCTCGGGTGATGGAAACTACCGATCACCAACTCAGATTAAACAGAAAATGTATTACAACTTTGGATGATAGCGAGCTAGTTACAAGGATCACTAAAGTGTAATGTGCAATAAAGTGTGTAATCACCGTGCAAACTGTCGAGAGCTGATGAGAGCAGTTACGAGTGTGTGTGTTTAGCCAAAAATAGCCAAGTGTTCTAATTTTGCTCGCTATCCCCTTTTAAATTTGGAAAATATCTAAGCTAACTAACTATCCGCATTTAGTGCAAGTCTTCCACGACCTCCATAACGTCCATATTAGTCAAGCACGTGCGGAATAAAAAGAGAATATGCTCCAGGAATATCGCCAAGACCAAGTCCAAGCACGTACTCCTGCAAAACAACTTCATATTCAAAGCAGACAATCGTTAGTGTAAGGATCACTATGATGATCCTAGATCCTGATCCTACAATACTCTCTGAGGATCACTAATTCAAACAGAATTGAGGATCACTGATCTTTGGAAAATCCTCCCCTAACACTTGTATTCAATGTTTCTTTGACCTTGTATACCTCTGGTGTACATTAGGTGTGATATATTTTTATTGATATTTTAAGCCCATTTTTTGCATTAGTCAAGTTTTAAATTTATAAAACACGATATTATACTAACACTAAACACACACTTGGGCAAGTGCACCCACCGTGAGCGTAGTATAGTGTTGGTAAGATACTGAGGTCGTCTAAGGACACAAGAGCTTTTAATACTGGTTCATCCTCAACGTCTAACAAATCTATTTTTTTTTTTAGAAAACTTTGGAGACATAAAAATAAAAACTAAAAATGAAAAGATAAATAAAATAAAAATAGACAGAGAAGATAGAATCACTTGGATCCGACTCGCCTTTAATATATTCTTTGATGATTTTCGCACTTTCGGACTTTTTAGAGATTATCTTAGTTATAGTAGTAGGCCACTCTTTTGAAGGTGACGTTACCCTCAACCTTGTGGTTTGAGTCAGCAGGGATACAATACCAAAGGGTCAGAATATTGAAAGACAATTAAGTAAGTTATTAATGCGAAAAGTGGTAGGCCCCTCTTTTGAAGGTGACGTTACCCTCGGCTAAGTGGTTTGAGTCAGCAAGGATACAATCCCAGGAAGCCGGTTTAAAGTATTAATAGTAGTTTACATATGAGGGGTTCAAGCTATTCGCACCCCCGCCATCCAATACCAGTGGGTATTGAAGGAGGTCCTAGTAAGCTTGAACCAGGTCCTCGCAAGATCTATACACTGAACGAGACCTAGAAAGCGGGAACGAGATTTGTCAAGTCCTATAGCGCTATTATATACTACCGAGCGGCGTGATCAATGTTAATGAATGTACTACTCCGTTAAACATACCAAATATCTTTTTCAATGTAAGCATGTCATGAAAATGTCTTTGTAAAACCATGAAATAGGCATACTAAGTCAATATGCCATAAAAATGTCTTTGAAATAATGTAGTATATGTAATATGCAATAAAAAATGTATAATGTCATGAAAACGAAAAGTAAAGTTATGCACATATGCTTCACCCCAAAATATTTGAAAACGAAAAATAGGGGAACTATGTACTCACCTTTGGGTGCGTTTTTAAATGTTAACACAACCCCTCAAATTGTTTATTCGTCCTAAATTAAATAAGAACGATTTAATAATTAAAAACCCACAAAAATACATAAGTTTCTCCGATACTTAGAATTTTCACATAACTTTGAGATTTCTCGAAAAGTTATTATTTTTATTATATTGGTGTATTTATATATATATATATATATGAATTCATATATATTTTAAAAACTTTGCGACTTGAACGATTTTATTGGTGACCCTCATCATGTTAAAAGCAATATATCTACGATTTGCGCGTCGTAATATATATACTCAAATGTAACATACTAATAATAGCGTAATACACATAATCTTGTCAAGTATTAACATGTCATCATACACATATTATAAAACACATATATACCACCATTTTTATTTTGTATCAAGACCCATTTCTTTTTAGATTTCAAGTTTGTGAAAATCCCAAGATTCAAGAGAAACTTCCAATCATCAAGAACAACCAAGAATCAAGTGTATCATTTCATATGGATTTAAATGCATCAAACATGTGATTTATTCATGTTTATTTACTGATTTAATTGAACATTCATCATATCATGCACAAATCATCAAACACTTGCATTTTAACTATCATTCAAGAACAAGCAACAACTTAAAAATTCTCAAATATGTCTAATAAATTTTTGGCCAATTACATGTCAAAATACTAACATTATTTCAAATTATAACTCATGATTCAATCACTCCTTTATATCTCTAACATATTTGCACATAATCTTGTTCATGCAAGCAAACATCCTAAACAAGTATTTATCAAAAAAATCAAACTCAAGTCTCATACACATATATATATATATGGGGGCCGCTAGAATGAGAACCACCCCGAGTTATGAGAACCGCGAGAACCACACCATCCGGGCCGCCGCTGACCAAATTTTTTTTTTTACAACTAGGTGTGTATATTGTAAACACATTCGTAAAAAAAAAAATTTAAACGGCGCGGGCGAGGGGGTAGTTTTTTACACCACAAGTTTGGTGTAAAAAAAAACAAAAAAAAATTAAAAACACCAAACTTGTGGTGTAAAAAAACTACCCCCTCGGCCGCGCCGTTTAAAATTTTTTTTTACGAATGTGTTTACAATATACACACCTAGTTGTAAAAAAAAATTTTGGTCAACGGCGGCCCGGATGGTGTGGTTCTCGCGGTTCTCATAACTCGGGGTGGTTCTCATTCTAGCGGTCCCCTATATATATATATATATAGGGAGAAGATCATGCGAGAACCACCTCTTATTGCGAGAACCGCGAGAACCAATGTGAACACAACCAAAAATGCCTAAAAATAGCTAAAAATCACACAAAAAATTTTTTTTTTTAATATTTTTATATAAAAATCGCTACTTTTCGAAGCCAAAAAAAATTTTTTTTTTTTTTTTGCCACTAAAAGTAGCGATTTGAGCATAAAAAATATTAAAAAAAAATTTAGATTTTTTTTTATTTTTTTAGGTTTTTTTGGGTTTATTTTTTAGCATTTTAGCTTGGGGGGTGGGGGGTTTAGGTTTTTGGGGGGTGGGTGGGGGGTTTAGGTTTTGGGGGGGTGGGGGTTAGGTTTTTTTTTAGGTTTTAGTTTTTAGCATTTAGCTTGGGGGGTTAGGTTTTTTTTTTTGGGGGGTGGGGGTTAGGTTTTTTTTAGGTTTTTTTAGCTATTTTAGGTTGTGTTCACATTGGTTCTCGCGGTTCTCGCAATAAATGGAGTTCTCGCATGAGCCCCTCCCTATATATATATATATATATATATATATATATATATATATATATATATATAGGGAGAAGATCATGCGAGAACCACCTCTTATTGCGAGAACCGCGAGAACCAATGTGAACACAACCAAAAATGCCTAAAAATAGCTAAAAATCACACAAAATTTTTTTTTTTTTTTGAATTTTTTAATATTTTTTATAAAAAAATCGCTACTTTTCGAAGCAAAAAAAAATTAAATTTTTTTTTTTTAAAACAAATTTTTTTTTTGCTTCGAAAAGTAGCGATTTTTTTTATAAAAAATATTAAAAAATTCAAAAAAAAATTTTTAGATTTTTTTAGGTTTTTTGAGGGTTTAGTTTTTAGCATTTTAGCTTGGGGGGGTTTAGGTTTTTGGGGGGTGGTGGAGGGGGGTTTAGGTTTTTTGGGGGGGGGGGGGGTTAGGTTTTTTTTTAGGTTTTAGTTTTTAGCATTTAGCTTGGGGGGGGGGGGGGGGTTTAGGTTTTGAGGGGGGGGGTGGGGGGTTTAGGTTTTGGGGGGGGGGGTTAGGTTTTTTTAGGTTTTTTAGCTATTTTAGGTTGTATTCACATTGGTTCTCGCGGTTCTCACAATAAAGGTGGTTCTCGCATGAGCTCCTCCCTATATATATATATATATATATATATATATATATATATATAGATAGATAGATATATTCGGTTATATGTACACACATATATACCACCATTTTTATTTTGTATCAAGACCCATTTCTTTTTAGATTTCAAGTTTGTGAAAATCCCAAGATTCAAGAGAAACTTCCAATCATCCAGAACAACCAAGAATCAAGTGTATGATTTAAACATAAACTTTATACCTTCAAGATTCAAGTAAGTTTTTTATGAGATCTTGATGATATGGAGCTTGAAATTACTTGAAAACACCTTGGAAACCCCTTTGGATCTTCACACCAACTTGAAATTTTCTTGAAATGGAGTTTGATCTTGAAGAACAAGGTTGAAAAGATGATAATGGTGATGGTGGTGGTGGTTACGGTTTTGGGGGAGAGAGAGAGTGAGGGAGTGGAGTGAAGTGTGAAGTATGGTGTATTTATAGGACAACATCTAAATCAAATCTCAAGATCACATAATATCCAAGTGTATCCAAGGGAAATCAAAGTGAATCCAAGAAAGATAAAAATGGATTTTGTAGGATCTTGAAAGGATTATGGTGGGGCCACATAAGGTGACCGTAAATATGAAAAGGGGGGGTAAATGTAATTTTTTTTGAATGGTAACAATAGATAAAAACAGGTATTTAACTGGATACCGGGTATTTTATCTAGCGTTTAAATCCCGGTTTATGGCGTTCTAAATTATTTTTATTATTCTATAAAAATAAACTCGCCAAAATATTACTGAAATAAATTTCAGTTGCCGAGACTGGCTGTGTTGTCTGTGTTTTGCAGTATAAGCACTGTGTTGCGCAGTAACACACGGTACGCGCTTAAACTTTGAAAAATAACGTTTTTAAGCGTTTTAATTTATTTTTCAACACGAACATGATTAAAAATAAAATTTTAATCATAACAGAATATTTTTAGGATTTAAATATTATCCGGGCGGTCACCAACGTTCGTTTCGCAATTTTGTCGCAAATAGTGCTAAAGTTCGAATAAACATGTTTTTGCCATACCGAATCCTTCGAAACTTATTTCTAAGTTATGTAAAGTGTATTTAGGGTATGTTTGGCTTATGTCACAATTCCGGTGTGTACGTCGCGTTAAACTGATTATGTTTACGTAATGGTTTATGATTTCACTTCCAGAACAGGTTTGAGAGTTCGGAATTGAACAATGATTAAAAACGTACTAATGTCACAAATAATTAAACAAATATTGAAATTAAAACACCATATTTCATTAAATACAAAGTTGTTCGGAAATGTACAGGGATTAAAATACACAGATGTCACAATACTAACCGAGAGATAGTGGTGGATGAGAAAGATGGTGCTTGCAAATCAGAGGGGTTGTGAAGAGAAGAGCTACCGTCGAAGGAAAAAGGTAGAAGGTATTAGGGTTTTTGTTATCCTTGGGTACATATATGCGCATGTGACTGAGTCCCTACTTAAATTGGGCCGAAAGCCCATACAGCCGCCAATTCCTTCGACGAATAACCTGTGGGTGACGAAACTCCATGTTTCGTCGGGTGACTTGCGGGTGATGAAACTCTATGTTTCGTCGAGTTAGTGGGTCGTGTTTCGTCGAGTCCATACACCATATGTTCCGGCGAAGCCCATATGCAAAAATATGTTTCCAATACTCATAAGCATTAAGCGATACAGTCAATCGATTACACATAACATCTCAAAGACCAAATGTAATCCAAACAGGATAATAAAACAAGTGGTTCGCAGAAAAGGATCTTGAAATCTCGAGTTGTCACAGATTTATCCTATATCTGACTCTGTGTGGGTTAGTCCAGTGCAGGTGGTACCCAAGAAAGGAGGTATTACTGTAGTTTCAAATGATAGGAATGAACTTATTCCTACCTGTACCGTCACTGGGTGGCGAGTTTGCATCGACTACCGCAAACTCAACGATGCTACTCGTAAGGATCACTTCCCGCTTCCATTCATCGACCAGATGTTGGAACGTCTGTCGGGGAAGTCGTATTACTGTTTCTAGGACGGGTTTTCTGGGTACTTTCAAATTCCTATTGCTCTTGAGGATCAGGAGAAGACAACCTTTACCTGCCCCTTCAGCACATTCGCCTACCGGCGTATGCCTTTTGGGTTGTGTAATGCACCGGCGACCTTTCAGAGATGCATGGTTGCGATTTTTCATGATATGATCGAGGATTCTATGGAGGTTTTCATGGATGACTTTTCGGTATTTGGAGATTCCTTCGATCATTGTTTGGAAAATTTGAAGAAAATGTTGAAGAGGTGCGAAGAAACGAATCTTGTCCTAAACTGGGAAAAGTGCCACTTCATGGTGAAAGAGGGCATAGTTCTGGGGCATAAGATTTCACGTGCTGGTATGGTGGTCGATCCAGCTAAAGTTGACATTATTTCACGACTTCCGCCTCCCACCTCTGTGAGAGCGATACGGAGCTTTCTTGGTCATGTGGCGTTCTACAGGCGATTCGTCAAGGATTTTTCAAAAATCGCTAGGCCCATGACCCGTCTGTTGGAGAAAGACGCTCCATTTATCTTTGGGGATGATTGCTTGAAGGCTTTTGACCTTCTCAAGCAAAAGTTGATTGAGGCCCCTATTTTGGTTGCACCTGATTGGAGTCTGCCATTTGAAATTATGTGTGACGCGAGCGATTTCGCTATAGGGACAAAAGAAAGAAAATGTTAGGACCGGTTTTGACTCCGAAACGATTGCGAACTGAACGTGTGACGTGCGGAATCCGTACACGAACGTGACCGAACACACGAGAACGTAATATAATCGGTGATTCTTTTATAGATCTGAAAACGTACAAGAAACGTGAATCACCTTGGAGCTTTCTCTCTCTAGACTTTCTCTCTCTAGATCTAGAGCTCTCCAAGTCTCCAAAATTCCAAAAGTCTCAAAAGTCTCTAATCTAAGCCCTAAGACTTCTATTTATAGGCCAAGGGGCTTTAATGAGATTCCTCATTATTACAGAAATGCCACCTTGCCTTTTACTACATGTAACAATATAAGAACTAGAATTAAACTGTTTCTGTTACGACTTGAGATGATGGAGGCGATAGACATACTGCACTAACAGACTCCCCCTTGGATATTGCCGCAGTCAATCTCAATCATTGAGTCAAACTCGTAGCGTCTTTTCTTTCTCTCTCTCTCTCTGAGTCTTCTTGAAAATTTGACGTTTTCAGTAACATAGACTCCCTCTTGCTCGAACAGAATCCCGGTGGATCTGTCTTCAGCTCCAGCTCCCCTTTTCAGTAGTCTTTTCAGGCTCCCCCTTTCGTCAAGCTTCCGTGCTTTTGGGATCGACACCTGGCTTTCCGGTTACAAGCTCCTTTAGGATAGTTACATGGCTCCTTTAATCCACGCTTCCCCTTGCGTTGAGCTCGTCTTCAGACTCCCCCTTAGACTCGGCTATCGGGATCGTAGTCTGGTATCTGCAATTCTCAAACATTCATAAGTACAAACATTTTGATCATCCAGGATTGAAAATCCTGGCTCTCTCAGCATAATCTATAATATTTTTACAGTGAAAGCATTTTCAGTTGTCCAGGAATCGTAACCTGGCTCTTACAAACTTTTAATCAAGATCCTGACTTTAAGATATAATAATATGAATATATCCAGAAATACTTGATTCTCTCCCTCTATCAACTATCTTCAAAGATTTGGCAGTTTCAGCGAACAGGATCGGAAACTGGCTCTTTTACATATTTTAACAGTAAGCATCCAAATCCCTCACAGTTAATCATCCAAGTCCAAATTAATGACCTTGGAGATATCACAAACTGTTTTGATTTTTGATTTTAAAATTTCAAGTTTCAAATTAATGAACTTGTTTATTTTCAGAAACACAATCAGCATACTTAGATTTTGAAACTCAGCTTCCCAGACATCGGTTGTCGAAAATAAAGCAGAAATCAAAATCTTTTTGTATTTTTCTGAAACATAAAGCAGTAAAGAAATATTTACAAACATATTTACAGACAATATTTTTGTTTGAGTTCGCGTCAGAGGATCATATCAGTTTATGACAAATCACTAGTACCGTTGAGCTTTTAAACACTTTAAGTTCTAAACGATTCACTTAGATTGTCAGTATACTGATCCACTTAAATTTTCACACAAAGTTCAATTGATTCGAGATACGAGAATTAGTGTTTTAATGGACCTAACTTATTCGCGTGTACCACCTCAGAATATACTCCCGTATCCAGACTTCTATATTCAGTCTTACAAGTGAATGTACACTAATGATATCTGTAAGGGGTGAATGCGAGGCCATGGGAGCTCAGCCTATTGCTTCCGCAAAATCAAAGAGATGATGACTCGACTTTAGGTGGGTTCCCTTTAGAGAATCTTTTCTTTTCAACAGCACATGATTAGCATTTTTCAATGTTTCATCATTTTTTATGCTGAGGGTGGGCTTTAAGATTAAAGCAGTGCAAAGTATTATACGAGGACTAGGCTATTGCTCCCGCAAAATCAGAAGTCCAGGTATAATACCCCAGATATCACCACGCACAAAGACCTAGTATGTCAGAAATAGAAAGCCCTTCAAACAAGATTTCGGGGGTTACCCATATATCCGAGAGATGTTCCCCACGAGATAAGTAAGTATTTGATATTTAGGTTTATATCTCAAAAACAATCTACTAAGCGTGTAAAAACCTACTGGCATATCATCAGTGAGACCGTTTATCACATTTTAACTTTCCATTTCTTTAGCGTACTGTGATCGTCTACTGATGTACTATCATTTCCTCTTTTTACACAAAAACTCATTTTTGAATTTTATCATGTTTTTGGCTTTTTCAAATTTTCTAATGGTTTTTGATTTTCTGAAAATTTCTTACTCCCTCTAAAATTCAAAACATTTAAAGAAAATTTGACAACCTGATACTGATAGCTTTGTCTCGCCATCCATTTTCTGCATCTCATGCTCTGTTTTGCAGAAAATATAACGTACCCCCATGATTTACAACACATTGATTTTTTTTACAGTTTGAAAACCGTTTTTCAATCTTGTGAAATTAATCATGTTTGTTCAGCTGTGAGGGTTTCGGCGTATTCACTCAACATATTTTTGAATTTTTGACAAAATTTAAAAACAAACATATTTTTTATTTCTCAAATTTTTGACAAAATAAAAACATATTTTCGGTTTTTAAATTTTTCAATTTTTAGGGTTTTAGAAATATTGTTTATTTATCTACAAAAATCAAACAAACTCCCTGTTTAACCATCGCAGGGATCAACAGCCTCTTCCTTTCGTGCCAAGCTGCTCCTACACTCTTCTTGTTGACATTTCATTTTCTTCGAAAGCACCTGCACATTCAAAGTATTCAATTACTTGAACAATTTAGCCCAGGTCTGTTTGACCTTAGGCATCTCAACACAATATGTTTCATTCAACTTCGGAAAATCTTTGTCATTTTGTACAAAGACTTTGTCAATTTTGATTTCAACTTTTTCATCATTTACCGAAGTCATTTGTTTCTTAACAGTCCATGTTTGACCTTTTGGAGTACCTCTTTTATAAAAATGTGAATCTTTTTGAACATTTTGATTCTGAACAACAACTTTTGGTTTCCAAAACTGGTTTGGTTTTGTTGCATCAATAGTTGTTTTCCAACTTTGTGTTGTTCTTAATTTGGGTGTCACTGGTTTCCATGTTTGTTGTGAGTCAACCTTTGACATTTTCGGCTTCCAAGTTTGCTTTGAATCAATCTTGGTTGACTTCTGATTCACAACATCAGACTTCTTTTTCGTTTCAAAACCAACAGGTTTCAGATTTGGACACTTACGAGCAAGATGTCCTATTTGATCACATTTGAAACATGTTCTCTTGGACACATCTTTGACCTGTTGTTGTTGCTTTTTCTGAGCATAGAACTCTTCATTAGACTGTCGTCTAAATTGAAGTTCCTTCTCTTCTTCGGAACTTGTTCCGTGAACAAAATTCATTTTTGTCTGAAAATTTGGCGTTTCATTTTTATTCCAACTTTGTTTCTTCTTATAACCCAACCCAGCCTTCATGTTTTTCTTCTTGTAACCAGGTTTGTTAGAAAAAGTTTTGTGACCTTTTCCAGCAAACTTTGGAATTTCAGACTTTTCAATCTCAACCATCTTGAAAACTTTGTCAATTTGTCTGAAATCACATTCTGAATCGGGAATACAACATCTAAGAATAATTTGTCCGGTCCAATCATGGTATAAACCAATCCTTTTGAATCATTATTCAATTTTTTCTCAGATTTTGAGTTTTTCAGATATTCTTCATGAAAACTGCCTTCATTTTCATCCTGTGATTCAAATTTACCTTTTTCAACCGACTCTTCTTTCAACACACTTTCAACGACCTTACCTACCACATCTGAATCACTAGAATCATCAGATTTGGAATAGGTTGCGTCAATGTTATCTGGCAATTGATCTACTATGTTGAAAGCTTTTTCGACCTTTTCATCATCATAAAATGCAAACTTTTCTGGTGGAGGGACTTGATGAAACTCTGAGCCAATACCTTTCTTGTTTTTCTCATAATCATCATCACCCGGTTTTATGTTGAAAATTCTTTCAAGCACATATGATGACGCATGATAACTATGTAACTTGTTGTTATCCTGTTCTAAATCAGCTATTTGACGCTTTAGCTTAGCAACATCCTCAATGTAAGAATTAACAACTTGTTGCTTTATTGAATAATGTCGCTTAAGCGTATCAGTTGTTTCAGAACAGTATCTCAATCTGGATTGAACAAGTTTCATTTGACTCTTCACATTTTCATATGACTCTTTTGTAATGTGATAAGCCAATTTTATTGAATCGTACTCCTTTTTCATTTCTTGAAAAGCATTTTCTTTTTGTAAACATTCATCTGTCATTTTTGAAACCTTTTCTTTTAAATTTTCATTTTCTTTTTCTAAACTCTTGCATTTTTGTGTTATCTTTTCATCATTATCTTTCAAAACCTTTTCGTTTTCTAGCATTTCTTTGCATTTTTCTTTGAAAACATTTTCGATTTTATTGAATTCTAGATCTCTTGTTCTGAACTTTTCGTCTTTTTCAGTACAAGCTCTGCATGGTTCCATGCATTTCTTGCACTATTCAACATTTTTGTTTAAGACTTCAGAATCAAAATTTACCTCAGTGATTGGCACCTCGGTGTTTGCTGCAATTTCTGTCTGGTCAGCATTATTCTCTTTTCTTTCTTTTCCAACACCAGAATCATCACCAACATCATTCAAACTCTCATTATTTACCTCTTCTTTTTCTTTCTTCATGTCTTGTTGTTCTTCAATAACAGCTTTTTCTTCAACAACTTCTTTTATCACCTTCTCTTCCTCTTCTATCTTCACATCCTCAACTTTCACAGTTTCGACTTTAACTTCTTCAGCAACTTTCTTCAGATCATCAACCATATTTTCAACATTCTTCTTCATTCTTTCTTCATCCCTCTTCTTCAGACTTGATGTCATGACATCTCTGATGATTTTATTCAGCTTTTTCTCATAACTCTTGTCTTTTTCACGATTTGAATAAAACTCGCCAGATAGAGGAATTACTAGAAGAACATCATCATGAACTATGTCCCTCCTGTGGACGACAGGTTCGCCATCTCTGTTGACATAACACTCTCGCTTCTTGTCCCATCTTTTATTGCTTACAGCATTTTCATAATCTTCCTGCATTTTCTCCATTCTACACCCAACAATGAATCTTTCTCTATCGGTTTTCTCACTCAGAATTTCTTCTCGAGTTTTCTCCTTTATTTCAGCAACAAAGGCACGATGTTTGCTTTTTGATATAGTTATGCCATGAGCTGTGAGATGATTATCAACACGATCTTCTTCTGGAAGAATCTCACTCCAATCATACCCTTCGTCATCATGGATCACTGCACATGCTCTTGATTTCTCTTTGGGATTATTTTCAATCAATTTCGGCTCTTCTTTGCTACGTAGTAAATCGCCTTTCGATAATAATCATCATTGAAAGGTTTCTCAGTTTCGTCAACTTCAGAGTTTTTGCATTCTCTTTTGAAATGACCCTTTTGTTTGCATCTGAAACAGGTCACTTTGGATTTATCAAATCCCAGCTTCGTTGACGGACCACCTATTGACTGCTTCCCAGTAATCTCCATATACCTCTGTGCTCTTCGGATGCAACTTGCTAAACACCAGCGTATGTCAATGAGTTCCATTTCTGCTGGGTCGATCTGGTCGTAGTCTTCCTTTGTCAGTTCTGAGTTTCCTATTTTCCCAGACACTAGACCTTCGTATGATTCTAACACAGATGCCAGAAAACTCATTTGTTGTTTTGCTGCATTGATGCTCATAGCCGGAGAATTCTTTAATTTTAGAGCGATGTTGCAGAGAACTTCTTCAGATTCTTCAGGGCTTGCTTTTGAAGAAGACGAATGATATCCTGGACTGTACTTGATGAGCTTTTCTGTGGTTCTTTGGACTTTTCAACACTGAATCCAGTCTTTGGTGATTCACCAACTTTCACCGAAGGTACATTTCCCTTGTAGTAAAGACCGACATTCTGATGATGTGAAGAACCACTCATCTTGCTTTGCTTTTGTAGCTCAAGATCATGACTTTCAATTTTTTCTATCAAAGCATCAAGAGAAATTGTATCATATAGCACATCATTTTTTAGAATAAACACAAACGTTTGCCACTGATCAGCTCGTGGTAACGCTTCTATGATTTTATCAATTATTTCCTCTCTCGTTTTGACAATCTCAAACCTTTCGAGTTCAGTTTTTAAATGAAAAAAACGTTCAATCATTTGCCTCACAGACTCTCCCTTTAAGCTATCAAACAAATCAAATTCCTTTTTTAGTGAAGCAATTTTGTTCTTTTTAATTTGTTTGCCTCCTTCGGCTTTAACTCTTAATGCTTCCCAAACCGATTTTGATGACCCATCATGATTTAACAAAGAAAATATATCATCTCGGATAGATTGTTGAATCAAGGCGATCATCTTCTGCTCATATGAGAATTTCCTTTTATCGTCATCTGTTAAGCTTTTGAGTGAAATTTCTTCTCCTTTGTCATTAGCAGGTCTATCGTAACCAAATTCCAAGCAAAACCAGCTTTCATGTGCGTAAGCTTTAGTCCAGTTGATAAACCGTCCTTTCCACCATGTGTAATCCTCAATATTTTCAAGCTTTAGTGGTTTCGAATAAGTTCCATAGAAATTATCATGTTTAATGTTGTCGTTAATTGATTTTGTTATTGATTTGGGTGTGACGTTTGAGGTTTCCGACGAATCTGATGTAAACGCCTTGTAGAACGTATTGTAAAATTCTTCAGCCATGATATGAACTTCTCGAATCACCTTAATTTAAACAAATAAACAAACACAATCAGTTTAAACACTTATCAAACAATCTTGAATCAGACCGGTACTTCAAACGAATGAGTCAACAAAAAACAACAGTGACAATAATCGCGTGACAACGCTGTCCGTTCGGGTGGGGTTGTTGTCCGATCGGATGGGCCTTAAAACTTGGATCGAATGAGCCGATCGAACGGATGGGACACTGGTCGAACGGATAGAACAAGATGTTGTCCGTTCGGTTGGGACGCTAGTCGTTCGAGTGAGACACTGGTCGTACGGTTGACAAGCTGGTCGAACGGTTGTCAAGCTGGTCGAACGGTTAGCAAGCTGGTCGAACGGTTAGCTTGTTGACTCTTTGACCTCTACAATGAACATTGGTTTACAAAATGAACTCACATGTGCATTGATATCATGTAGCTGACAACAACATCAATGGCTTCACATGCAAACTGACAATCACATGCACTAATAATATCATATGACATGCAATTAATGAATCACATAACTCACTGATAAAGTTGATTGACAAAGCTGAATATGTTGACTAAATGACCTGAACAAGTGATGTACTATGACACGGATTGCTGTCCGTTCGGTTAGGTCAACAAAGTCAAAGACTTTAATGAATTGCAGTGATGTGCTTTGAATCGGACAACTGTCCGTTCGGTTGGGTCAACAAATTCAAAGACTTTAATGAATTGCAGTGATGTGCTTTGGATCGGACAACTGTCCGTTCGGTCAGCAGTCAACAAGTCAACAATTAAATGAAATGTAAAGTGAGATGCAATGGAACGAACGACTGTCCGTTCGGTTGGGCTGATCGTTCGGTCAGCACAACAAAAGATATGCTGTTCGTTCTAGTGGGATGAACATTTCAGCGAAATCGGCCAGTAAATCTTAGATTTCTTCCAAACGGCTTGGAATTTTGACCTGAAAATTTGTAGGGTTATAGATAAGCTAATTTCGCACAACATATCAAAAAATCAGCCAATTTGAACCGTAAAAACCCGTTTAATTTTGCAATTTTCTGTTGAAAACGTGAAGAATATGAAAAAGATGAAGAAATAGATCAAATCTGATGCAATTTTGGATCTGAATTTGATGAAATCCTGTACGAATCAGTGTGATAGATCTGTGCAATCGAGCTCCTGCTCTGATACCACTTGTTAGGACCGGTTTTGACTCCGAAACGATTGCGAACCGAACGTGTGACGTGCGGAATCCGTACACGAACGTGACCGAACACACGAGAACGTAATATAATCGGTGATTCTTTTATAGATCTGAAAACATACAAGAAACGTGAATCACCTTGGAGCTTTCTCTCTCTAGACTTTCTCTCTCTAGATCTAGAGCTCTCCAAGTCTCCAAAATGCCAAAAGTCTCTAATATAAGCCCTAAGACTTCTATTTATAGGCCAAGGGGCTTTAATGAGATTCCTCATTATTACAAAAATGCCACCTTGCCTTTTACTACATGTAACAATATAAGCACTAGAATTAAACTATTTCTGCTACGACTTGAGATGACGGAGGCGATAGACATACTGCACTAACAGAAAAGCACTTTCACCCGATCTATTATGCGAGCAAGACTCTTCACGACACTCAGGAGAATTATACCATGACAGAAAAAGAGCTCTTGGCGGTTGTTTTCGCATTTGACAAATTTAGATCGTATTTGGTGCTTTCAAAAACAATTTTGTATACTAATCACTCAGCCATCATATATCTTTTCAGCAAACAGGACGCTAAACCGCATCTCATCAGATGGATCTTATTGCTGCAGGAGTTTGATATCGAAATTCAAGACAAAAAGGGTGCGTTGAATGTAGCGGCTGACCATCTCTCTTGGTTGGAGCATGGAGATACCAAGGACACATGTTGGGATCCAATCAAGGACAATTTCCCACACGAGTCGTTGATGAGCGTCGAGGTATACGATGAGTCGCCTTGGTTCGCCGACTTTGCGAACTATCTTGCTTGCGAGATCCTGATTAAAGGTTTGACTCACCAACAAAAGAGGAAATTCTTTTCGGACGTCAAGCACTACATTTGGGATGACCCTTTCTTGTTTAGGGTTGGTGCTGATCAGGTGATTAGAAGATGCATTTCGGGAAAGGAGGCGACTGACATTCTGTGCCACTATCACGAGGGACCTACCGGAGGCCACCATGGAGCCAATTTCACCGCTAAGAAGGTGCTTGATTCCGGGTTTTATTGGCTGACAATATTTCGTGATGCGCAGAAATGCGTCAGAGCGTGCGACGCCTGCCAGAGGGCAGCAAATATATCGGCACGTGACGAAATGCCTCAAAATTGGATACAAGTTTGTGAAGTCTTTGATATCTGGGGGATAGACTTCATGGGACCATTTCCCCCCTCACGAGGAAACAAATATATCCTAGTTGCTGTTGATTATGTATCGAAGTGGGCGGAGGCACATGCCTTACCCACCAATGATGCCAGGGTAGTCGTGAGATTTCTGAAAAGTTTGTTTGCCCGGTTTGGTGCACCAAAGGCGCTTATCAGTGACAGAGGGACCCACTTTTGCAATACCCAGCTTGAGAGAGCTTTGTCCCTTTATGGTGTGCATCACCGTTTATCCACGCCCTATCATCCACAAACAAGCGGGTAAGTGGAGGTCACAAACCGGGGGTTGAAACGAATCCTTGAGCGGTCGGTGGGTGCAAACCGCAAGGATTGGTCAGACAAACTGGATGAAGCACTATGGGCTTTCCGTACGGCTTACAAGACGCCTATTGGGACTACTCCCTTTAGGCTTGTTTACGGAAAGGCATGTCATTTACTTGTGGAGTTGGAACACAAGGCGATGTGGGCTCTAAAAACTGCAAATCTGGACCTAAAAACCGGAGGTGAAGCCCGGTTCCTTCAGATTCATGAATTGGAAGAGCTACGACAACACGCCTATGAAAGCTCCGTGTTATACAAAGAGCGCACCAAGAGATTGCATGACAAACGCTTGAAGGACCATAAACAATTCCAAGCGGGCGATCTTGTTCTACTCTACAACTCGAGGTTGCGTTTATTTCCGGGAAAATTACATTCGCGTTGGACAGGTCCGTACACGGTAAAAGAGGTATTTCCATATGGGACTGTCGCGATTGAGAACGCGGACGACGTAATTTTCAAGGTAAATGGTCATCGCTTGAAGCTCTATGTTGCCAGGCCGATTGAGTCGGCGGTGGAGGTTATCGAACTCCACACCCCGCATACATCATAAGTGTGCGGAGAAGAGTCTACGCTACTGACTCGAGGATCAAAAATGTAGCAAGAGCGTCTTTGGCGCTTTAGGGGTGAAATTGTCCATTATTTTGTTTTTGAAGTTTTTATGTATTTTTGGCGTGTTTGGTAGATTTCGTAGTCGTGTACAGTTTTTAATCATGCCGAGCAAAGGATCTATGGTGGAATATCGTTAAAACATTTTGAGGATGGTAAAAATAGCGAAAAATGGCCAAATCGGCTGCTGAAACTGCTTTCTGCAGTAAACAGACACCTCTGCATATATGGCACGACCGTGCCGTATGTCGCACGACCGTGCCAATGTGAGCCGGCACCTCGAGTCGCACCCCCAGTGCATTGCCGAGGTCAGCGTGCCAGGGTCAATCAATGCCGGAGACGCACGACCGTGCGACAGGTCAAGGGCAGTTTTGTCATTTTGCACTATATAAAGCCCTCATCTGCAGCCCCATTCCCTCATTCGCGAACCCTAACTGCACCAGCCATTCCAGACCGATTTTTCCCCCAAAATCGCACCATTTTTCACACGGTTTCTCAGATCCTTCTCGCACGGTATGTTTTTCTTGTTTATCTTTTGTTTCAATCTCGTTCTAGGTTAGATTTGTCAGATTTCTTTAAGGCTTTTTAGGGTTCCCTTCATAAACACAATTGAAACCCTAACCCTTGTAAGATTGTTGCGTTTCGTGAACATCCGGTCGATTTTTTAACCCCCGTTTGCCAGAAATTCGTTGATTTTCAGAAAATTTTTGCTGTTCTGAATCGAGGGTTGAAATCTGCAGAAATCGTGGTCGCACGGTCGTTCCTTCGGTGGAACGGTCGTTCAGTTACGAATGTTCATGAGGTTTTGTTGTCATGTCGGAGTCGCACGGTCGTTCAATTTTGGCATTGTCCGTGCGTTGTCGACGGATTCCGATCACAGGCACTGGTCTCGGAGATGCACGACCGTGCGTCTGGTCGCACGCCCGTGCGACAGGCCCAGATCAGTTTGACATAACCTTCATAATTGTGTGTTAGGCTATTTTTGTATGAAATTTTTCCTGCTCCTCTTGTTCTAACAATATTCCTCATGCAGATGGACCATCCCTTTCTCCAATTCAACCCAGACAATGCGTGGGAAAATCTTTGCATTCCAAAGCTCAATGCGCTATGGCAAAGGCAGAACCAATTCGGCATCCCTAGAAGATTGGATTGGGATGTGATGACGGAGTTGAACCAACGCGAACGGCTCGAAAATATGTTAACACTTCCGTTCTCGCGTTTGGTCAACATTGACCGTCCAATTTATTTGGAGCCCACGCTTGAATTCTTCGCTTCATACTCATATGACAAGCCAAAAGCGAGTAGAGATCCGAACTTCCGCTATAAGAAATGAGTAACTTTCAGGTTAGGCGGTCGTTGGCACAGCTGGACCGTGGGAAGGTTGGGTCGAAGACTCGGTATCTACACCGATGAAGAAATGAACTCCGAGTTCTTCACCAATCAATCAACCTTCCCCAGCGAAGACGAGCGGGGTGAGTTTTGGGCGCGGGTTGTAGTTGGCCCAGTTTATGATCCCAGGGTAGCCAAAGATTCAAGGTTGCGAGACCCGTTGCTTCGGGTTATGCATCACATCTTCAGCCACACCATCACAGGGCGCATGGACAGTTTGGGAAACTGTCCTACACCGGATATCATCTTTTTATATGCGCTCGCGGAGGGGGTCCACATCAACCTCGCCGCGCGAATGGCTGAATACATCGTGCATAGTTCGGGCAGGACCGCTAGCAGTCTGATACATGGTGGTCAATACGTTACTCAAATCGCCTAGGGCATGGGTATTATGACTGACGAAGTGGTTCAGGGTCTTATTTTGGTTACGGAAGGTACATATGTTGATATCCGCTCTTTGAAAGCCATGGGGATTATAGCAGAGACAGACCACGGGGACAGGTTGAAAGGGCTAGACAACGAGGTCTGGGACCCGTTGCCTCCACTCCCAGGGGAGGATGAGGATGAGGTTATGGAGGAGCAGCATGGGCAGCATGAGGAGCCGCCATACACACCACCACACTCACCACAGCAGCATCACTCCCCGCATTATGAGCATTGGCCTCCCGGCATCCTTTCGTATCCCAAGTTTTATGGTCAGTTCCAGCAGATGCAGATCAGCCACGAGCAGCACCGGGCCAGTCTAGAGCAGCTTCGTGTTAACCAAGAGCAGTTGAGGGCTAACCAGGATGCAATACAGGCGAACCAGGAGTTCATGCGTCAAGAGGTGCATGCTGGATTTTCATACATATTTGGGGGGCTTCAGAACGCCTACCCCAACTACTTTGGCAAGCCCCCACAGTTCCCATTTGGGAACCCTGGTGATCATGGCGGGGCTGGCCCATCCGGTACAGGAGGAGGTGTCGATGACGAGCAGTAGTGGGAGTTCTGAGTTGGTGGTTATGGTATTTCAGTAGTATGTTTTTGGGTGTTCATTTTGGTTTTCATTTCAAACACCTATGGTTATGTATTTTATTTTTCAGACATTTTGGTTTATTTGCTTTGCCTATGTATGGATATTTAGTACTCCTTTTATTTATGTAAATTATGGTTTGTTTGCGTTTAGATTGTCCCTGCCTTCTGTTTTGTTTTGATGTGCCTTGTGACATCCTTACAGATCTCGGAAGCATATCTTGGACCGGAGCACACAACAGAATCAGCCTTGGAGCCTCGTTTCATCTAAATCATCTTCAGGGGAGTGTTATTCTCCTTTTTCTTTATATTTCGGGTTTCGCATTGGGGACAATGCGAAGTTCAAGTGTGGGGAGGCGGTTTAACATTTTGACTTTGTTTGTCCTAAAAAAATCAGTAAATTGTATATATTTTTTAGTAAATAAACCGGTTAGTTGTGTTTTAGAAAGCTTCGGATATGATAAAAACCCGACAAGCCAAATAAATTTTGAAAAAGATAACAAGAAAGCGTGACAAACAAAGAAAGACTTGCATGATAATTTTCACACTTTTACCCATTCCTTCCATTATGTGAGCATATTTGAGCCTTAAAATTTTTATATGTTTGTTCATTTCGGAGTAGGAGTGAGTCGGATGTCACCTGTAGTTTAGAACTTGTCACTAGCATGCTTGTTAAGACCATAAATGTGTGAAATTGTGTAGAAATGATAGAGGCACTTAGAAAACCCCTTTGTTATTGGCCTTTTCTTTTATGTTATGTTTCCCTAAACCCTACATTACCCATTAGGATTAACCATGTTGAGCCTTTTCCGTGTTTTTCTTCCGTTTACCCAACAAATTAGCCCACTTAGCCAAATTTAGCCTTTTTATTTTTAAACCTTTAGTGTTAAAACTCGGTTAAAATAATCGTTTAACTAGCGATTCTTGTAGTTAGTTGTTCATTGTACAAAGCCATTAGTTTATATATTTATGAAAAAAAAATCCCAGAAAATCAGAAAATAAAACACCCTAAAATAGGGTGTAATCGACAAAATTCGAGCAATTTTAAGTGCTAAAATGATGAAATCTCGTTGATGAACTCGATAATACAAAAGTCACCTTTTTAAGGCATTAGTATGTATAGTTCTGTTGTTTTACGCTTGTTAAACATAACTACCGAGTTTTTACCATTTTGTCACTTTAAAATTCCCATTCCATACCCTTCACCCAAGCCTATCGTTACAACCCGCAAAGACCTCTTGATTTACATTTTTTCGCATGTTAGTTGGTGGAGATGAGATCTTGTGACAAGCTTATGATATTACACGTTTCATTGACGACGCATTGAGTGTTTACACATACACATTTTATGTATGTTTCAGAAATATAACCGAGTGTGTGTGAACATTGTGAGGTGTGTGAAGATTAGCGTGCTAAGTCAATCGAAAGTAAAATCACGGCTTTTTGGTTATCTATACATATATTTGCATGTGCTTGTTTGGTTTGAATCAATTGACCTTGTGTTTCGAAAAAACGGCTAACCGTATGTTTGTATATTATTAGATAGTTTGTAAATTCTCGTTCTTGTTAGAATCTAGCTTTTATTACATTTTAGTTTTAGCTTGCTTGAGGACAAGCAAGCTTCAAGTGTGGGGAGGTTTGAAATTCACCAAATTACACATACTTTATTCCCCCATTTTATCCCCATTTTACGCGTTTTTGGCCGTAAAACCGAGAATCGGATACTTAATCGGGTTTACTTTTGTTTACAGGCCTAAAACAGCGTGCCAAACAAGAAGATGATGAAAACGAGGATTTTCTGGGCGAAACGGCAAAGCTACGAAGATTCTGTGAAGAAACTGACCTGGGCGAGTTCCACGGTCGTGCATCTGGTGGCACCACCGTGCAGATCCGACAACAAAGCTCATCCTGGCATTGCACAGCCAGTGCAATCAGGAGTGCAACGGATCCCGGTAACGAACGACCGTGCTGCTGGACGCACCCCGTGCGGATACGATGACCAGCCCCAGCCCGGCAATGCACTGCCGGTGCAGTTAGTCGTGCCACAATATTCTCGGATATGCACACTCGTGCAATCAGTGGAACGACCGTGCGTTTAGGAAGACAGGCCCATTATTTGCTGATGTCGCACGGTATGGTGAACAGGATATTAAAGTGAACGGTCGTGCACTTTAATCGCACGACCGTGCGATATGAAAAAGTGATAAAAAACAGAAGGCAGCATTCAATTCGACATTCTGGACTTTTGGGAGCTTCACAGGCGAATTATCAGGCTCCGGAGGCTCTTGCTTTCACCCGGATTCAAGCCCCATTGTGCCGTTTAGCTCCGTTACTGTCCGGATACTCAATCTTGTGCTTGTTTATGGTTTGATTCTTCAATTTTCCATGTTTTTGTTCATGTTTCAAGCATTTAGATTGATGATTATGTATTATTGTAAGCCTAAGGGCAAAAACACTAGTATCCCTTGCTTAAGTACAACCATTAGTATGTTAATTATGTTTGTAATGACACTTTGAAGCATTTTCTATGTTAATCTTCGATAATTAGTTTGCAACCTTGTTTATTAATGTTGAATTCTTGATTATAGTTAATTATCTTGGATGATGGGTATATGGTTAGTTAAGATATTTGCAAGAAGAAGCTTGATTAATCATTTATTAGTAGACTTTGAACTTGTTTAACTTGTTTAATATGTTTGCACCATGATACTAGAAATGGTTAGTGGGTTAATAAGGGATAATTATTGTTAATCAAGAAGGCTTTCCCTCACGGAAGGACCTTAACGGGTTAAATGGTGTTGTTATGGATTCTTGACATAAATTATTAGCTTAGTTAGTAGTTTAGGCCAAAATTGCTATCTTGGTGAATTTATGTTCAAGATTTGTAAAATGAACTCGGTTGTGATTTAATCTAGTTTATGCTTGTCTCGGTGGTTGCATTGTGTTTATCGGTGTCACTTTCCTTGATTTAGTGAGGTTAGAAAACTCCTAACGGATGACTAGCTTATCTTTAGGGGATTATCATAGACATTTATCAATTGCATGTTAAAGAACAATTTTAGGTGGTTAAAGTGTGTTTATCGTTTTAGCTTTCCGAAGGATTGTCATGTTAGGATTCCCGAAAGGGATATACTAATTGTCTTGAAAATGGATAATTGACCAAATGTTTTAAGTGACAAAACCGGCTTAATTCATATGCTTTGGTTGTGCATAAAGCAAGGCTATATATTTATTTTCTTATTTGGAGTCTACTATGTTTTTATAAATATATGTTTATGCTTATTTTAGTTTTTAGAAAATCACACTCTTATCTTCCTACCGGTAATTTAATGACAAAGGTCTAGTATTATTCCTCCGCCCACGTCCTTGGATCGACACTTGGTTCTTACCGATACTTTACTACATATATGACGGGGTACACTTGCTAATGCGTGTGTAGTGTGTATATAAGTTTAAGTATATTTTAAGCCCTTTTACACTTTTTAGTCAAGTTTTAAATTTATAAAACACGATATTTACTAACACTAAACACACATATGGGCAAGTGCACCCATCGTGAGCGTAGTATAGTGTTGGTAAGATACCGAGGTCGTCCAAGGACACAAGAGCTTTTAGTACCGGTTTATCCTCAACGTCTAATCAAATCAAAAGTTAGAAAAATGTTTTAAGCTAGAAAAATAAAAACTAACTAAAATGCTGAAAAATAAAATAAAAATAAAAACAGATAGACAAGATGAATCATTTGGCTCCGACTCGTGTTTAGTGTAACCTTTGATTATTTCCGCACTTTTGCACTTTTTAAGAGATTATCTTAGTTATTGTAGTAGGCCCCTCTTTTGAAGGTGACGTTACCCTCAACCCAGTAGTTTGAGTCAGCAAGGATACAATCCTAAAGGGTCGGATTATTGAAAGATAATTAATTAAGTTATTAATGCATATTATGGTAGGCCCCTCTTTTGAAGGTGACGTTACCCTCGGCTAAGTAGTCTGAGTCAGCAGGGATACAGTCCTAAGTAGCCGGATTAAAGTATTAATTGTAGCTTACATATGAGGGGATCAAAGAGTTTGGACCCCCGCCATCCAATACCGGTGGGTATTGAAGGAGGTCCTACTAAATTTGACCCAGGTCCTTGCAGGATCTATACACTAAACAAGGCAAGATTCTTACCAAACCGTTCCCTTAACCCCCGACCAGGTAGCCAACATATCTCCATATAGACCGTGGAGATATGAATGGTGAAAATCTTTTATTTTATATAGACAGTAAAATAATGCCAAGACACCACGGACAAACGATAAGGAAGAATCACCTTCAACATAAGAAACTAGTTATTAAAGTCATTAATACATAACCAAGTAAAAAGTGCGAAAAGATTAAAAATAAAAAGTATTACACTAGACACTTGTCTTCACCAAGTGATGTAAGAGACTTAGGCAAACATGGCCTTGATTGTCAAGAACTCTTACGATCAATCTTGGATCCCGAGACGACTCACACACTCTTTGATGGACAATGGATGATGGTGGTGGATGATGGTGTTGTGATGGTGGTGGGTGGTGGGTGAAGTGTGAGAGAGGTGGTGTGCCAAGGGATGGTTTGCAAATAAGCCAAGCACCCTTATTTATAGCCTGAACAGCAGCTCGGGCACGGCCCCGTGTCCATTGGGCACGGCCCCGTGTCCATCCTTCTCTCTGTCTTCATTAATTGCAGTTTGTCTGCATTAGTTGACCACGCCCCCGTGTTCGCTGGGCACGCCCCCGTGTGCAAAAGCATATCTGTACTATCAAGATTTCCTCAGATTCTGCGAATCTTAGAGTTGACCACGGCCCCGTGTCTGCTGGGCACGCCCCCGTGGTGGGTGATAGAAGCTTCTATAGCTTTGTCTTTTATGCTGGCACTTGGGCACGCCCCCGTGTTCACTGAGCACGGGGCGTGTTCAGTTTTCTGTCTTCTTGATTTTGCTTGGGAAGATGCTGTCGGGGGGTCGGACATGCCACGTTTGTTCCTTTTCTTGTATTTATGTTAGATTTAGCTGCCTTTTTGCTTCTATTGTTAATTTGAGCTCATTTAATCCTGAAAATACAAAAGGAAGACAAAAACACACTTTTTCCAACATTAGTACTAAAAAAGGGTTAGTTTTGTGCCACAATTGATGTAATTTATATGTTGCATTTTGTGCACATCACTTGCCCTTTCGTGTGTGTTTTGATGTTGAACTATAAATCACTTTTATAAATTTAAAACCGAATCGTGTGTAAATTCATTGTAAAATCATGTATATACGCGCACAAGTCAAGTTTTTGGCGCCGTTGCCGGGGATGGTGGCGAGCTTTAGGAACGACCCGAGTCATTATTTTATCGGTGTACATACTTGTGAATATTTTCTTGATTATTTATTCGTTTATTTATTTGTTAATATTTCTTGTTTTTAATTTAATTTATTCGTTTTCAAGTTCATTTTATACACTTGTGATATTTTTATTCCATTTATTTGTTCGAATTCGAACTAATTATTCATTTATTATTTGAATTTTCGGCTCCGAAAAATCAATTTTTATACTAGCCGAATCGATTACTTTACTCGTTTTGATTTTTATAAAATTTTGGGCCCATTTTTGAATTTTTATAAAATTTTCAGCCGCCTTTTACAGAAATTCTGTTAAAAAAACAGCATTATTATAATAATAAAATATTCATTGTGTCATTTTTTCGTTTGCAGATTAATGTCCTCAACCCCCGCTCCCGACGCTGTTGAGCCTTCAGACGAACCCGAGTGTGATCTGAGGAGACGTATTCGTGATAGATCCCGCGCGGTCGCGCTGCTACTCGCAGCTGGTGAGGACGAGCAGGTGGTACCCGCTGAAGCCGAGGGCTCAGGGGACGCAGGAAACATAGCCATGGCGGACGACGAGCGACCATTGAATGAATCGAATCAGCCCGGAGGAGCAGGCCTGGAGCCGAGCATTATGCAACCTACTATAGACGCACCTACTTTTGAAATTAAATCTAGTATTATTAATATGGTGCAGAATTCGGTGCAGTTTGACGGACGTGAGCATGAGGATCCCGGAAGACATATCGCTACTTTTCTCGAAGTATGTTCGACGTTCAGGATTAGGGTTGTTTCGGAGGATGCGGTTTCGGTTGAGGTTTTTTCCATTTTCACTGCGTGACAAAGCTAGAGCTTGGCTTATGTCACTTCCAGCCGGGTCCATCAGGACCTGGAATGAGCTGGCGGAGCTATTTATGCAAAAATACTTTCCGCCTGAGAAAACAACCAAGTTAAGAAACAGGATTGCGACCTTTCGCCAAGATGAGGGAGAGTCGTTGCACGCGGCCTGGGGGCGGTTTAAGGATTTCTTACTTAATGTTCCACACCATGGTTTCTCCAAAAGGCATCTGGTCTTGACGTTTTATCAAGGGCTTAGTTACAACACACAGGAGAGATTATATGTGAATGCAGGAGGCGATCTAGAAACGAAGACGCCAAATGAAGCTTATGCGATCATAGAAAAAGTTGCGTTGAAGTCTAGCTCGCGTCTAGAAGGAGAGAGAGGCCGGACATCATCATCATCATCATCTCGCCCAGGAGTTCATGCTGTGGACGACTACACGGCCATTACTGCACAAATCTCAGCTCTTTCGGCGAAATTTGATAAGTCCCAGATAGCTGCGCAAACTAGTTCAGGGTGTGACCAGTGTGGAGTGTCACACGAGCTTGGTGCATGCTTTCAGGGAGTTGTATATGAGGGCCAAGAAGAAGTAGATTTCGTGAGTAATCAGGTGAGGCCGCAGAACAACCCGTACAACAATACATACAACCTGGGATGGAGGAATCACCCAAATTTTGGGTGGCGAGCGAATGTGGGTAATTAGAACCCATTGGGATTTGCCCAGCGCGCTCCAGCGCCGCAGCAGGCTCACGGTCAGCAATTCCAGCCGTACAACCAATCTTTCCAGCCTCGTCCATATTCCTACCAAAATCAGGGCACTGGGAGTAGTTCCCAGCAGCAGGCCCCTCAGTCAAGTTCCAAGCTGGAGGATATGATGGCTCAGCTTCTTACTAGCTCCTCGAGTGCAAATCAGTTGGCTGAAAAGCGATATCAACAAAGCGAAGATCGTTTTCTAGCCCACGAGGGAGAAATGAGAAGTCAAAAAGCCTCGATTCACGTTAAAGATATTTATCAATTGCACGTTAAAGAACAATTTTAGGTGGTTAAAGTGTGTTTATCGTTTTAGCTTTCCGAAGGATTGTCATGTTAGGATTCCCGAAAGGGATACTAATTGTCTTGAAAACGGAGAATTGACCAAATGTTTTAAGTGACAAAACCGACTTAATTCATATGCTTTGGTTGTGCATAAAGCAAGGCTATATATTTATTTTCTTATTTGGAGTCTACTATGTTTTTATAAATATTTGTTTATGCTTATTTTAGTTTTTAGAAAATCACACTCTTATCTTCCTACCGGTAATTTAATGACAAAGATCTAGTATTATTCCTCCACCCACGTGCTTGGATCGACACATGGTTCTTACCGATACTTTACTACATATATGACGGGGTACACTTGCCCTTTCGTGTGTGTTTTGATGTTGAAGTATAAATCACTTTTATAAATTTAAAACCGAATCGTGTGTAAATTCATTGTAAAATCATGTATATACACGCACACGTCAGAGCTTTTAATACCGGTTTATCCTCAACGTCTAATCGATCTAAATTTTTTTGAGAAAAGTTTTGAGACATAAAAATAAAAACTAAAAATGAAAAGATAAATAAAATAAAAATAGATAGCAAGATAGAAACACTTGGATCTGACTCGCCTTTAATGTAACCTTTGATGATTTTCACACTTTCGGACTTTTTAAGAGATTATCTTAGTTATAGTAGCAGGCCCCTCTTTTGAAGGTGACGTTACCCTCAACCTTGTGGTTTGAGTCAGCAGGGATACAATACCAAAGGGTCGGAATATTGAAAGACAATTAAGTAAGTTATTAATGCGAAAAGTGGTAGGCCCCTCTTTTGAAGGTGACATTACCCTCGGCTAAGTGGTTTGAGTCAGCAAGGATACAATCCCAAGAAGCCGGTTTAAAGTATTAATAGTAGTTTACATATGAGGGGTTCAAGCTATTCGCACCCCCGCCATCCAATACCAGTGGGTATTGAAGGAGGTCCTAGTAAGCTTGAACCAGGTCCTCGCATGATCTATACACTGAACGAGACAAGAACTTTACCAAACCATTCCCCTAACCCCTGACCAGGTAGTCAACGCGCCTTTATATAGACCGTAAAGACACAAATGATGCAATCTTTTACTTTATATAGACAGTAAAGTAACCTTAAGACACCACGAGAAAATGATAAAGAAAATTCACCTTCAACATAAGAAACTAGTTATTAAAGTCATTAATACAAACCCAAATAAAAAGTGCCGAAAGATTAAAAATCAAAAGTAATACATAAAAGACTTGTCTTCACCAAGTGATGTAAGAGGCTTAACCAAACATGGCCTTTGATTGGCAAGAACCCTTACAATCAATCTTGGATCCCGAGACTACTACACACTCTAAAGATGGATGATGGATGATGGTGGTAGTTGTTGGTGTTGTAGTGGTGGTGGAGTGGTGGCAAAGTGGGAGAGTAGTGGTTTGCCAATGGATGCCTTTCAAGTGAACCAAGCACCCCTATTTATAGCCAGTACAGAGCTCTGGCCACGACCCCGTGTCCAGTGGGCACACCCCGTGGCCAGCATCTTCTCTTCCTTCATTAATTGTAAGTGTCAGCAGAGGGCCCCACACGACCCCATGTCTCCTGGGTACGGCCCCGTGGTCAACTCTTTGTTGTACAATCAAGATTCTACGTATCTTTACGTTGACCACGCCCCGTGTTGAGCTGGGCATGCCCCCGTGGTGGGCGTAGAAGCTTCTATAGGTTTGACTTTTGTGCAGGCTCCTGACCACGCCCCATGCCCGGTTGGGCACGGCCCCGTGGTCAGTCTCTGTTGCCTTGTTTTTGCTTTAGGGATGCTGCCGAGGGGTCGGGCATGTCACGTTTATCCCTTCTTTTTGTATTTATGTTGGATTTGGCTGCTTATTTGCTCCTTTTTCTCTTTTAAGCTCGTTTGGTCCTGTAAATTCAAAAGGAATAAAGAAACGTGCTTTTTCCAACATTAGTACTAAAAAGGGTTAGTTTTATGCCTCATTTGATGTAATTTATATTTTGCATTTTGCACACATCAACCTCCATAAGGTAATTTGTAGTGGGATACTCACTACCGGATATGACGTTTGTACACGCCTTAAGACCGTCAAAATTTCACACACATTTTTTAATCTTCCTCGGTGGGTAAGTGTTTAAAATGTAGTTCGTATTCTGGATATCTAGAAAATCTATCTGAAGTTAATAAAATACATCCTTAATTATAGAAATGTAAGAGACATTTAGATTCATATGAAACATACCTTGGGAAGACGTTTTTAAACTTGATAGCAAGGGATAACATATCGTATGTGGAAATCCATCTTGTTGGAACATCAATCATCAACTTTATTACGCACTTGAAGTTGATCTGCAAAAGTCGAAAACATTTGACGCATTGCCACTGAATGATTTATATATTTCACTGTTTCACAAACTTTTTCGATTATGAAATCAATCTTTGAAAGACCATCTTTGACTAGCAAATTTAGGATATGTGTACATCTAACATGAAATAACCTTTCGCCGCAAGGAAATTTGTTTACTTTGGAAAAGATGCTGGTCAACGTACTCTCTACCCTGTCATTGTACGAGGTATTTTCCACAAAGACAAAGATCTTCCCCTGAATTTCCCTTTTTAAACATTTGCAGATAACATTAGCGATATCAAGACTGGTACGAGGAGAAGGAACATGCACAAAAATTAACACACGATTATGCAATATCTAAAGTATAATTACAAAATTTAAAAGTAACAATAGAAATATGTAAAAACATATAACATGATAAAACAATAATACAAGGATAAACCGTTCTTTCCACCATGTGTAATCCTCAATATTTTCAAGCTTTAGTGGTTTCGAATAAGTTCCATAGAAATTATCATGTTTAATGTTGTCGTTAATTGATTTTGTTATTGATTTGGGTGTGACGTTTGAGGTTTCCGACGAATCTGATGTAAACGCCTTGTAGAACGTATTGTAAAATTCTTCAGCCATGATATGAACTTCTCGAATCACCTTAATTTAAACAAATAAACAAACACAATCAGTTTAAACACTTATCAAACAATCTTGAATCAGACCGGTACTTCAAACGAATGAGTCAACAAAAAACAAAAGTGACAATAATCGCGTGACAACGCTGTCCGTTCGGGTGGGGTTGTTGTCCGATCGGATGGGCCTTAAAACTTGGATCGAATGAGCCGATCGAACGGATGGGACGCTGGTCGAACGGATAGAACAAGATGTTGTCCGTTCGGTTGGGACGCTAGTCGTTCGAGTGAGACACTGGTCGTACGGTTGACAAGCTGGTCGAACGGTTGTCAAGCTGGTCGAACGGTTAGCAAGCTGGTCGAACGGTTAGCTTGTTGACTCTTTGACCTCTACAATGAACATTGGTTTACAAAATGAACTCACATGTGCATTGATATCATGTAGCTGACAACAACATCAATGGCTTCACATGCAAACTGACAATCACATGCACTAATAATATCATATGACATGCAATTAATGAATCACATAACTCACTGATAAAGTTGATTGACAAAGCTGAATATGTTGACTAAATGACCTGAACAAGTGATGTACTATGACACGGATTGCTGTCCGTTCGGTTAGGTCAACAAAGTCAAAGACTTTAATGAATTGCAGTGATGTGCTTTGAATCGGACAACTGTCCGTTCGGTTGGGTCAACAAATTCAAAGACTTTAATGAATTGCAGTGATGTGCTTTGGATCGGACAACTGTCCGTTCGGTCAGCAGTCAACAAGTCAACAATTAAATGAAATGTAAAGTGAGATGCAATGGAACGAACGACTGTCCGTTCGGTTGGGCTGATCGTTCGGTCAGCACAACAAAAGATATGCTGTTCGTTCTAGTGGGATGAACATTTCAGCGAAATCGGCCAGTAAATCTTAGATTTCTTCCAAACGGCTTGGAATTTTGACCTGAAAATTTGTAGGGTTATAGATAAGCTAATTTCGCACAACATATCAAAAAATCAGCCAATTTGAACCGTAAAAACCCGTTTAATTTTGCAATTTTCTGTTGAAAACGTGAAGAATATGAAAAAGATGAAGAAATAGATCAAATCTGATGCAATTTTGGATCTGAATTTGATGAAATCCTGTACGAATCAGTGTGATAGATCTGTGCAATCGAGCTCCTGCTCTGATACCACTTGTTAGGACCGGTTTTGACTCCGAAACGATTTCGAACCGAACGTGTGACGTGCGGAATCCGTACACGAACGTGACCGAACACACGAGAACGTAATATAATCGGTGATTCTTTTATAGATCTGAAAACGTACAAGAAACGTGAATCACCTTGGAGCTTTCTCTCTCTAGACTTTCTCTCTCTAGATCTAGAGCTCTCCAAGTCTCCAAAATGCCAAAAGTCTCAAAAGTCTCTAATATAAGCCCCAAGACTTCTATTTATAGGCCAAGGGGCTTTAATGAGATTCCTCATTATTACAAAAATGCCACCTTGCCTTTTACTACATGTAACAATATAAGCACTAGAATTAAACTGTTTCTGCTACGACTTGAGATGACGGAGGCGATAGACATACTGCACTAACAGAAAAGCACTTTCACCCGATCTATTATGCGAGCAAGACTCTTCACGACACTCAGGAGAATTATACCATGAAAGAAAAAGAGCTCTTGGCGGTTGTTTTCGCATTTGACAAATTTAGATCGTATTTGGTGCTTTCAAAAACAATTGTGTATACTAATCACTCAGCCATCATATATCTTTTCAGCAAACAGGACGCTAAACCGCATCTCATCAGATGGATCTTATTGCTGCAGGAGTTTGATATCGAAATTCAAGACAAAAAGGGTGCGTTGAATGTAGCGGCTGACCATCTCTCTTGGTTGGAGCATGGAGACATCAAGGACACATGTTGGGATCCAATCAAGGACAATTTCCCACACGAGTCGTTGATGAGCGTCGAGGTATACGATGAGTCGCCTTGGTTCGCCGACTTTGCGAACTATCTTGCTTGCGAGATCCTGATTAAAGGTTTGACTCACCAACAAAAGAGGAAATTCTTTTCGGACGTCAAGCACTACATTTGGGATGACCCTTTCTTGTTTAGGGTTGGTGCTGATCAGGTGATTAGAAGATGCATTTCGGGAAAGGGGGCGACTGACATTCTGTGCCACTATCACGAGGGACCTACCGGAGGCCACCATGGAGCCAATTTCACCGCTAAGAAAGTGCTTGATTCCGGGTTTTATTGGCCGACAATATTTCGTGATGCGCAGAAATGGGTCAGAGCGTTCGACGCCTGCCAGAGGGCAGCAAATATATCGGCACGTGACGAAATGCCTCAAAATTGGATACAAGTTTGTGAAGTCTTTGATATCTGGGGGATAGACTTCATGGGACCATTTCCCCCCTCACGAGGAAACAAATATATCCTAGTTGCTGTTGATTATGTATCGAAGTGGGCGGAGGCACATGCCTTACCCACCAATGATGCCAGGGTAGTCGTGAGATTTCTGAAAAGTTTGTTTGCCCGGTTTGGTGCACCAAAGGCGCTTATCAGTGACAGAGGGACCCACTTTTGCAATACCCAGCTTGAGAGAGCTTTGTCCCTTTATGGTGTGCATCACCGTTTATCCACGCCCTATCATCCACAAACAAGCGGGTAAGTGGAGGTCACAAACCGGGGGTTGAAACGAATCCTTGAGCGGTCGGTGGGTGCAAACCACAAGGATTGGTCAGACAAACTGGATGAAGCACTATGGGCTTTCCGTACGGCTTACAAGACGCCTATTGGGACTACTCCCTTTAGGCTTGTTTACGGAAAGGCATGTCATTTACTTGTGGAGTTGGAACACAAGGCGATGTGGGCTCTAAAAACTGCAAATCTGGACCTAAAAACCGGAGGTGAAGCCCGGTTCCTTCAGATTCATGAATTGGAAGAGCTACGACAACACGCCTATGAAAGCTCCGTGTTATACAAAGAGCGCACCAAGAGATTGCATGACAAACGCTTGAAGGACCATAAACAATTCCAAGCGGGCGATCTTGTTCTACTCTACAACTCGAGGTTGCGTTTATTTCCGGGAAAATTACATTCGCCTTGGACAGGTCCGTACACGGTAAAAGAGGTATTTCCATATGGGACTGTCGCGATTGAGAACGCGGACGACGTAATTTTCAAGGTAAATGGTCATCGCTTGAAGCTCTATGTTGCCAGGCCGATTGAGTCGGCGGTGGAGGTTATCGAACTCCACACCCCCATACATCATAAGTGTGCGGAAAAGAGTCTACGCTACTGACTCGAGGATCAAAAATGTAGCAAGAGCGTCTTTGGCGCTTTAGGGGTAAAATTGTCCATTATTTTGTTTTTGAAGTTTTTATGTATTTTTGGCGTGTTTGGTAGATTTCGTAGTCGTGTACAGTTTTTAATCATGCCGAGCAAAGGATCTATGGTGGAATATCGTTAAAACATTTTGAGGATGGTAAAAATGGCGAAAAATGGCCAAATCGGCTGCTGAAACTGCTTTCTGCAGCAAACAGACACCTCTGCATATATGGCACGACCGTGCCATATGTCGCACGACCGTGCCAATGTGAGCCGGCACCTCGAGTCGCACCCCCAGTGCATTGCCGAGGTCAGCGTGCTAGGGTCAGTCAATGCCGGAGACGCACGACCGTGCGTCTGGTCGCACGACCGTGCGACAGGTCAAGGGCAGTTTTGTCATTTTGCACTATATATAGCCCTCATCTACAGCCCCATTCCCTCATTCGCGAACCCTAACTGCACCAGCCATTCCAGACCGATTTTTCCCCCAAAATCGCACCATTTTTCACACGGTTTCTCAGATCCTTCTCGCACGGTATGTTTTTCTTGTTTATCTTCTGTTTCAATCTCGTTCTAGGTTAGATTTGTCAGATTTCTTTAAGGCTTTTTAGGGTTCCCTTCATAAACACAATTGAAACCCTAACCCTTGTAAGATTGTTGCGTTTCGTGAACATCCGGTCGATTTTCTAACCCCCGTTTGCCAGAAATTCGTTGATTTTCAGAAAATTTTTGCTGTTCTGAATCGGGGGTTGAAATCTGCAGAAATCGTGGTCGCACGGTCGTTCCTTCGGTGGAACTGTCGTTCAGTTACGAATGTTCATGAGGTTTTGTTGTCATGTCAGAGTCGCACGGTCGTTCAATTTTGGCACTGTCCGTGCGTTATCGATGGATTCCGATCACAGACACTGGTCTCGGAGATGCACGACCGTGCGTCTGGTCGCACGCCCGTGCGACAGGCCCATATCAGTTTGACATAACCTTCATAATTGTGTGTTAGGCTATTTTTGTATGAAATTTTTCCTGCTCCTCTTGTTCTAACAATATTCCTCATGCAGATGGACCATCCCTTTCTCCAATTCAACCCAGACAATGCGTGGGAAAATCTTTGCATTCCAAAGCTCAATGCGCTATGGCAAAGGCAGAACCAATTCGGCATCCCTAGAAGATTGGATTGGGATGTGATGACGGAGTTGAACCAACGCGAACGGCTCGAAAATATGTTAACACTTCCGTTCTCGCGTTTGGTCAACATTGACCATCCAATTTATTTGGAGCCCACGCTTGAATTCTTCGCTTCATACTCATATGACAAGCCAAAAGCGAGTAGAGATCCGAACTTCCGCTATAAGAAATGAGTAACTTTCAGGTTAGGCGGTCGTTGGCACAGCTGGACCGTGAGAAGGTTGGGTCGAAGACTCGGTATCTACACCGATGAAGAAATGAACTCCGAGTTCTTCACCAATCAATCAACCTTCCCCAGCGAAGACGAGCGGGGTGAGTTTTGGGCGCGGGTTGTAGTTGGCCCAGTTTATGATCCCAGGGTAGCCAAAGATTCAAGTTTGCGAGACCCGTTGCTTCGGGTTATGCATCACATCTTCAGCCACACCATCACAGGGCGCATGGACAGTTTGGGAAACTGTCCTACACCGGATATCATCTTTTTATATGCGCTCGCGGAGAGGCTCCACATCAACCTCGCCGCGCGAATGGCTGAATACATCGTGCATAGTTCGGGCAGGACCGCTAGCAGTCTGATACATGGTGGTCAATACGTTACTCAAATCGCCTAGGGCATGGGTATTATGACTGACGAAGTGGTTCAGGGTCTTACTTTGGTTACGGAAGGTACATATGTTGATATCCGCTCTTTGAAAGCCATGGGGATTATAGCAGAGACAGACCACGGGGACAGGTGAAAGGGCTAGACAACGAGGTCTGGGACCCGTTGCCTCCACTCCCAGGGGAGGATGAGGATGAGGTTATGGAGGAGCAGCATGGGCAGCATGAGGAGCCGCCATACACACCACCACACTCACCACAGCAGCATCACTCCCCGCATTATGAGCATTGGCCTCCCGGCATCCTTTCGTATCCCAAGTTTTATGGTCAGTTCCAGCAAATGCAGATCAGCCACGAGCAGCACCGGGCCAGTCTAGAGCAGCTTCGTGTTAACCAAGAGCAGTTGAGGGCTAACCAGGATGCAATACAGGCGAACCAGGAGTTCATGCGTCAAGAGGTGCATGCTGGATTTTCATACATATTTGGGGGGCTTCAGAACGCCTACCCCAACTACTTTGGCAAGCCCCCACAGTTCCCATTTGGGAACCCTGGTGATCATGGCGGGGCTGGCCCATCCGGTACAGGAGGAGGTGTCGATGACGAGCAGTAGTGGGAGTTCTGAGTTGGTGGTTATGGTATTTCAGTAGTATGTTTTTGGGTGTTCATTTTGGTTTTCATTTCAAACACCTATGGTTATGTATTTTATTTTTCAGACATTTTGGTTTATTTGCTTTGCCTATGTATGGATATTTAGTACTCCTTTTATTTATGTAAATTATGGTTTGTTTGCGTTTAGATTGTCCCTGCCTTCTGTTTTGTTTTGATGTGCCTTGTGACATCCTTACAGATCTCGGAAGCATATCTTGGACCGGAGCACACAACAGAATCAGCCTTGGAGCCTCGTTTCATCTAAATCATCTTCAGGGGAGTGTTATTCTCCTTTTTCTCTATATTTCGGGTTTCACATTGGGGACAATGCGAAGTTCAAGTGTGGGGAGGGGGTTTAACATTTTGACTTTGTTTGTCCTAAAAAAAATAGTAAATTGTATATATTTTTTAGTAAATAAACCGGTTAGTTGTGTTTTAGAAAGCTTCGGATATGATAAAAACCCGACAAGCCAAATAAATTTTGAAAAAGATAACAAGAAAGCGTGACAAACAAAGAAAGACTTGCATGATAATTTTCACACTTTTACCCATTCCTTCCATTATGTGAGCATATTTGAGCCTTAAAATTGTTATATGTTTGTTCATTTCGGAGTAGGAGTGAGTCGGATGTCACCTGTAGTTTAGAACTTGTCACTAGCATGCTTGTTAAGACCATAAATGTGTGAAATTGTGTAGAAATGATAGAGGCACTTAGAAAACCCCTTTGTTATTGGCCTTTTCTTTTATGTTATGTTTCCCTAAACCCTACATTACCCATTAGGATTAACCATGTTGAGCCTTTTCCGTGTTTTTCTTCCGTTTACCCAACAAATTAGCCCACTTAGCCAAATTTAGCCTTTTTATTTTTAAACCTTTAGTGTTAAAACTCGGTTAAAATAATCGTTTAACTAGCGATTCTTGTAGTTAGTTGTTCATTGTACAAAGCCATTAGTTTATATATTTATGAAAAAAAAATCCCAGAAAATCAGAAAATAAAACACCCTAAAATAGGGTGTAATCGACAAAATTCGAGCAATTTTAAGTGCTAAAATGATGAAATCTCGTTGATGAACTCGATAATACAAAAGTCACCTTTTTAAGGCATTAGTATGTATAGTTCTGTTGTTTTACGCTTGTTAAACATAACTACCGAGTTTTTACCATTTTGTCACTTTAAAATTCCCATTCCATACCCTTCACCCAAGCCTATCGTTACAACCCGCAAAGACCTCTTGATTTACATTTTTTCGCATGTTAGTTGGTGGAGATGAGATCTTGTGACAAGCTTATGATATTACACGTTTCATTGACGACGCATTGAGTGTTTACACATACACATTTTATGTATGTTTTAGAAATATAACCGAGTGTGTGTGAACATTGTGAGGTGTGTGAAGATTAGCGTGCTAAGTCAATCGAAAGTAAAATCACGGCTTTTTGGTTATCTATACATATATTTGCATGTGCTTGTTTGGTTTGAATCAATTGACCTTGTGTTTCGAAAAAACGGCTAACCGTATGTTTGTATATTATTAGATAGTTTGTAAATTCTCGTTCTTGTTAGAATCTAGCTTTTATTACATTTTAGTTTTAGCTTGCTTGAGGACAAGCAAGCTTCAAGTGTGGGGAGGTTTGAAATTCACCAAATTACACATACTTTATTCCCCCATTTTATCCCCATTTTACGCGTTTTTGGCCGTAAAACCGAGAATCGGATACTTAATCGGGTTTACTTTTGTTTACAGGCCTAAAACAGCGTGCCAAACAAGAAGATGATGAAAACGAGGATTTTCTGGGCGAAACGGCAAAGCTACGAAGATTCTGTGAAGAAACTGACCTGGGCGAGTTCCACGGTCGTGCATCTGGTGGCACCACCGTGCAGATCCGACAACAAAGCTCATCCTGGCATTGCACAGCCAGTGCAATCAGGAGTGCAACGGATCCCGGTAACGAACGACCGTGCTGCTGGACGCACCCCATGCGGATACGATGACCAGCCCCAGCCCGGCAATGCACTGCCGGTGCAGTTAGTCGTGCCACAATATTCTCGGATATGCACACTCGTGCAATCAGTGGAACGATCGTGCGTTTAGGAAGACAGGCCCATTATTTGCTGATGTCACACGGTATGGTGAACAGGATATTAAAGTGAACGGTCGTGCACTTTAATCGCACGACCGTGCGATATGAAAAAGTGATAAAAAACAGAAGGCAGCATTCAATTCGACATTCTGGACTTTTGGGAGCTTCACAGGCGAATTATCAGGCTCCGGAGGCTCTTGCTTTCACCCGGATTCAAGCCCCATTGTGCCGTTTAGCTCCGTTACTGTCTGGATACTCAATCTTGTGCTTGTTTATGGTTTGATTCTTCAATCTTTCCATGTTTTTGTTCATGTTTCAAGCATTTAGATTGATGATTATGTATTATTGTAAGCCTAAGGGCAAAAACACTAGTATCCCTTGCTTAATTACAACCATTAGTATGTTAATTATGTTTGTAATGACACTTTGAAGCATTTTCTATGTTAATCTTCGATAATTAGTTTGCAACCTTGTTTATTAATGTTGAATTCTTGATTATAGTTAATTATCTTGGATGATTGGTATGTGGTTAGTTAAGATATTTGCAAGAAGAAGCTTGATTAATCATTTATTAGTAGACTTTGAACTTGTTTAACTTGTTTAATATGTTTGCACCATGATACTAGAAATGGTTAGTGGGTTAATAAGGGATAATTATTGTTAATCAAGAAGGCTTTCCCTCACGGAAGGACCTTAACGGGTTAAATGGTGTTGTTATGGATTCTTGACATAAATTATTAGCTTAGTTAGTAGTTTAGGCCAAAATTGCTATCTTGGTGAATTTATGTTCAAGATTTGTAAAATGAACTCGGTTGTGATTTAATCTAGTTTATGCTTGTCTCGGTGGTTGCATTGTGTTTATCGGTGTCACTTTCCTTGATTTAGTGAGGTTATAAAACTCCTAACGGATGACTAGCTTATCTTTAGGGGATTATCATAGACATTTATCAATTGCATGTTAAAGAACAATTTTAGGTGGTTAAAGTGTGTTTATCGTTTTAGCTTTCCGAAGGATTGTCATGTTAGGATTCCCGAAAGGGATATACTAATTGTCTTGAAAATGGATAATTGACCAAATGTTTTAAGTGACAAAACCGGCTTAATTCATATGCTTTGGTTGTGCATAAAGCAAGGCTATATATTTATTTTCTTATTTGGAGTCTACTATGTTTTTATAAATATATGTTTATGCTTATTTTAGTTTTTAGAAAATCACACTCTTATCTTCCTACCGGTAATTTAATGACAAAGGTCTAGTATTATTCCTCCGCCCACGTCCTTGGATCGACACTTGGTTCTTACCGATACTTTACTACATATATGACGGGGTACACTTGCTAATGCGTGTGTAGTGTGTATATAAGTTTAAGTATATTTTAAGCCCTTTTACACTTTTTAGTCAAGTTTTAAATTTATAAAACACGATATTTACTAACACTAAACACACATATGGGCAAGTGCACCCATCGTGAGCGTAGTATAGTGTTGGTAAGATACCGAGGTCGTCCAAGGACACAAGAGCTTTTAGTACCGGTTTATCCTCAACGTCTAATCAAATCAAAAGTTAGAAAAATGTTTTAAGCTAGAAAAATAAAAACTAACTAAAATGCTGAAAAATAAAATAAAAATAAAAACAGATAGACAAGATGAATCACTTGGCTCCGACTCGTGTTTAGTGTAACCTTTGATTATTTCCGCACTTTTGCACTTTTTAAGAGATTATCTTAGTTATTGTAGTAGGCCCCTCTTTTGAAGGTGACGTTACCCTCAACCCAGTAGTTTGAGTCAGCAAGGATACAATCCTAAAGGGTCGGATTATTGAAAGATAATTAATTAAGTTATTAATGCATATTATGGTAGGCCCCTCTTTTGAAGGTGACGTTACCCTCGGCTAAGTAGTCTGAGTCAGCAGGGATACAGTCCTAAGTAGCCGGATTAAAGTATTAATTGTAGCTTACATATGAGGGGATCAAAGAGTTTGGACCCCCGCCATCCAATACCGGTGGGTATTGAAGGAGGTCCTACTAAATTTGACCCAGGTCCTTGCAGGATCTATACACTAAACAAGGCAAGATTCTTACCAAACCGTTCCCTTAACCCCCGACCAGGTAGCCAACATATCTCCATATAGACCGTGGAGATATGAATGGTGAAAATCTTTTATTTTATATAGACAGTAAAATAATGCCAAGACACCACGGACAAACGATAAGGAAGAATCACCTTCAACAAAAGAAACTAGTTATTAAAGTCATTAATACATAACCAAGTAAAAAGTGCGAAAAGATTAAAAATAAAAAGTATTACACTAGACACTTGTCTTCACCAAGTGATGTAAGAGACTTAGGCAAACATGGCCTTGATTGTCAAGAACTCTTACGATCAATCTTGGATCCCGAGACGACTCACACACTCTTTGATGGACAATAGATGATGGTGTTGTGATGGTGGTGGGTGGTGGGTGAAGTGTGAGAGAGGTGGTGTGCCAAGGGATGGTTTACAAATGAGCCAAGCACCCTTATTTATAGCCTGAACAGCAGCTCGGGCACGGCCCCATGTCCATCCTTATCTCTGTCTTCATTAATTGCAGTTTGTCTGCATTAGTTGACCACGCCCCCGTGTTCGCTGGGCACGCCCCCGTGTGCAAAAGCATATCTGTACTATCAAGATTTCCTCAGATTCTGCGAATCTTAGAGTTGACCACGGCCCCGTGTCTGCTGGGCACGCCCCCGTGGTGGGTGATAGAAGCTTCTATAGCTTTGTCTTTTATGCTGGCACTTGGGCACGCCCCCGTGTTCACTGAGCACGGGGCGTGTTCAGTTTTCTGTCTTCTTGATTTTGCTTGGGAAGATGCTGTCGGGGGGTCGGACATGCCACGTTTGTTCCTTTTCTTGTATTTATGTTAGATTTAGCTGCCTTTTTACTTCTATTGTTAATTTGAGCTCATTTAATCCTGAAAATACAAAAGGAAGACAAAAACACACTTTTTCCAACATTAGTACTAAAAAAGGGTTAGTTTTGTGCCACAATTGATGTAATTTATATGTTGCATTTTGTGCACATCACTTGCCCTTTCGTGTGTGTTTTGATGTTGAACTATAAATCACTTTTATAAATTTAAAACCGAATCGTGTGTAAATTCATTGTAAAATCATGTATATACGCGCACAAGTCAAGTTTTTGGCGCCGTTGCCGGGGATGGTGGCGAGCTTTAGGAACGACCCGAGTCATTATTTTATCGGTGTACATACTTGTGAATATTTTCTTGATTATTTATTCGTTTATTTATTTGTTAATATTTCTTGTTTTTAATTTAATTTATTCGTTTTCAAGTTCATTTTATACACTTGTGATATTTTTATTCCATTTATTTGTTCGAATTCGAACTAATTATTCATTTATTATTTGAATTTTCGGCTCCGAAAAATCAATTTTTATACTAGCCGAATCGATTACTTTACTCGTTTTGATTTTTATAAAATTTTGGGCCCATTTTTGAATTTTTATAAAATTTTCAGCCGCCTTTTACAGAAATTCTGTTAAAAAAACAGCATTATTATAATAATAAAATATTCATTGTGTCATTTTTTCGTTTGCAGATTAATGTCCTCAACCCCCGCTCCCGACGCTGTTGAGCCTTCAGACGAACCCGAGTGTGATCTGAGGAGACGTATTCGTGATAGATCCCGCGCGGTCGCGCTGCTACTCGCAGCTGGTGAGGACGAGCAGGTGGTACCCGCTGAAGCCGAGGGCTCAGGGGACGCAGGAAACATAGCCATGGCGGACGACGAGCGACCATTGAATGAATCGAATCAGCCCGGAGGAGCAGGCCTGGAGCCGAGCATTATGCAACCTACTATAGACGCACCTACTTTTGAAATTAAATCTAGTATTATTAATATGGTGCAGAATTCGGTGCAGTTTGACGGAGGTGAGCATGAGGATCCCGGAAGACATATCGCTACTTTTCTCGAAGTATGTTCGACGTTCAGGATTAGGGTTGTTTCGGAGGATGCGGTTTCGGTTGAGGGTTTTTTCCATTTTCACTGCGTGACAAAGCTAGAGCTTGGCTTATGTCACTTCCAGCCGGGTCCATCAGGACCTGGAATGAGCTGGCGGAGCTATTTATGCAAAAATACTTTCCGCCTGAGAAAACAACCAAGTTAAGAAACAGGATTGTGACATTTCGCCAAGATGAGGGAGAGTCGTTGCACGCGGCCTGGGAGCGGTTTAAGGATTTTTTACTTAATGTTCCACACCATGGTTTCTCCAAAAGACAGCTGGTCTTGACGTTTTATCAAGGGCTTAGTTACAACACACAGGAGAGATTATATGTGAATGCAGGAGGCGATCTAGAAACGAAGACGCCAAATGAAGCTTATGCGATCATAGAAAAAGTTGCGTTGAAGTCTAGCTCGCGTCTAGAAGGAGAGAGAGGCCGGACATCATCATCATCATCATCTCGCCCAGGAGTTCATGCTGTGGACGACTACACGGCCATTACTGCACAAATCTCAGCTCTTTCGGCGAAATTTGATAAGTCCCAGATAGCTGCGCAAGCTAGTTCAGGGTGTGACCAGTGTGGAGTGTCACACGAGCTTGGTGCATGCTTTCAGGGAGTTGTATATGAGGGCCAAGAAGAAGTAGATTTCGTGAGTAATCAGGTGAGGCCGCAGAACAACCCGTACAACAATACATACAACCTGGGATGGAGGAATCACCCAAATTTTGGGTGGCGAGCGAATGTGGGTAATTAGAACCCATTGGGATTTGCCCAGCGCGCTCCAGCGCCGCAGCAGGCTCACGGTCAGCAATTCCAGCCGTACAACCAATCTTTCCAGCCTCGTCCATATTCGTACCAAAATCAGGGCACTGGGAGTAGTTCCCAGCAGCAGGCCCCTCAGTCAAGTTCCAAGCTGGAGGATATGATGGCTCAGCTTCTTACTAGCTCCTCGAGTGCAAATCAGTTGGCTGAAAAGCGATATCAACAAAGCGAAGATCGTTTTCTAGCCCACGAGGGAGAAATGAGAAGTCAAAAAGCCTCGATTCACGTTAAAGATATTTATCAATTGCACGTTAAAGAACAATTTTAGGTGGTTAAAGTGTGTTTATCGTTTTAGCTTTCCGAAGGATTGTCATGTTAGGATTCCCGAAAGGGATACTAATTGTCTTGAAAACGGAGAATTGACCAAATGTTTTAAGTGACAAAACCGACTTAATTCATATGCTTTGGTTGTGCATAAAGCAAGGCTATATATTTATTTTCTTATTTGGAGTCTACTATGTTTTTATAAATATTTGTTTATGCTTATTTTAGTTTTTAGAAAATTACACTCTTATCTTCCTACCGGTAATTTAATGACAAAGGTCTAGTATTATTCCTCCACCCACGTGCTTGGATCGACACATGGTTCTTACCGATACTTTACTACATATATGACGGGGTACACTTGCCCTTTCGTGTGTGTTTTGATGTTGAAGTATAAATCACTTTTATAAATTTAAAACCGAATCGTGTGTAAATTCATTGTAAAATCATGTATATACACGCACACGTCAGAGCTTTTAATACCGGTTTATCCTCAACGTCTAATCGATCTAAATTTTTTTGAGAAAAGTTTTGAGACATAAAAATAAAAACTAAAAATGAAAAGATAAATAAAATAAAAATAGATAGCAAGATAGAAACACTTGGATCTGACTCGCCTTTAATGTAACCTTTGATGATTTTCACACTTTCGGACTTTTTAAGAGATTATCTTAGTTATAGTAGCAGGCCCCTCTTTTGAAGGTGACGTTACCCTCAACCTTGTGGTTTGAGTCAGCAGGGATACAATACCAAAGGGTCGGAATATTGAAAGACAATTAAGTAAGTTATTAATGCGAAAAGTGGTAGGCCCCTCTTTTGAAGGTGACATTACCCTCGGCTAAGTGGTTTGAGTCAGCAAGGATACAATCCCAAGAAGCCGGTTTAAAGTATTAATAGTAGTTTACATATGAGGGGTTCAAGCTATTCGCACCCCCGCCATCCAATACCAGTGGGTATTGAAGGAGGTCCTAGTAAGCTTGAACCAGGTCCTCGCAGGATCTATACACTGAACGAGACAAGAACTTTACCAAACCATTCCCCTAACCCCTGACCAGGTAGTCAACGCGCCTTTATATAGACCGTAAAGACACAAATGATGCAATCTTTTACTTTATATAGACAGTAAAGTAACCTTAAGACACCACGAGAAAATGATAAAGAAAATTCACCTTCAACATAAGAAACTAGTTATTAAAGTCATTAATACAAACCCAAATAAAAAGTGCCGAAAGATTAAAAATCAAAAGTAATACATAAAAGACTTGTCTTCACCAAGTGATGTAAGAGTCTTAACCAAACATGGCCTTTGATTGGCAAGAACCCTTACAATCAATCTTGGATCCCGAGACTACTACACACTCTAAAGATGGATGATGGATGATGGTGGTAGTTGTTGGTGTTGTAGTGGTGGTGGAGTGGTGGCAAAGTGGGAGAGTAGTGGTTTGCCAATGGATGCCTTTCAAGTGAACCAAGCACCCCTATTTATAGCCAGTACAGAGCTCTGACCACGACCCCGTGTCCAGTGGGCACACCCCGTGGCCAGCATCTTCTCTTCCTTCATTAATTGTAAGTGTCAGCAGAGGGCCCCACACGACCCCATGTCTCCTGGGTACGGCCCCGTGGTCAACTCTTTGTTGTACAATCAAGATTCTGCGTATCTTTGCGTTGACCACGCCCCGTGTTGAGCTGGGCATGCCCCCGTGGTGGGCGTAGAAGCTTCTATAGGTTTGACTTTTGTGCAGGCTCCTGACCACGCCCCATGCCCGGTTGGGCACGGCCCCGTGGTCAGTCTCTGTTGCCTTGTTTTTGCTTTAGGGATGCTGCCGAGGGGTCGGGCATGTCACGTTTATCCCTTCTTTTTGTATTTATGTTGGATTTGGCTGCTTATTTGCTCCTTTTTCTCTTTTAAGTTCGTTTGGTCCTGTAAATTCAAAAGGAATAAAGAAACGTGCTTTTTCCAACATTAGTACTAAAAAGGGTTAGTTTTATGCCTCATTTGATGTAATTTATATTTTGCATTTTGCACACATCAGCCTCCATAAGGTAATTTGTAGTGGGATACTCACTACCGGATATGACGTTTGTACACGCCTTAAGACCGTCAAAATTTCACACACATTTTTTAATCTTCCTCGGTGGGTAAGTGTTTAAAATGTAGTTCGTATTCTGGATATCTAGAAAATCTATCTGAAGTTAATAAAATACATCCTTAATTATAGAAATGTAAGAGACATTTAGATTCATATGAAACATACCTTGGGAAGACGTTTTTAAACTTGATAGCAAGGGATAACATATCGTATGTGGAAATCCATCTTGTTGGAACATCAATCATCAACTTTATTACGCACTTGAAGTTGATCTTCAAAAGTCGAAAACATTTGACGCATTGCCACTGAATGATTTATATATTTCACTGTTTCACAAACTTTTTCGATTATGAAATCAATCTTTGAAAGACCATCTTTGACTAGCAAATTTAGGATATGTGTACATCTAACATGAAATAACCTTTCGCCGCAAGGAAATTTGTTTACTTTGGAAAAGATGCTGGTCAACGTACTCTCTACCCTGTCATTGTACGAGGTATTTTCCACAAAGACAAAGATCTTCCCCTGAATTTCCCTTTTTAAACATTTGCAGATGACATTAGCGATATCAAGACTGGTACGAGGAGAAGGAACATGCACAAAAATTAACACACGATTATGCAATATCTAAAGTATAATTACAAAATTTAAAAGTAACAATAGAAATATGTAAAAACATATAACATGATAAAACAATAATACAAGGATTTTCATTAAACCTCATATTCTTATCAATGAAATGCCCTGTGATGAAGATATACTCAATTTTCTGATGAGACGACTTCTAGTAATAAGTTGTTAAACTAACAAATGAGGATTCATTTACAGGGGCTTTCAATTTTTTTCTTCTCGTGATCATACACCTTAAAGCAATCTACCTGGCCTTTATTGTAGTCGTACTTAACATCTCAAACATCGGATTGAAAGTCTTCTTCATGAATACAAGTATCTCATCTTTAACTATTGCTCAATTGCCATTAACCAATGTGCCATTGATTCCATCATCTTGTTAGCATCAAACTCTGCAGTAAGTCCGCTGATCTGACCAATATTGGAGGCTTATTAGCATCATGTCTGCATCAACTGGCTTAAAGTTTAGCACGTGTTGAGTCCTCAAGTATGTTTACACATCAAACACATATTCATGTGTCTTTTAAAATTTTGATGTAGGTTTGCCTTTACTCATAGCCAAACGTGTCTTTCATTGAATGTAATCGACTTTTTGCGTCCCATTCGTATGAGTCACTTCAATAGAGTCCCCCTGTACCATCGATTTCTTTTGACATTTACCTTTGAGTTGCACATCTTTTTTGCCAATAGGATTATCTTCTTCAACAGTTGCAGCCTCATTAACATCTTGATCATAAGGTACATCTTGGTTCTCATCTCCATCAAGGTTAATGTAGTCTTGTGGAGACTAATTTTTACCTCCTTGTTGCCCTTGAGTCGATGTTGAGCCTTGCATTGGACAAATTGGATATGTTTTAATTCCTTGTTTCATTATAATATCTCCAAAAAAAATAGAAAAAGGTGGTTAATTTAGATAATAGAAGCACTAATTATATAACAAACAAACGTAGCATGTGAATTCAAATAACCGATAGATCGAAAACTCTTCACATGAGATGAAATTAAGTAGGGTTATTGGATTTTAATAATCATAAGTTTCACCTGTTGGCCGATAATAATCCCAACTTTAAAAATTCCCTCCAATGATCCTAACTTTTAAGAATTTGGCCTCCATGATCCTTTCTCAACATAGGTGCACTTAAATCGTTTAAGGAGTCTGTAAGTGCACTTGAATCTATTGAGGAGGCTAAATTCTTATATGTTAGAAAAGGATTAATGGGGGCCAAATTCTTACAAGTTGGGATCATTTGAGTGAATTTTTAAAGTTGAGATTATTATCGGCCAACAGATGAAACTTATGATTATTAAAATCCAATAACCCAATTGAGTATAATGAAACAAATGAGAATAAAAAGTCTTTGTATTTCAATGCTATATACATGGATAATAAACAAATAGATTATATATTCAATTCAAATGCCAAATTTCCTTAATTCTATATTTGTGGGCAAACCTAGCCACTTCACCAAAATATTTTCTAATGTACAATAAACAAATTCTCATGATTTAAGTGCCCTAGTCTAATAAGAAGCATCTTAATCCCAATCATAAACAATTCAAACCAAACAACTACACAATCAAAGAGAATTGCATCCCCAACTACGAGTAAAAATGAGTCAATATCTTTTTTTCTTAAGAAAGCAATTTTAGGGCATGTTTGGCTAAGCTTATTATAGTTAAAAATGACTTTTGGAAAAGGACTTTTGGGAAAAGGACTTTTTGAAAAGGAGTTTTTAAAAAAAAGTGTTTGGATTAGCTTATTGATGTAAAATGACTAAAATGGCATTCTTTTAGATATAAGGGGGTAAAGAAAGGGTATATTGGTAATTTATAGTTTGAAAAGTTAAAAGCTGGCCAAGAAGTCACAATATTGTGACTTCTTGAAACCTCATTTTTCTTCTTTGCAAAAAGCCATTTCTAAAAGGACTTTTGGCTTAGCCAAACACAAAAACAACTTATTGGCTTTTTGATAAGTCAATAAGCCAATAAGTTGTTTTGAAAAGCTTAGCCAAACATGCCCTTAAACCAACCACAACTCGCTAACCAAGCGAGGGCTTAGGGAGCACCCAACAGAAACAAAGGAGAGTTATATGAGAAATGGGAACAAAATAAAAGCAACAACAAAGCCTATCTTTCTAGTCTTTTATTTAAATTTATTGATAAAAGCAGCACTCCAATGCCATTATCCAGTTAACAACAGTTTCAAGAAGAAACAAGACCAAATGAACACAAAATGTATCATGCACTTGAATGAGTCATCTCCACATCTTTAATTACGCACAAAATAAACCATCACCACAACACTAGAAATCAATTGAAATTGATGTAAGTTTACCTCCATCGTCCCCAATGTCAATATCAGCGTGGGTGTCGAATGTTGAAGACTTGAAGAACAGTGTCGTCGAGCCATTGCTTGAGTACTCGAGTCGCCAATTAGGATCTTGGGAACTTGGGATTTGGGGAAACATTGAATTGAGTAGGGTAAAAGTCTTATAATGGACGGTCTGTAAAAATTTAGAGGAGGGGTAAAACTTATTAAATATTAATAAAACTAATCTTACACTAAGGCTTGACAAGCTTCACATGGCAGACTCGGGCTCCATAATACAAACGAGCCTTGTCTAGGTTCAAGCTCGATTCATTTACACCAGTATAAGTAGTGTATGGTGTACTGTGAATGCTTACACCCCACCTCATATTTGGTTATGGTACTCGTATGTGACACAACTTGTTTATCATTACCTCAACACCATATTAGTTGTTTACGTTGTTGATTGATTGTATTCTCTTGTTGTCTCCTTTTATTGTTATTCCTTTATCCGCTTACTAACCAACTAGCTTAATCATGTTTTCCTTCTTTGAACCACTGAGTGAGTTGGAAAGAGAGCATATTTAGACTTTTAGATATGCTTACTATTTCAATAAAATAACGGAATAATTAGTTTGTGCCCTCTACATAAGCGTCATGTCACCCTACTCTCATCCACCAACCTAATCCACCACCCTATATGGCGTGGTCATGACCCACACCACCATCCACTTTCTCTTTTTTAATTTTTTTTGTCTCATTTATCAAAATCATCAAAGGTTGGTCGTGGTTGCCGTGGATTAAACTACGTGAACCATGGTGGAAAGACAAGGGGGTGGTGTACCACTGTACCATGAAAACCACATCCCGCGTGACAATCCATGACCCAATCCATGTCCCCCATACCCCATAGCCTTATACTTAAATCTTTAATATTTTTTAATGATTTATTACTTGGGCTCTTTATGTTCATGATTTATATCTGATTTTGGTAATAGTGATACGTCATTCTATTTCAGGTTTAATGTTATAGCATTAGGTCAGGATTGGTATTAACTATCCTATCCCCTTATAAGCATATATGTTAACTTTTTTAGCTCTAAACAAAAACATACAATAAATGTGTTCTCGTAAACTTACCCAAGTAGAAATCTTAGTATTCACACTAAGTTATGAAAAGATGAATTTATATGGGTTGTATTACTATGGTTTGTTGTTAAGAGACATGGAAAGTCCTATTATTCATACTAACTTATGATAATTTTTTTTGGAAAAAAAAATTGGTTCAGATTTTGGGTGTCATAATTACGTCTATGTGTCAACAAATTTTATATCAATGTGAATATGAGTTACCTAGATGATGTGTGGGTTAATGTTGAGAGTTTAATGTGTTTAATTGATGATTTTTAATTGGTTTTAGTTTGGAACATGTTTACTTTGAGTATGTATATATTGGAAAAATGAAGAGGGGGGGGGGGGGGGGGGGGGGGGGGGGGGGGTTGTGTCCGTAAGCTGACCATAAATGGACCCCAATACGGAGCTGGGAGTCTGTAAGTCTATAGAGACACCGATCTGGTCAGGGTAAATATAGAAAATTGCACGTTAAAGAGTTATTTAAAGATCTAACCTAGGGTGTTAGTTTCTATCTGTTAGACTTTGTAATTGTCTATCTGTTTCATCTCATTATTTACAGTCAACATATAATGTTTACAAGTCAATGGTCATCCTAGGAATCCTCGTATATTCAATGGTCTTCCTAGGAATCCTCCTATAATTATGCTCTAGTAATTGGTTTACAATATTATGATACAAATCAATGCTATGATTGAGCTCTTATTCTAATATTCCCCCGCAGTCGAAATGGGAGGATCACGGATGTTGAGGCTGGTTCGAAAATCGTCGAATAGAACCTTTGGCAACCCTTTTGTAAAAATATCGGCTATTTGGTATCGTGATGGGACATGTAGAACTCGGACTTCACCCTTGGCGACCTTTTCACGAACGAAATGAATATCCATTTCAACGTGTTTTGTGCGTTGATGTTGAACTGGATTACCGGATAGGTAGATAGCACTCACGTTGTCACAATAGACTAAGGTGGCGCGTTGTAGAGGGTGATGAAGTTCTAGTAGTAAATTGCGAAGCCAACAAACTTCGGAAACCACATTAGCGACGCCACGGTACTCCGCCTCGGCACTTGAGCGGGACAAAGTGGGTTGACGTTTGGAGGACCATGAGAGAAGATTGTCACCCATATATACACAATAACCGGATGTTGAACGCCTTGTGTCGGGACACCCTCCCCAATCGGCATCGGTATAAGCTGTGAGAGAGGATGTCGAGGATGGTTGAATGTGAAGACCATATGAGATTGTGCCTTTAATGTATCTTAGAATTCTTTTAAGAGCATTTAAGTGGATGGTCTTCGGGTCATGCATATGGAGGCATACTTGTTGAACCGCGTACGAAATGTCCGGTCGGGTAAAGGTGAGGTATTGTAAAGCGCCGGTGAGGCTTCGGTATTCGGTAATATTGTCAACTGGCGTCCCATTATTACTGCTCAATTTGTTTTGTGTGTCAACCGGGGTGGCTGCTGGGTTGCAATCCGATAAGCCGGCCCGTTCAAGGATTTCTCGTGCATACTTTTCTTGTGAAAGAAATAGAGAGCTTGAGTCCCGTGTAACCGAAATACCAAGGAAGTAGCTAAGTGGCCCGAGATCTTTCATTGCGAATTCTTGAGAAAGCCGAGTCATGAATTTTTCCCTTAAGTCATCTGAAGATGTTATCAACAAAATATCATCAACATATAATAATATGAATGCCAAGTGATGACCTTGGTTGAAGATGAATAAGGAATGATCACATTGGCTATGTTTAAAACCCATCTTTGAAACAAAATCCGCAAACCGTTGGTACCATGCTCTCGGTGCTTGCTTGAGGCCATAAAGAGACTTTTTGAGTAGACAAACATGATTGGGATACGTCGGATCATGAAAGCCCATTGGTTGATGCATAAAAACCGTTTCATTTAAGTTCCCATGTAGAAAAGCATTTTTGACATCGAGATGATGTATAGGCCACGACTTAGACAAAGCTAAAGATAACACCGTTCTAATTGTTGCCGGTTTAACTACGGGGCTAAAGGTTTCCCCACAATCAACACCAACTTGTTGTGATCGGCCGTCACACACTAACCGGGCCTTATATCGTTCAAGCGTGCCATCCGCTTTCTTTTTATGTTTAAAAATCCACATGCTACGAACAATATTCATACCGGGGTGTTTGGGTACTAATTCCCAAGTCTTGTTATCAATAAGTGCACGAAATTCGTCGGTCATGGCATTTTTCCAGTTCGGATTGGAAAGGGCTTCGGTGGGTGATTTTGGTAGAGGAGAGAGGAGAGGAGTGGTAGACATGTTTAGATTAAAGTGAGTTTTTGGTTTGAAAATACCCAACATGGATCGGGTGTTCATGGTGCGAGTCGATGGAGGTGGAGGTGGAGGCGATGGTGTGGGTTGGTGATGGGCCGTAGGGGTGGTAAATGGGCTGGTTGGTGGGCTGTTAGATGACGGATGGTGGGAGGGTAACGGGCTGGTTGTTGGGCTGGTTTGGTTTTGGGTGTGAGGGCCGGTTGGGAGAGGAGGGTTGGCTGGGCCAGAGAAGGTATCTAGAGGAGATGGGCTGGGGTTAGTTGGGCCAGAAGTGAGATGGTCAGTTTCGGAGTTTTGTTGTTGGGTAGTTGGGGTTGTAGAATTAGACCAATGAAAGGGATAGGGTGTGGAGGTTAGAAAGTCATAAGAGGGGGTGGTTGGTTTTTGAGTTGCAAAAGGAAAGACTGTTTCATCAAAAATGACATCTCGTGAGATTTGAATTTGTTTGGTTTTGATGTTGTAGCACTTGTAGCCTCGGTGATGTGAAGGGTAGCCTAAAAATACGCAAGGGGTGGAGCGGTCGGCTAGTTTATGGATGGTGTTGGATGGTAGAAGGGGATAACAAAGGCAACCAAAAATGCGTAAATGGTCATAAGAAGGGTGGCGGTGATAGAGACAAAAAGTGGGAGTGGAGTTGTTTAGAACTTTGGTGGGTAGGATGTTTAAGAGATATGTTGCATGTTCGAGTGCATGAGGCCAAAAAGAATGAGGTACGGATGAATGTGATAGGATGGTACGCATGATGTTGTTAATTGATCTAATTTTACGCTCCGGTTTTCCGTTTTGAGCGGAAGTGTATGGACATGAAAAGCTGTAACACCCAAAAATGGGGTTTGATAATTTAAACCCGGTTAATATAAAGGAACGGGTAAATTACCGTTTGGGGTAAAAGTGACCCGTAAATAAAAGTTGACTAGGAATAATTTACCGAGTGGTGACATGTATATATAAGTAACAAGATAATGAGTGTTAGTCTCTTTATTAACTGAAACGAAGTTGAGGGACCAAAACCGTTTAAAAAGGAAACAAGATTTATTAAATAAAGGAAAACCCACACACACACACACACACTTCGTGTGTGTGTGAGACGATCAGGAAGAAGAAGAACAAGGGTTCAAACCCTAGTTCTTGATAAATCTTCAAATTGAAGGGTGGAATGAAGTCTAAAATCATAACCGAGCATGGATAAATGATCACTATCACGAGGGGATCATAAGGTATGTCTTAAATTTAAGATTGGTGATCATGGGTGAAGTGGGTTATGTTCTAATCCGTGAGTTAATATGAAATTAATCATGTACAAGGGTTAGAACCCTCGTATAGAACATCGATTATGTATGGTTAGTGCTAATTTGATGATTAGAGGTGAAACCCGTTAGTTATGGTGAAGATGATGACTAGAATCACCATCTATGTCCAAGTCTTGTGGAAAGATTGATGTATTATGTGGGTATGATGAATTCTTGTTAGATGAATTAGGAGAAATATGATGATGCTATGCTTGATGTTTATGTGCTAATGATACTTGTTGATTAGTAAGAAGATTTGATGAAATATGAATGAACTAGGAAGATTATGCATAAACTAGTTGCACATGGTGCC